>JAJIBD010001833.1:0-157500 GCA_021461705.1 Cryptotis parvus
CATCTTCGGCCATCCAGACCAAATCCGAGAACAAGTCTGAGTCGTATGTCACTCCTACTACAGAGGGTAGAATTTGAGGTTCAGAGGCCAGATAGGCAAGTAACTGATTCGCTCTTGTCTTCATGGCTACACAGTGGTATTGCAAAACATCATTTGAAGTCAGTGTCCCGTGGCAAAAAAGCTCACAGAGCTCTAGGAGCAGGTTATCTTCCTCTAACGCGCCCCAGCTCCGCAGAGACACCAGGGCTGGATACAGTTCCTCCACTTTCCATTTCCAACAGAGGCCGCGGTGTCCAGCTCAGAACAAGGAAGAGGGCAGGACGCGCGCAAAGCGTCACTTTCTTAGGCTTTTTCTTTTTTTTTTTTGCTTTTTTTTTTTTTTTTTTTTTTTTTGGGTCACACCCGGCGATGCTCAGGGGTTTCTCCTGGCTCTGCACTCAGGAATCACTCCTGGCGGTGCTCGGGGGACCATATGGGATGCCGGGGATCGAACCCTGGCCGGCATGGGCCGGCCGCGTGCAAGCAAACGCCCTACCCGCTGGGCTATCGCTCAGGCTTTTCTTAAAGTACTGACAGTGGTACCATTTCCAAGCCCAGCGGGATGACCTGGCCGGCACCAACCAGCCGCCGAACTCCTCGGGGAGCAGCGACGACGCCTCGCGATTGGCTGCCCTGCGGTGACGTCACTTCCGCCGACTCGCGGCCGGCGGCGCTAAATGCAGTTACCATTTCCGGGTCCCTCGGCCGCCAGTGGCGGCGCAGGCTTCGCTCTGGGCAGGTGACCGGTCTATGGAGTCCAGCAGTGCCGGCTGCGGCGCTGAGGCAGGAGGCGGTGTCCGAGTGGGGATCTTGACCCCGCCAGGATGTTACCGGGCTTGGCCGCCGCCGCCGCGGCCCACAGATGTAGCTGGTCCCCCCTGTGCCGGCTCCGGGTGCGCGGCGGGGCGGCCCGCGGCTCCTGCAGCCACCGCCTGGGTGAGTGTCCGCGCCGGCCGCAGGAGTCTGCGGAAGCCGGGCTGGATGGAAGGAGCCCGGCCGCGCTTGGGGACCGACTCCTCGGCTCTCCCGGCCCAATACCCAGTGCCCTTCTCTCTCTTAGGCCTCGCTGCTCGGCCCATGGCAGCTCCTGGCCTCGCGGGGCTCGGGGCGCGCCCCGGTTAACTTGCGGGCCGGGTCACTGTCCTGAGGACCGTGCCAAAAGAAAGGCGCGACGTGCGCAATCTGGTGTTGCTCCCCCACCGCCCCGCACCCCCGACGGTTGCTTCTCGATCTTTGTTTCAGCCAGTTGAATTTTAGGACTGGCCCGATTGCGTGCCGTCCTGCCCTCAGAGCGCCCTTACGGCGGGCCCCCCAGTCCGGACCACTAAGGAGTATACGTCCAGGCTAAGCGACACTGGGTGCAGCTACTGCGAGCCTGGGGCCAGCGCGCACACCCGCTGCTTCTGCGTCCCCAGCACGACTTCCAATGTCGTGTTTTGTTTTGAAAGGGAGGTGCACACCCGTCCACGCTCAGGGGTTACTGTTGGCTCTGCACTCAGGGATCACTCGTGGCGGGGCTTGGGGACCATATGGGATGCCGGGGATGGGACCCGAACCTGGGCTGTTTGTGTGCAGGGCAAGCGCGCTGCCATCTCTGCCCGCTCGCCCGCCCACAGTTCTTAGTCGAGCCCCGTTGTGTGTGTGTGTGTGTGTGTGTGTGTGTGTGTGTGTGTGTGTTGTATTTACCGATTTTTTTTTTTTTTTTTTTTTGCTTTTGGGTCACACCCGGCGATGCTCAGGGGTTTCTCCTGGCTCTGCACTCAGGAATCACTCCTGGCGGAGCTCGGGGGGACCATATGGGATGCCGGGGATCAAACCCGGGCCAGCAAGGCCAGCCGCGTGCAAGGCAAACGCCCTACCCGCTGGGCTATCGCTCCGGCCCCTACTGATCATTTTTAAGGATGCGGGGCCAACTTTTCCAGTTACTCGATCAGTACAGTTCCACCGGGAAAAGGCTGGTTTCCTTGAACACTACGAGGTGGAGTGGGGGTGGGGAAGGGGGAAAAGCATTTACCTTTACCCGGACCTAGAGAAGAAAAAGGCCGGCGACGAGAGGCCCTTGCCCCTCTTGCCATCAACAATCCTTTCCAGTTGGCATCGTCCACTTGTTTCCAAAATAATAGCGAACTTTTTATAAGTTCCCATCAGTCTGGCGCCGCTCCCGCCACCACTTTGTGTGGCCGTGGCTGGACGCCTGGTCCCCGGCCCCGTCTGAGCTCGGATTCCCAGGGAAGGCGGAGCGTTTGCAGAGACCTTTCCCCGCACCTTCTCGCTTAGACTTTTCATGCCCGTGTGGGACCTCGCAGGGCAGTTGGGAGTTGCCGCCCTTGGAATTTACATGAGTGATATAAATTGTAGGCGGTTCCTCTGCTGTATGATAAATTAATTTTTAGCTTCTTTGCAATGCCCGTAAAAGCTGGTGCTTAAGATATTAGGTGCGCAGAATTTTAACATTCATTTCCTAGCGCAGAATTAAGAAACCCAAATGACAGCACTATTCCCAGCACAGTTCGGTAGAGATAGAAAAGTAGAAACTGTTTAGCTACCTCCTCCCCAATTGTCAGTTACCTGGTTCTCTCTTGAACAACATGAGTCGTTTTCAGACTTTCTGTCTTCCAAAATCGCCCACGTCAGTTTACAAGCATGGTAACTTCTAGTGGCCACCAATTTCAGTGTCGTACATTTTAGTTAGGTTTTATGAAGGTGGTTGAAGTGGCCTGAGTGTTTGCTTGAAAGGAGTTGAAATAGTTTTTAAGTTGTCAATTCCTATTTTCTGTAGTTCTCTTGTCGAAAATGGTGCTTGTGTTTCATCTTTGAATCACATAGAATAGTTATCTCTTCCGCCAGTCAGTATGACTTTGCAAAATTCTTTTTTTTTTGAATTTTATTTTTGGGTCACACCCGGCGACGCTCAGGGGTTTCTCCTGGCTCTGCACTCAGGAATTATTCCTGGTGGTGCTCGGGGGACCATATGGGATGCCGGGGATCGAACCGGGCCGGCCGTGTGCAAGGCAAACGCCCTACCCGCTGGGCTATCGCCCCGGCCCCTATTAAGTATTTTTTATTTATTTATTTATTTTTGCTTTTTTTTGGGTCACACCCGGCGATGCTCAGAGGTTACTCCTGGCTCTGCACTCAGGAATTACTCCTGGCGGTGCTCGGGGGACCATATGGGATGCCGGGATCGAACCCAGGCCAGCATGGGCCGGCCGTGTGCAAGGCAAACACCCTACCCGGGGCTATCGCTCCCGCCCCCTATATTCTTTAGAATACTTATGGCCACGGGAAAATTAAGATGTGTTTTCACACTTAAGATACTCACTGTTTTTTTTTTTTTTTTCTTTCTTTTTTTGGATCACACCCGGCAATGCTCAGGGGTTACTCCTGGCTTTGCACTCAGGAATTACTCCTGGCGCTGCTCGGGGACCGACCATATGGGACGCCCGGACAGAACCGGGTTGGCTGCGTGCAAGGCAAACGCCCTACTTGCTGTGCTATCGCTCTGGCCCCCTCACTAGGTTTTAAAGATAACCATATCTGTGAAAATGTAGTCCCAGTGATACTGAAATGGTTTAAAAGGTAAAATTTGTGGTAAAACTTAAAAAATCATTTAGAAAATGAGTGCTATTTGATTTGCTTATACTGTAGGAATAAAATAATAGTGGAAGAAATTTTCAGGAAAGTTTTGAAAAAAATTTTGCCAAGAGATAAAGTTAGATTTTGCTTCTAGAATTTCTGTGTGACTGAAAAGTCATTATAAAAATGTCGGAGTGGAAAACTTTGAGGAAAGCAATTGTTTTGTTTGGTTACTTGAAAATGACCGATGTCTGTATGTCAGTAGTAAAAATTATTTAAAAAGCGAAAGCAATGTTCTAGAGTATCACTGCTAACTGTTTAATTTTGACTTGTCTGAAAATGATTGAAAAGGTAAAAGCAATTGAAATTAATTTTTCCAAAATATATTCAAAATATATGCATGTAATTGCTGTAAAATTTGATCATTTACATTATGCTTGTACTTAATCTTAAAAGAATAATGTGTGTTTCACACTTCTGGCTTCTGAAGTAAGGGCTAGGTGTGTTTCAGTAGAGTGACTGCTGTGTTGGGCAGTCAGGAGCCCACATTTAGAATGTGTTTGCAAACCAATGTTCATTCGTACCAGGAGAAAATGGGCAAAGAGGGATTGGAGACACATAGTGGGCAGCATGTTTCATCCCCAGCATCACGAATTTCCCCCAGCCTCACCAGTGGTGATCCCTGAGCACAGAGCCGGGGGTAAGCCCTGAACATTTCTGGGTGTTGCCCCCAACAAAATCAAATAAACAAAAGACTGACATTTTGGAGATATTGCTTAGAGGAACCTGAGTGTGTGCTCCGTTAACAGGAGGCCCGGATTTGACCTTAGTACTGTTGAGAGTTACTACTCACCCCTGCCCACACACCCAGACGGTGGCCCCAGAGTACCACCAAGTGTTGCTCAAATAAACCACCTAAAAAAGCAAAAGTTAATAAAGAGACTCAGATACATGTTATAAATGTGTGCACAAGTTCATTTTTCATAATGATACCTCAGGAACATTTAAACATAGAGTCAGAGAACACAATAAGTTATGGTTCTTTTATTGAGAGCTGGTGGCATATGTTAAAAATGTAAAGTATTTTTTATTTTTTGCTCTTGTGGGCATTGAGTCTGGGGCTCACACTGGAAGCCTGTGCCCCACACTGAGCAACACCCCAGACCTCTCAACCCAAGCCTTCCACAGAAAGAAAACATAATTTTGTAGAGTAGTGACATAGGAAAATGCTCTTCTTGTATTAAGTGGGTACAGCTTGAGGAATAATAGGGCATTAAAGGCTTCATGTGGTTGACCAAGAATTGCCAGAGGGTTCCCCTTCCTGAGCAAACCTTAGAAACTGCTTTCCTCAATTCTGAGGTTGATCGAAATAGTGTTTTTGAATGGGAAGAAATGAAATGTTTCTGTTTTGTCTCTAATCTGCTAAAGTTACTGTATTCCTTGACTCCTCCCTTCAAAGGAGTGGGAGCTTTGACAGAAGGTGACACAGGCCGGCTGGCGGTATGATTCTGTGTGAATGGCAATGCTATGCATTGCTTATGTGGCATGTATTGTTTTGGAGGTAGTGGGGTTGTAAACCCAGCCTTTCGGCACAAGGCAGATGTTTTGCTGCTGAGCGAATCCCTGGGGCCCACCCGAAGATAGAATTTTTAATATATGGTAGAATTAACTGTAAAAAAAAATCAGCTTAACTGTTGTTATTTCTCCTAGGGTTTTTGTGAGAGGACCATTCAGTAAAGAGTTGCCAGGAGCAGTGTTTGGTGGTGCTGTAGTGTCGAGTGAGGAATCTAGGTGCTCCAACAGAAAGGAGAGGGGGAGGCCGCAGGGCAGCCAGCATCCCGTTAGCCACATTGGTCCAGAGCTCCAGCTTTCCTGAGGAAGTGATCGAAGAAAGGTGTGAAAGAATGAAAAGTGAGAGGGACAGGTGACTATCTGGGGTCAAGAGGAACCCCAGGGACCAAGACCATTAGTACTCAGAAGCAGAAAGAAGCCTGCTGTGGCTGCAAGTGGTGGGAGGTGACGGAAGCCTCTTTTTCCTTTAAAAGGCTTTTATTTATGCATTTATTTATGTATTTATTTATTTATCCATTTATCTCTATTGTCTGTCTATCTATCTATCTGTCTGTCTGTCTGTCTTTCTGCCTGCCTGTCTGCCTGCCTGCCTGCCTGCCTGCCTGCCTGCCTGCCTGCCTGCCTGCCTGCCTGTCTGTCTGTCTGTCTGTCTGTCTGTCTGTCTGTCTGTCTATCTATCTATCTATCTATCTATCTATCTATCTATCTATCTATCTATCTACCTATCTATCATCCGGTGATGCTATATGGGACTATATGGGATCCCGGGATCGAACCCAAGTCTGCCACATTCAAGGCAAATGCCCTACTTGCTGGACTATTGCTCCAGCCCCCCCAAAACTTTGTTTTAAAAGTCCCACTTGTGTGAATGAAAAATGGAGTGAACAGGGGCCAGTGTAAGTAGAGTAAGAGGCTGAGAGTGAGCAAGGCAGACTTGTTGGCTGTGGAGATGGAGAGGCCTAAGATTGCTGATGTAATTTGTGAGTGGGTTTAATATGACAATTTAAGCAAAACATTGAGGACCATATCCGGCATGAAGTAAAACCTAAGTATATTAGATGCTGTTACTGTTTTTACTTTTTCTGTGTAAATGTTAAAGGGTTAAGGCAGCAGAAGTGTGTGCTGAAGAGCAGTGCAAAAACTCTTCAGTGACTTCTATTTTATATACTTAGAAAGGGTTTTCTCTTGCTCAGGCAGTATATTCTGGAGAAAAACACGGAGGTTCTCTAGGCTCAGCTGCCTCCTCTAAGCCACACTTGCTTGCTAGATGATGAGTTATAAAAGGGATTTTTGCTGCATGTTTAACTGGAAGCATAAAAATAAACATAAAGATATTAAAGTCACTTGAAGAGGACTAATTTTAGATTTTGAAATTCTGGGCTTTTATTTAAATATTGAAACATATCAGGTTACAGTAAAAATTATGCATAATCCAAATATTACACCACTCACATTTTACGATAAGTTAAATGCATTGGGAAGTCACTGTTGTTGGCCCGTTCCTCCACCCTGCAATATTATGGCAGTGTTTTCTGCGTTCCTACAGGGTTTCTTCGGGAGGGTGTTTTTGAAGTATTCTGCTGGATTGCCAAATAAATGAGAATTTTTTTTATTGGTCATACTTTTTATTTATTTATTTAATTGTGCTACCATGAGATAAACAGTTATAAAACTGTTCATTATTGGTTTCAGTCATGCAGTGTTCCAGTACCCGTCCCTCCACCACTGCCCATTTCCCACCACCAATGTCCCCTGACTCCCTCCCCTCTTCCCCAGCCTGCCTGTATGGCAGGCACTTTGCCTCTTCTGAGAGAAGTATTATTTTTCTGCCCCCTGATACTTCCTGTCCACCTCTTCTTACTTCCTGCTCCAATTTCTTTCCTTTGCTGTCCTATATTATGTATATTAGGTTACAAAAGTGATTTAAGAATCTCTCCTTAGAGAGATTTCCATACCTTGCACTCCAAAAATCCTGTATTGTATAGACTACAGCTAGATTTTCTTGCATTTGTTCAACTGAAAGAAGTATTCTTTATTGAAGTAGTCAAACTAGTAGAGAAATGATAAAATTAGGGCCAGAGTTTGCCTTGCATGCAGCTGACACAGGTTCTATCCTTGGTATCCCCATACAGTCACCCGAGCACCACCAGGAGTAATTCCTGAGTGCAGAGCCAGAAGTAACTCCAGAGCATCACCAGATGTGATCTCCAAAAAAGCCAAAAAAAGAGAGAGAGAAATGCTAAAATTAGACTGTTATCACCTAAAGAATGAATGATTCCAGGCAAATACTATTCCAACAAATACTATCACAAATAAAGACAAAAATATGTGTTTCCTGATGAAAGAACTCATCCATGCTTACAGCTGGTGTTGTCCTTTTTGGTGAATATGAGGGGCCTGCTGATAGCTCAGTGGGCAGGAGCACTTGCTTTAGGTACAGGAGGCCAGCTCTTGGCCCCTCGGACACTGGGACACTGCTGAGACTGACCTCTGTGCACTGCCAGGTGTGGCTCCAGAGCATCAACAAAAAAACCAACATAAATTGGAACAAAATGTTGTCTGTTTAAATTTATAAAATCTACAAAAAAACATTAACAAAGCCATGTGAGTCCACTTAGCAATATTCTGGGAAACTGTTAGGGCAGAAATCTAAGACAAACATCTTGGTTTCTTCAGCATAAAACTTGCACTGAACAGAAAGACATCTGTGGCTTTAAAGGGCCTTATAAAAAAAATGCACATGATGCCCTCTAAGTGTATGTGTTGCAACCCACAATATGTAAGAGAATGAAAAGAGAGAGAGAGAGAGAGAAAGAGAGAGAGAGCGAGAGAGAGAGAAAAAGAGATGGAGAGCCTGCCATGGAGGCAGGCTATGGGAAGGGGGAGGGAATTGGGGACATTGGTGGTGGGAAATGGGCACTGGTGGAGGGTGGGGTGCTGGAACACTATGTGACCGAAACCTACAAACATGAACAATTGTGATTGTATATCTCATGGTGGCATAATAAAATAGTAATAAAAAAAATGAAGGGCCTTATAATGAGTTGTGTAATTCAGTATTAGTGAGTAACCCTCTTGTATGAGATTTGCATTAAATTATGGAGTGCCAGGCATAGGTAAGGCAGGAGGTCAGGTACTTGTCTTGCATGTGGCAGATCCTCATTCAACCCCTGGCATTACATCTACTCCAGGGAAGAGAGCCAGGGATAGCCCCTCAGCAGTACAAAACACAGAGAAATAGTTAATATGGAGCAGTGTTGGAAGTAGACACTATAGGAACTAAGCGCTACATTGGTGAAAAGTAGAGGCAGAATTGGGCGGAGAGCTTGTGTATCATATGAAAAATTGCTGTGGAAGTGAGGAGAGAGAGCTGCAGGTAGAGATGAAGCAGATTTGGCCTTGCGTTGGCATTGTTGGCGGCGGGCAGTTGCGTGAAAGCTTAGTTCTCTTTTCCCAGGTTTAGTGTTTCAGCAGTGGGCGAGAACAGCTGTGGGGAGCATAGGGCCCTTACAGGTAATAATCACACAACACTGTGGCGAGGCCACATGTCAACACCCGTGGCCCTGGTACTGTTGCTCTTCTGGAGCATAGGGTTCTTATGGGAATATGACTTTTGCACCGTTCACTCATTAGCTTTATTAACGGGCTACTCATTTTATTGTGCTGAAATATAAAATTGTATTTGCTTTACTCAGCTATTGAGACATAGAGGCCAGTGACCAAAAGCATGCTGAGCCTTCAGCAGTTATTTACTGAATACTTGGCTGCTTTGTTTCTTGCAAGTCCTTCAGATTTTCTTCACTATTCACAGTAGCTGTGATTAATATTTCCTGATGCCATTCTCGGAGCTGTCAATATGTTTTTCTTTATTTTAGAAAACATATACATCTATCTAATGTATACATACATTAGTTTATATTTTTGTATTAGTACAAACAGTATTTTTATGTCAGTCATTTAGAAAACTTTGTGAGGTTTAAAAAAAAACCTTAAAAGTTTAAAAAAAAATTTTTATTTGTGAGCAATCCCGAGCCCCCAATATGCAAGGAAAATTTCCTACAGCTGAGCTACATCCCTGGTCTAGACAAATTTCAGTGTTTATTTATTTGGTTTTTGGGCCACAGCTGGCCATGCTTAGGGCTTAGTCTTGGTTCTACACTCAGGGATCATTCCTGGTGCGTTTGGGCCACCCTGTGGGGTGCCGGTGATCATACCCAGGTCAGCTGCTTAGAAAGCAAATACCTACCTGCTGTACTATCTCTTGGTTCCCAAAAGTTTCAATGTTTAAGTGCTTAACCCTGAAACTCACTGTCTCTAATAATGTAATTTTATTATTTCACCTAAAGTTTCATTATTATTTTTTATTTGGATATTTTGGACCACACCTGCCTTGGTGCTTGGGGGTGGTGGATCACTCCAGCTGTGATAGTCGACCATACCATACGTTGCCAGGGACCTAACCTGGGCCTCCCACATGCAAAGTATGGGCTCTGCCCCCATTGAGCTGTTAACTTCCAGTTAGGAAAAATACAAATTATATTCAGACAAGGCTTTTTCAAAATTCAGTACTCATACCTAAAAATGAGACAGAGGAAGGGCTCATGAAATGAGAGACTTTTCTACCTCTGCAGTGCAACTGTGAAACATATATATATATTTTTTTTTGTGTTCCAGCTATTCCAATGCCCACATCAGCCCAGATGCAGCCGTTGAAGAGCTTCATAATTAGCCTCTATTCTTCCCTCAATTAAAATTCCCATATATGAGGAGTTACTCCAAATGTTGATCTAATTATCTGATTAAAAAAATCAGTGACTGTATGAGTGACTGATTAATATAATCACTTATTGATTGTGAAATGAAAGAGGAATAATTCTCTAGCTAGCCTAAGGGGGCACGGGTAATTTTGAGTAGGAAGTCTTTCTGACCTTCACCCTCAGTTTTCTATTCTGAAAAGTACATTGCAGTTTGCCAAATGTTCTAACCATACGAGCAGCTTACAAAGTCGAATAGCTAAATGTAAATATTTTACTTGATTTTTTTTGTTTTGTTTTGTTTTGGCCCACACCCTGTGCTCAGGGCTTACTCCTGGCTCTGCAGTTAGGATCCTGGCAGGAATCAGTCTTTTTAAAAAAAAAATTTATTATACCACCGTGAGACATACAATTACAAAGGTGTTCATAATTGGTTCTTGGTAATACAGTATCCCAGCACCCATCCCTCCACCAGTGTTCCATTTCCACCACCAATGTACCCCACCCCTCCCGCCACCCCTGGCTGCCTCAATAGCAGGTACCCCCGTTTCCTCTCTTTCTCTGTCTCTCTCTCTCTCTGTCTCTGCATCTCTCTCCCTCTTATTTTACACATTGTGGCTAGCCCTGCAGATATTTAGAGTTTATCACTTAAGTCTCTTTGTGTATATTCAATGGTGAGTTTTAGTTTGCCATTACCATTTCCCACATTCAGTAAAACACTGGTGTCTATTTATATCCTATTAATGAATGCAGCCATTCTATATCTGTCCTTTTCCTTTTGACTAATTTTACTCAGCATGATAGTCTCTAAGTCCATCCATTTGCAGGTAAATTTCATAATTTTGTCTTTGCTGACAGCTGCATAGTATTCCATAATGTAGATGAACCACAGTTTCTTTAGCCAGTCCTCTGTTCTCGGGCATTTAGGTTGTTTCCAGATTCTAGCTATTGTGAATAGCGCAGAGATGAACAAAGAAGTACAGATAGTGTTTCTGCTATGTGTTCTTCGATCTCTCGGGTATATTCCCAGGAGTGCTATTGCTGGATCAAATGGGAGCTCAATGTCTAGTTTTCAGAGGAATGCCCATATTGTTTTCCAAAAGGGCTGGACCAGTCGGCACTCCCACCAACAGTGGATGAGAGTCCCTTTTTTCCCCACATCCATGCCAGCACCGGTTGTTCTTGCTGTTTTGGATGTGTGCCAGTCTCTGTGGTATGAGATGGTACCTCATTGTTGTTTTGATTTGCATCTCCCTGATGATTAAAGATGAAGAGCACTTTTTCATATGCCTTTTGGCCATTCGAATTTCTTTTTTGGAAGCTTCTGTTCATTTCTTCTCCCCATTTTTTGATGGGGTTGGCATTTTTTTTTTTCATGGGAATGACCTAATATAATTGTTACTGGAATTTGGCATATCATATACAACACGAGAAGCTTGCCAGGCTTGCCGAGCGGGAGGCAAACTCTATTAAACAACTCCAAATAAAGCATTTATTGATGAACCGCGCGGCCGCAAGCTGCCGTGCGAGCCAGGCTGTGATGGGCTGGTCTGCTGGGTGGAGTTCTGACGAGAGGGAAGTCCAAAAGTGGAAAATGTTGGCGCCCGTGGAGTGAGGGGAGGGGTGGTCTGGCTTGTTGTGAGGCTCTGCCGAGGTGGTGGGCCAGGGCTAGAACCCGCCATGCCTCCCGTCTGCCTCATGAACGGCTGTGCACAGGGAGAGCAAGGAACAGCTCTGCCCCATGTCTGAGAGTCTCTGGACCAGCATACCTGGGCGGGATTATATATAACAAAATAGCAGTACAACTATTGTACTGCTAGAAGTCAAGCATCCCATCAAGTCTCTCAGCTCTCACTCAACACAGCAAGTATTTACTGGCCCCAAGGTAAACATAATAACCTGTTTTCTCTAATTTGTAAACTTATTTATGTGAAAGCTTTTATATACATATATAACTATATCTATACTAGATATATACTAGATATAGATAATTTGTAAACTTATTTATAATTTGTAAACTTATTTATGTGAAAGCTTTTATATACATATATATCTATATCTAGTATATATCTAGTATAGATATAGATATATATGTATATAAAAGCTTTCACATAAATAAGTTTACAAATTAGAGAAAACAGGTTATTATGTTTACCTTGGGGCCAGTAAATACTTGCTGTGTTGAGTGAGAGCTGAGAGACTGGATGGGATGCACTTGAACTTGTAGCAGTACAATAGTTGTACTGCTGTTTTGTTGTTACTTTGTTTTAGCTCTGTCAAATTCATTATAAAATTGCTTTTTATTCATAGTAGTTATGGCTTTTTGAATATAAGATCCTTATTGTGCGTTTGTCTGCCTTTTGTTTTGCTCTAGAATGGCGGAATTTAGTGACATTTGGAAGCGTTTCAAATGTAGTTCCCTCCAGTCACCCATACATTGGTGCCCTGAGTCAAGTCAAGCTGTACTCCACAAATGATCAGGAAGGACAGGGAACCCGGAGTCACAGAGAGGGAAAAGTTCCACCCCTCGATAAAGCAGGTATGTGACAACCTAACCTTCTTTTCCTCCCTGTAAACATACTTTCCCCACCCTGAACCCTTTGCACAGAATCATTTGTTTCTAGAATGTTTTGATGAAACTTGCCTATAAAACTCTGGGCTAATGTTTTCTTTATGTTAAGTTAGTTCAACTGTTGATTTATGAAAACTCTCCCTATATTTTTCTTTT
Source organism: Cryptotis parvus (assembly GCA_021461705.1). Lineage (NCBI taxonomy): Eukaryota > Metazoa > Chordata > Mammalia > Eulipotyphla > Soricidae > Cryptotis > Cryptotis parvus. The sequence goes on from JAJIBD010001833.1 coordinate 12,670, forward strand.
GTTTTTATTTAAGATCTTTTTCCCTTAGAAAGTTGCCCATGTACATTAATTAAAAATATTTTAGCAAAAAGTTCTTGATTTTTATGCTTAATAGTTAAGGATGTGTAGTTGTTTTCATTCTTAATGTTCTTTATTTAAAAACAAATTTTTTTGGGTCACATTCGCTCAGTGGTTATTCCTGGCTCTTTACTCAGGAATTAATCCTAGTGGGGCTCAATGGACCATAATGGGATGCTGGGGATTTAACTGAGGTCTGCCTCGCATGTGAGGCAAACACTTTTCCCACTGTTGTTGCTTTGACCCATTCACCTCATTTTATCAATCAATTAATTAATTAATTGATTAATTCTTTGGGCCTGACTTTGCAATGTGCAGGGGTTGCTCCTAGCTCTGCACTCAGGAATTACTACTGACGGTGCTTGGGGAGAACCATATGGGCGATCGAAACTGGGTCAGCTGCGTGTAAGGCAAGTGCCCTACCTGCTGTATTATTAATCCCATAAGTTTTGTTCTTATAATAAAAATAATTTTATTATTTTTTCAAGCAATTTTTAAATGGTGCTTCTCTTATAGAAATGCTTGAAGTAAAGATCAAGTAGTTTTTCTTTCTGTTGACTAGAATAAAGATGTTTATTTTCTTATACTAGTAATATATTTATTATTATTATTATTATTATTATTATTATTATTATTATTATTATTATTAATGTTTTTAATGTGGCTTTTCGGGTCACATCCAGCGATGCTCAGGGCTTATTTCTGGCTCTGCTCCCAGGAATTACTCCTGGTGGTGCTCTGGGAAGAACCATATGGGATGCCAGGGGTTAAACCCGGTTGGCTGTGTATCAGGCAAACACCCTCCCCACTGTACTATTGTTCCGTCCCCTAGAAATATATTATTTTTTAAAATTTTATTTTGGGCTCCAGTTTTCAGCATTTGCTCAGACCATATTAGACCTTGTTAGCCATCAGCTAGACAGCAAGTAATTGCTTGATTGAAAGATAATTTGTGCATTTAAGGGTTTGAGATCAACTTTTGAATAATTCAAATCACATGATCAAGTCAGGAATAGCTCATTAAGAAGCAGAGACTTACTAAAGAATCCTTAAGTTTTTAAGGAGCATTCAGATGTTTTAAATTTTAGTAAAATTAGTTTTAATTTTGCTAATGACAGCAGATGTGTGGCAAGCAGCCAGGGCGTGAGCTTTTAAGGAAATGCTTAGAGGTAGTCATGGATAGAATATCAGGTTACTTACTGGATTCATAAAGATTCTACCCAGAGAGACCATGTGAGTTTAATTAAGATGGTGGTTTGCAAAATGGGTATTCATACCTGTGCTTGAGTCAATTGAGCATTTTCTTTTCTGTGATTCTTAACATTATATAATCAGTAGCACCTAGACAGTTTGCAGTGAGGAGAATACCCAGAAATGTCATTCTTGGGGCTGCTCATTTTGGGGAGGGGTTGAATGGCTTTGATCCCTGTGGCAAGGAGGGTGGCGCTGAGACTTAGGACAGACTGTCATTCAGACACTGGGGATCTGCTGAAAGCCAATTATTTCACTGCACTATTTCTTTCACTTTTCTCCTGCCCTTTTCTCTGTGCCCCCAAAGAAAAGCATTAAGAAATTGGTACACAGTTATAAAGATGCTTTAGCATTTGCTTGCTCTGTGGCTGGACACAAAAATAAATCATAATAATCATTTGATTATGTAATTTCAATTGTTAAGCACTAGTTATTGATTGAATAGAATTGTTTTTATGCCTTTCAGTAGTGGTGTGGCCTGATGCTTCTGTGAGCACAGGTCCAGTAAGGCGCTGCCCTTGGCCCTGTGCTGCTGGGTTGACCAGGGCCGTACCTGGAAGGGGGACATGCGGTGTGAGGGCCCTGCTCATGTCAGATGTGTCTCTACCCTTAGAGTGGTCCCCGGGTCTGTTATTAATACACTCTTAAATTGAATGATATAGTAAGAAAAGTTATTTTTTATCAATCAGTCAATCAGTTAACTAATTTTGGCTTTTTTGGGTCATACCCAGTGATGTTCAGGGGTTACTCCTGGCTCTGCACTCAGGAATTACTCGTGAAGTGCTTGGGGGACCATATGGGACGCCGAGGATCAAACCCGGGGCAGCTGCATGCAAGGCAAATGCCCTACCTGTTGTACTCTCACTCTGGCCCTGAAAATTTTTATTTTAAATGTGAGATATTTTTGTTTTGAACTATTTAAGGTTATATGATGTATAAATATATATTAAAATTTTGTGTAAAGTTCTGTAATCAACAGTTGGGAAAGATTCTTTTTTGGGGAGGGCCTTAACTGTTGATGCTCAGGGCTTCTAACTCTGTTCGAAGATGACTCCTGGTGATGCTCAGGACACCACAGTTTGGGGAGTAAGCTGGTGTTGTCTGCCTACAAGGCAAGCATCTTACTACTTATGTTATTACTTTGATCCTACACTGAGGTTATCTCATGTGAGAATCTTCAGTGTACACTGTTGGAGAAATGGGTGCTGCAACATCGGATGACTGAAATCCAACTATGAACAATTTCGTAATTGTGTATTTCACAGTGATTTAATAAAAAAGAATCTTTAATTTTTGATCACATTTTTCTTACATTCCTCTGTACGGTGTGTGTGCGTGCGTGTGCGTGTGTGTGTGTGTGTGTGTGTGTGTGTGTGTGTGTGACTATCCTGAATTTTATGTTTTGCTCTCTTAATTAAAGGACAAGAAAATTAGATTTAGACGTTTGTATGAATCTCTTTCTAGACTGTGCTTTATTATGGAAGCTTATTGTCTCTTTTCTTTTGCGATATACTTTTTCATTAAATTTTGTTGCTAAGATTTATCCTAATGGTATATGTGTCTAGTTCATTAAGTTTCATGGAGCTAATTGTGGCATGTATCTTTTAATGGCTGTTATTGTGATTTAAAAGAATCGACTGATGTAAAGTGCTCAAGAATATTGCTTGCGTGCAGTAAGGACTGAAAATCCATTATTAAGTTTATTATTATTCACTGCTGTATGAAAACGTTGTCTAAATATAATGGGATATTTATCTCACCTCTTAGGGGTGTTTGATTTTTCTAATTGAAGCAGCAGAATATATTGCTGCTCTGACTGTTCACATATTTCTTTTAGTGTTCTTGTAAAAATTTCTGCAATCCAAGTACACTGACCTGGAAGTAGGTTATTGGTCATAGATTATACTTGTATTCAGCAAAGTTAGATAATGCTGACTTGTTTCCCAAGGCAATATGTTCATTTCTCCAAATCTGATAGTTTTCGAATGATGTTCCTCTGGTTTCATTTAGATCTTGTTTGTAATGAGACAGTCATTATATATATTGGATATTTATATTTCTTCTCGTAAGGGAAGTTTTTTCTTGTTTTTTTTTCTAGTGTGTTGTCTGTTGTATTAATCTGGAGGTGTTAAATGTTATTGATACTCTGTTGATTCTATTTGATAGAAACATCTCCTACTTTGAAGGGTTCCCTTTCCGCTTTATTGCAATATGTTCTTTTGGTAATAGATATATTCTGAATATTAATTTGGAAGAATTTATCCATTTTTTCCCTTAAGTTGTTTGCATTGATTTTAAGAAAATTTTTTTTTTTTTTAGGTCTGGGGATATAACTCAGCCATAGAGCACTTGCTTGGAGGTGGGATGCGCTGAGTTAGATCCCCTGACATGTAAGGAAGGAAGGAAAGAATGAAGGGAGGGGAGCTGGGAACAGAAGAATTCTGTACTGTTATCTGTGAGGCACGTAAACACTTTAACATTTAAGTCACTGGGTTACCTGGAATTGAGTGTGTTGTAAGGTAGCTTTCAGCTTCTATTTATTTACTTTTTTTTTTTTTTTTTTAAGTAGAAACAGATTTTTATGTGGGGGCTTTTAGGCAGGGAGGGGGGGGAGAGAAAGCGAGACAGTGCACATCTCCAGAGGGGACAGGCGGTCTAAGCGGCACCCGGGCTCTGGCAGCATGTCTGCTTTTCTTCTGTACTTTTTTCCTTTTGGAGAGTTGTTTCAGGAGCCATTTAGTGAGCACCCATTCTTCACTGCATGGCATGTCATAGTTGGACGTAGAGAAATCAGCAGTGTGTGCAGCTTTCCCCCTTAGTTTAGAGGAATCATCCTACGTTTCACCATTCGAATGCAGTATTTGTTATACATTTGTTTTGTCCTTTGGGAAATTCCTCTTGTTTTAATTTTCTAAAAGTGTTTGAAAGTCACATGAGTAGTGGATTTTGTAAAATTCTTTTTCTTTGCGTCATGAAATTATTTTTATAGCTTTGTTAATGAGGGAAATTAGTAGCTTCTGTTTTACTTCTTACGCATTCATAGGATAGATTTATATGATAAAGCTATCTTACATCTAGTTTAGATAATATCGTTACAGTAGTGTTAGGTCCCTCCCCCTTTTGCTTTTTTTTGGGTCACACCTAGCCATGCTCAGTCGTTACTGCTTGTTCTGCACTCAGGAATTATTCTTGGTAGTGGGCAGGGGACCATATTGGATGGTGGGGATTAAACCTGGGTCAGCTGAGTGCAAGGCAAGCACCCTGCCCGCTGTATGGCTCAGGCTCCAGAAGTATTAACTTTCTAGTTTTAATGTGGTAAACTATTAACCTTCACCACCGCCAGGTTGCCCAAGACCCTTTAGCACTGATCCTTGTCACTTGTAGTTCACCTCTTTCATGCCCCCTTCCACCTCTTGCTTGAGAATCTCAGCTTTATAATCCTAGGACAGCGGTTTGTGATCATTTGCTCTTTTCCATTGTTTTGTTTCTCTATATAACACTGATGAGTAGGGTCGTCTGGCATTCTTTCCACTCCTCTACCTTATACCACCCCTCAGTAGGGTCATCTGGCACTGTTCCCCTTCCTCTACTATACCACCAGTGAGGAGGGTCATTGGTATTGACCCCTTCCTCTACTATACCACCAGTGAGGAGGGTCATCGGTATTGTCCCCCTTCCTCTACTATACCACCAGTGAGGAGGGTCATCGGTATTGACCCCTTCCTCTACCTATACCACCAGTGAGGAGGGTCATCGGTATTGACCCCTTCCTCTACCTATACCACCAGTGAGGAGGGTCATTGGTATTGACCCCTTCCTCTACTATACCACCAGTGAGGAGGGTCATCAGTATTGACCCCTTCCTCTACTATACCACCAGTGAGGAGGGTCATCGGTATTGTCCCCCTTCCTCTACTATACCACCAGTGAGGAGGGTCATCGGTATTGACCCCTTCCTCTACCTATACCACCAGTGAGGAGGGTCATCGGTATTGACCCCTTCCTCTACCTATACCACCAGTGAGGAGGGTCATTGGTATTGACCCCTTCCTCTACTATACCACCAGTGAGGAGGGTCATCAGTATTGACCCCTTCCTCTACTATACCACCAGTGAGGAGGGTCATCGGTATTGTCCCCTTCCTCTACCTATACCACCAGTGAGGAGGGTCATTGGTATTGTCCCCTTCCTCTACCTATACCACCAGTGAGGAGGGTCATTGGTATTGTCCCCTTCCTCTACCTATACCACCAGTGAGGAGGGTCATTGGTATTGACCCCTTCCTCTACCTTATCCCACCAGTGAGGAGGGTCATCGGTATTTTCCCCCTTCCTCTACTATACCACCAGTGAGGAGGGTCATCGGTATTGACCCCTTCCTCTACCTTATCCCACCAGTGAGGAGGGTCATCGGTATTGACCTCTTCCTCTACCTATACCACCAGTGAGGAGGGGTCATCGGTATTGACCCCTTCCTCTACTATGCCACCAGTGAGGAGGGTCATCGGTATTGACCCTTCCTCTACCTTATCCCACCAGTGAGGAGGGTCATTAGTATTGACCCCTTCCTCTACCTATACCACCAGTGAGGAGGGTCATCGGTATTGACCTCTTCCTCTACCTATACCACCAGTGAGGAGGGTCATCGGTATTGACCCCTTCCTCTACTATGCCACCAGTGAGGAGGGTCATCGGTATTGACCCCTTCCTCTACCTTATCCCACCAGTGAGGAGGGTCATTAGTATTGACCCCTTCCTCTACCTATACCACCAGTGAGGAGGGTCATCGGTATTGACCTCTTCCTCTACCTATACCACCAGTGAGGAGGGTCATCGGTATTGACCCCTTCCCCCTACTATACCACCAGTGAGGGAGGGTCATTGGTATTGACCCCTTCCTCTACCTATACCACCAGTGAGGAGGGTCATCGGTATTGACCTCTTCCTCTACCTATACCACCAGTGAGGAGGGTCATCGGTATTGACCCCTTCCTCTACCTATACCACCAGTGAGGAGGGTCATTAGTATTGACCCCTTCCTCTACCTTATCCCACCAGTGAGGAGGGTCATTAGTATTGACCCCTTCCTCTACCTATACCACCGGTAAGGAGGGTCATTGGTATTGTTCCCTTCCTCTACCTTATACCACCGGTGAGGAGGGTCATTAGTATTGACCCATTTCTCTACCTTATACCACCAGTGAGGAGGGTCATTAGTATTGTCTCCTTCCTCTACCTTATACCACCGGTGAGGAGGGTCATTAGTATTGTCTCCTTCCTCTACCTTATACCACCAGTGAGGAGGGTCATTAGTATTGTCTCCTTCCTCTACCTTATACCACCGGTGAGGAGGGTCATTAGTATTGTCTCCTTCCTCTACCTTATACCACCGGTGAGGAGGGTCATTAGTATTGTCTCCTTCCTCTACCTTATACCACCGGTGAGGAGGGTCATTAGTATTGTCTCCTTCCTCTACCTTATACCACCAGTGAGGAGGGTCATTAGTATTGACCCATTCCTCTACCTTATACCACCAGTGAGGAGGGTCATTAGTATTGACCCCTTCCTCTACCTTATACCACCGGTGAGGAGGGTCATTAGTATTGTCTCCTTCCTCTACCTTATACCACCAGTGAGGAGGGTCATTAGTATTGACCCCTTCCTCTACCTTATACCACCGGTGAGGAGGGTCATTAGTATTGTCTCCTTCCTCTACCTTATACCACCAGTGAGGAGGGTCATTAGTATTGACCCATTCCTCTACCTTATACCACCAGTGAGGAGGGTCATTAGTATTGTCTCCTTCCTCTACCTTATACCACCGGTGAGGAGGGTCATTAGTATTGTCCCTTTCCTCTACCTTATACCACTGGTGAGGAGGGTCATTGGTATTGTTCACATTCCTATCTTCCTTATACCACCGGTGAGGAGCGCCATTGGTATTTTCCCCCCTTCCTCTACCCTATACCACCAGTGAGGAAGGTCATTGGTATTGTCCCCCTTCCTCTTCCTATACCACCAGTGAGGAGGGTCATTGGTATTGTCCCCCTTCCTCTTCCTATACCACCAGTGAGGGAGGGTCATTGGTATTGTCCCCCCTTCCTCTTCCTATACCACCAGTGAGGAGGGTCATCGGTATTGTCCCCCCTTCCTCTTCCTATACCACCAGTGAGGAGGGTCATCGGTATTGTCCCCCCTTCCTCTTCCTATACCACCAGTGAGGAGGGTCATTGGTATTGTCCCCCTTCCTCTTCCTATACCACCAGTGAGGAAGGTCATTGGTATTGTCCCCCTTCCTCTTCCTATACCACCAGTGAGGAGGGTCATTGGTATTGTTCCCCATTCCTCTATCTCATTTCACTTAACATGATGCCCTGCAGTTCCTTTCAAATTGCAGCAAACTGAATTCCTCTTTTCTTAAAGCTGCACAATACTCCGTTGTGCATCTCTACCACAGTCCTTTATCCACTGCTCTGGAATTGGATGTTTGGGTTTCTATGTCCAGATTATTGTAATTAGTGCTGCAGTGAACCGGTGTGCATATATACTTTCAAATTCATGTTTTTGTATTCTTTGGGTAGGTGCCAGGAAGTTGGGTCATTGGTTCTTAAGGAAACCCTCTTCTTACTGTCTGACGGTTTCATTTCAAACCAGACGACGTTTCCATGTACAGTGAATAAGGGCTCCTTGTGACACATTCCTGCCAACACTGGCGTTTCTGTTTTTTTTAGAAGTATTTTATTATACCACTGTGAGATATACAATTACAAAGATATACAATTAAAAAGTTCATATTTGGGTTTTGGTCATACCATGTTCCAGCACCCATCCCGCCACCAGTGCCCATCTCCCACTGCCAACGTCCCCAGTTCCCTCCCCCTCCCCAGCCCACTTCCATTGCAGGTTCTTTATTTCTTTCCCTTTATCTCTCTTTCTCTTTTTCTTCCCTTCCAGTCTATGGATTACAGAACATACATTAAAGGGTTGTCATGTATATCTTTTTGCCTCTATTTAATGCTGTTCTAGGTTGGCATTAGTACCCTCGACAATTGTTAGCACACTGTTCCATTTTCTGTCTTACCTAGCCTCTGACTCCCACACACTTGACAAGAACTCCTGATATATGTTTCACTTGACCTTGGATATTGGTATCATAATATGTACATATATATTTATGTCATGCAAATAAATGCAGTCATTCTGTATCTGTCTCTCTCCTTCTGGCTAATTTCGCTCAACATAATCTTCTCCATGTCCATTAATTTATAGGCAAATTTTATAACTTCATTTTTCCTGACAGCTGCATAGTATTCTATTGTGTAGATGTACCAAAGCTTCTTTATCCAGTCATCGATTTTCGGGCACTCTGGTTCAGAATCCGGCACTTCCAGATTCTGGCTTGTGAATAATGCTGCTATGAACATAAAAGTAGGGATGGTGTTTCCGCTGCGTATTTTTGGTTTCCCAGAGTAGATTCCTAGGAGTGGTATGACTGGGTCAAATGGGAGTTCAATTTCTAGTCTTTGGAGGAATGTCCATATTGTTTTCCAGAAAGGCTGTACCAGCCGGCATTCCCACCGACAATGGATGAGTGTCCCCTTTTCCCCACATCCACGCCAGCACTTGTTGTTCTTGCTCTTTTGAATATGTGCCAGTCTCTGTGGTGTAAAGTGGTATCTCATTGTTGTTTTGATTTGCATCTCTCTGATGATTAGTGATGATGAGCATTTTTTCATATGTTTTTTGGCCATTCGAATTTCTTCTTTGATGAAGTTTCTGTTCATTTCTTCTCCCCATTTTTTGATGGAGTTGTTTGTTTTCTTCTTGTAAAGTTCTACCAGTGCCTGATATATCCTGGATATTAACCCCTTATCAGATGAGTATTGGGTGAATATTCTTTCCCATTCTGTGGACTGCTTTTGTATCTTAGTCACTGTTTCTTTTGAGGTGCAGAAGCTTTTTAGTTTCATGTAGTCCCATATGTTTATCTTTTCTTCTAGTTGCTTTGTTAGTGATGTTTCACCTTTGAAGATGCCTTTAGCTTCAATGTCTTGGAGGGTTTTTCCTATATTTTCTTCAATGTACTTTATGGATTCAAGTCTGATATTGAGATCTTTCATCCATTTTGATCTGATTTTTGTGCATGGTATTAGACACAGGTCCAAATTCATTTTTTACATGTCGCTGCCCAGTTTTCCCAACACCACTTGTTGAAGAGACTTTCCTTACTCCATTTTGGACTCTTTGCACCTTTATCAAAGATTAAGTGATCATGTGTTTGAGTTTGGGTGTCAGGATACTCAATTCTATTCCATAGGTCCACAGGTCTGTTTTTATTCCAATACCACTCTGTTTTAATTACTACTGCCTTGTAGTACAGTTTGAAGTTGGGAAAGGTGATGCCTCCCATCCTTCTTTTTTTCCCAAGGATTGCTTTAGCTATCCTTGGGGGGTTTATTGTTCCATACAAATTTCAGGAGTGTTTGGTCAATTTCTTTGAAGAATGTCATGGGTATCCTTATAGGGACTTCATTGAATCTGTACAGAGCTCTAGGGATTATTACCATTTTGACAATGTTGATTCTCCCCATCCATGAGCAGGGAATTTGTTTCCATTTCCTCGTGTCCTCTTTTATCTCTTGGAGCAGTGTCTTGTAGTTTTCTTTGTACAGGTCCTTTACATACTTGGGTAAGTTGATTCCTAGGTATTTGATTTTCTGTGGCACAATTGTGAATGGAATAGTTTCCTTAATATCCCTTTCTTCTCTTTTGTTATTTGTATATAGGAAAGCCACTGACTTTTGGGTGTTGATTTTGTATCCTGCCACTCTACTATATACATCTATTGTTTCTAGGAGTTTTTTGGTAGAGAGTGTAGGGTTCTCTAGGTATAATATCAAGTAATCTGCGAATAATGATAGCTTGACTTCTTCCTTGCCTATCTGGATGTCCTTGATGTCCTTTTCTTCTCTGATTGCTATGGCAAGTACTTCCAGTACTATATTGAATAAAAGAGGTGAGAGAGGGCAACCTTGTCTTGTCTCTGATCTCAGGGGAAGGCTTTCAATTTTTCCCCATTTAGAATGATGCTTGCTGTGGGCTTTTGGTAGATGGCTGTAACTATCTTGAGGAAAGTCCCTTCAATTCCCATTTTCTGGAGGGTTTTAATGATGAACGGGTGCTGGATCTTGTCAAATACTTTCTCTGCGTCTATTGATAGGATCATATAGTTTTTATTTTTTTCTCTTATTGATATGATGATGACTTGCAAATGTTAAACCGTCCTTGCATTCCTGGGATGAATCCTTCTTGGTCGTGATGTATAATCTTCTTGATGAGTCTTTGGATTCTGTTTGCTAGTATTTTGTTAAAGATCTTAGCATCTGTGTTCATCAGGGAGATTGGTCTGTAGTTTTCTTTCTTTGTGTTGTCTCTCCCTGCTTTGGGTATCAGAGTGATATGTGCCTCGTAGAAGCTGTTTGGGAATGTTTCTGTTTCTTCTATTTCCTGGAAGAGCTTGAAAAGGACTGGCAGTAGGTCCTCCTTAAAGGAGTTGGTAGAGTTTGGTAGAGTTCACTAGTGAATCCGTCTGGACCTGGGCTTTTGTGTTTGGGCAGACTTTTTATTACTGTTTCTATTTCCTCAATGGTGATAGGCTTATTCAGGTATTGGAGGTCTTCTTGTTTCAACCGTGGTAGGTTATAGGACTTCAGGAATTTATCCATTTCTTCTGGATTCTCATGTTTCACGGCATACAGGCACTCAAAGAAATCTCTGATGAGCTTTTGGATTTCTGTGGTTTCTGTTGTGATGTCACCATTTTTATTTCTGATTCTGTTTATTTGGGTTCTCTCTTTCCCTGTCTGTTGCAGGACTCCTAAGGGCCGCTGCATCTGCTCTGGATTGCCTCCCGCAAATCACTCCGTAGATAAGGGGGTAGTCTAAATGTGGCAGTTTATCCGACCATGTATGCTGTCCTAGCTGGTATAAATATTCTCCCATGCTATCACAATCATCGGGGGACTAGCTAGATCTTACCAGCATATTAGCCTGGCCACGTAAGGACACCTAAGTAATTAGACCAGAGAGAAATGCTGTTTGCTTCCAAACAAACAAGCATGGCTCCCTGATAAAATATAAAACTACAATGAAGTAGAGGAGACTTGTGAAGGCTTGGAGAAATATTTAACTGGCATTGGTGTTGATCTTTGGTACAGTGACATGCCATCTCAGAAACCCCCTTCTCTACATTTCAAAGGCCTTCCCGGCTCAAAACATTAGCACAGTAAAGGCCCTAGGTGAGATGCAGGGAGGGATTACCTGAGGGCATTTGGACCCTCCCTGCTTTCCATAACAATGGGAGGAAGGTCTGAGTTGCGGGGGTGGGGGGTGTATATAACTAGCCGGGTCCCCGCTCTCCCGGTCTTCTTCCCTGTGGGATTTTGCCTTGTGAGCGTTTATTCCCCTTGGAAGTTTTACACGTGGTGGTCGCCATCTTGGCCTACACGTGGCTGGGGTTCTAGCCTGGAATCCTAAGCATCGGGTTTTTCCTTTTGCTGATTTGTATGCCTGAACCTGTGATAAGTAAAGCCTTTTAAAACCGCATCGGATTCCTGAGTGTTCATCCATTCCTCCCCGGCTTTGGAGGTAGAAGGGAACACGCTTTCCGGCACTGTCGGGGACCCCGACACCTGTCCTTACAAGTCTTGCCAATAGTTTGTCAATCTTGTTTATTTTTTCAAAGAACCAGCTCTTGGTTTCATTAATATTTTGGATTTTTTTTTTTTTTTTTTGGTTTCCAACTCATTGATTTCCTGTCTAAGTTTTATTATTTCCTTTTTTCTGCCTGGGTTGGGCTCCTTTTGTTGGTCTTTTTTCTAATGTCTTCAGCTCTGTAGTCAGGTTATTTATGTGGGCCCTTTCTTGTTTCCTGATGAATGCTTGCAGAGCTATAAACTTCCCTCATAACCCGGCTTTTGCCGTGTCCCACAAGTTCTTATAGTTGTTGTCTTCATTTTCATTTGTTTCCAGAAATCTTTGGATTTCCTGTTTGATTTCTTCTATGACCCATTGGTTGTTCAGGAGTGAGCTGTTTAGTTTCCAGGTGTTTGGTTTGACTCCCTGTTTCTGTGTATGGTTAACTTTCATTTTCAGTGCACCATGGTCTGAAAAAGATAGTTACACAATTCTATTCTTTTTATTTTATTGAGGTATGCTTTGTTGCTCAGCATTTGGTCTATCTTGGAGAATGTTCCATGTGCACTAGAGAAAAATGTGTATTCAGTTTTTTTTTGGCATGAAAAGCCCTGTATATATCCACTAGCTCTCTTTCTTCCATTTCTTCCTTCAGGGCCAATATTTCCTCGATGGGTTTCAGTCTTGTTGATCTATCCATAGTTGATAGAGCAGTGTTGAAGTCTCCAACTATTATTGTGTTACTGTTAATGTCTTTTTTGAGGTTTTTTAGCAGTTGTTTTATGTGTTTTGCTGACCTCTCGTTGGGTGCATATGTTTAGTTGTGTAATTTCTTCCTGGTGTACATACCCCTCAATTAATAAGAAATGGCCTTCGTTGTCCCTTCTAACCTTTTTTTAGCCTGAAGTCTATATTATCTGATACTAGTATGGCCACACCAGCCTTTTGGAGGAGTTGTTTGCGTGGAGAATGGTTTTCCAACCTTTGACTTTGAGTCTGTGTTTGTTCTGATTATTCAGATGTGCGTCTTGTAGACAGCAGAATGTTGGATTCAATTTTTTAATCCATGTCACCCTGTGTCTCTTAGTTGGTGCTTGTAGACCATTGACATTGAGAGAGATTATTGTCATTGGATTTTGTGCCATCTTTCTGTTTGTGCTTGTTGTGCTTTTGGGTTTGGTCATATTACAGTAGACCCTTCAGTCCTTCTTTTAAAGTTGGTTTTGAGTCCATGAAGTTCCTGAGTTGTTGCTTATCCATGAAGTTATGTATCTTTCCTTCATATCTGAATGTGAGTCTGGCTGGGTAAAGAATTCTTGGTGAGGACTGCAGTTCATTGAGCCTTTTCACAATATCCCACCATTGTTTTCGGGCTCGGAGTGTTTCATCAGAGAAATCTGCTGTAAATCTTAGGGATGTTCCTTTGTATGTGATTTCTTTCTTTGATCTTGCTGCTTTCAGTATTCTGTCTCTATCTATAGTTTTTGTCATTCTAATTAAGATGTGTCTTGGAGTATTCTTGTTGGGGTTTCTTTTAGCAGGTATCCTACGGGCCTCCTGGATCTTGAGGGAAGCGTTCTTAGTTACGGGAACTTCTCAGCAATTATGGCTTTGACAGTTTCTTCTTCATCGGTGTTTTCTTCTTGCCCGTATGTTGTTTCTTCTGGCTTCATCTTGTTGTCTGTTTGGTAATTGTGAGTCTTTTTTTCCATCTTCTGGTGTCAGTGTAGAGAATCTTTGGAACTCGTCTTTGAGATCACTAATTCTTTCTTCAGTAGCTATTATTCTGCTATGGTGACCTTCCACTGTGTTTTTCATTTCATTTACCTCATTTTTAATATCTGTCATTTCCATTTGCATTTTCCTAATTTCTTCTCTCATGTCCTCTTGTATTTTATTGATTTTGCATTCCATTGCTTCTTTGAGTTCCTTATGCATTCTTAACAATTCTTTCCGAAATTCCTTATCAGAGAGGTTATACAACTCATCGGTATTGCTTGGCTCACCTGGACTAGTGACTTCACTCACAGAGCTTGATGGAATTTTGCGTTGCTTTACCATTATGACTATTGTAGGTTGCAAATGTGAGTTCTTGGGTGACTAGATAGTACAGTTAGTAGGTGTCTGGGCTGTTTACAGAGTTTGAGTGGGTGGCAAGGGAGTGTAGGAACAAAGGTTCAATGGTACTTCATGCAAGATTGATAGTAAGAGGATCGTGTGAACGCACTAGTGTCCGCGCGGTTTTGAGTTTGGGGATGTGGGTGTAGGGTTCTGGCCTGTTTCCTGGGGCTGATTGGATCCGCGGAGACGCAAGGATCAAACACACACCACCTGTGTGGGAGGTTGCAGTCTTTCCCAGAAGTGCAAGGCCCAAGGGGTCCGGGGTTGAACCAAGACCGTTTGCCTCTGTTCCCATTGATGGAAGTTCTCGCTGTTCCCTGGAACTGATTGGGTCCGCAAAGACTCAAGAATCACACACACACACCTGTCGGGAGGTTGCAGTCGTTCCTGGAAGCGCAGGGCCCAAGGGGTCGGGGTGGAACCAAGGCTGTTTGCCTTGGTTCCTGTTGATGGAAGTTCTGACTGTTCCCTGGGGCTGATTGGGTCCGCTGAGACACAAGGATCACACACACACACACACCTTTGGGGGAGGTTCGGCATTTCTGTTTTTGTGTCTGTACCATACTCACCAGCAGGCGATGCATATGCTATCTTTCATACATTGCTAGATTGTTAGATGATAATTTTATGTTATATGGAAATAGGACTCAATGTTAACATTTTAAAAATTCTTTTATAGCAGTCAATATAGGTGAAGAACTCAAAGCTCCGCTTTTGAAGAAGGACCCTCTCAAGTAAGAGGTAAGTATATTTTATTCCGTATTTTGTAGTAATGGTCTTTTTTTAAAAATTTATTTATTTATTTTTTAATTTTTTATTTTTACAATTACAAAGATATACAATTAAAAAGTTCATATTTGGGTTTTGGTCATATAGTGTTCCAGCACCCGTCCCGCCACCAGTGCCCATCTCCCACCACCAACGCCCCCGGTTCCCTCCCCCCTCCCCCAGCCCTCCTCCATGGCAGGTTCTTTATTTCTTTCCCCTTTCTCTCTCTTTCTCTTTTCCTTCCCCTCCAGACTATGGATTACAGAACATACATTAAAGGGTTGTCATGTGTATCTTTTTGCCTCCATTTAATGCTCAGTTCTAGGTTGGCATTAGTACCCTCGACAATTGTTAGCACACTGTTCCATTCTCCGTCTTACCTAGCCTCTGACTCCCACACGTTTGTGATAATTTCCACCTTTGACAAGACCTCCTGATATATGTTTCACTTGACCTTGGATATTGGTATCTTAATATGTACATATATATTTATGTTATGCAGATAAATGCAGTCATTCTGTGTCTGTCTCTCTCCTTCTGGCTAATTTCGCTCAACATAATCTCCATGTCCATCCATTTATAGGCAAATTTTATAACTTCATTTTTTCCTAATAGCTGCATAGTATTCCATTGTGTAGATGTACCAAAGCTTCTTTATCCAGTCATCGATTTTCGGGCACTCTGGTTGCTTCCAGATTCTGGCTATTGTGAATAATGCTGCTATGAACATAAAAGTAGGGATGGTGTTTCCGCTGCGTACTTTTGGTTTCCCAGAGTAGATTCCCAGGAGTGGTATGGCTGGGTCAAACGGGAGTTCAATTTCTAGTCTTTGGAGGAATGTCCATATTGTTTTCCAGAAAGGCTGCACCAGCCGGCATTCCCACCAACAATGGATGAGTGTCCCCTTTTCCCCACATCCACGCCAGCACTTGTTGTTCTTGCTCTTTTGAATGAAGTATGTATGTATCACTGTCACTGTCTGTCACTGTCTTCCTGCTCATCATCGATTTGCTCGAGCGGGCCCCAGTAACATCTCCATATGTCCTGTCTCATGCTAGTAGAGCCCAAGGCATCTCCTTGCTCCAGGAACATAAAGAGCCTCAATCCATTCCGGAATGAGGTCTATAATTGTTACCGGTATTTGTCATATATATCAAATACAACACGGGTAGCTTGCCAGGCTCTGCTGTATGTATACTTAGTTTATATAGCACTCTTTTTGGTTATCTTAGTCTGAGGGTAAAGCTCATATTTACTTTTTTAAAACTATTGAGGGACAGGAGTTATGGTTCATTGGTTGCAAGTATGATGCCTTGTGTTCAGTCATCAGCACTACATACACAGTCACTGACCCTCTACATGCATGTAGGATGTAAGGATTAAGTTTAAGGATTAAGCCTGAATTTTACTTTTGCATTTTATTTATTTATTTTTACTTTTTTGGGTCACACACGGTGATGCTCAGGGGTTACTCCTGGCTTTTCACTCAGGAATTATTCCTGGCGGGTGCTCAGGGGACCATATGGGGTGCTGGGGGATCGAACCTGGGTCAGCTACGTGCAAGGCAAATGCCCTACTCGCTGGGCTATCACTCTGGCCCCCTACTTTGCATTTTAATCACAAATTTCATAGCAATTATTTTTAAATGCCCAAAGAAATGACAGATAACAAAAACCATTGATTGCTTCATCAGTTTTAGAAAAATAATGTTTAGATAAGAGAAGAAGAAAAATCACCATCTTTTAGCTGCAGCAAGTCCACAGCTACTCAGGATATTAAAATTCAGGCAGACTTCGCCATTATTGTCTCACTGTTTCCTAGGAGCAGCAAGTGACATGAGTTCCCATTTGCAGATCTTCACATAACTGTATGGGTTCCCCTCCAAAGCAGTGAGTTCCATGGGGCAGGACTACAAGCCTCTCTATGTGACCGTAATTAGAAATCCTTTTTTTTTTTCTTTTTGCTTTTTTGGGTCACACCCGGCAATGCTCAGGGGTTACTTCTGGCTCTTTGCTCAGGAATTACTCCTGGCGGTGCTCGGGGGACCATATGGGATGCTGGGGATCAAACCGGGTCAGCCGCGTGCAAGGCAAAGCCCTACCCGCTGTGCTATTGCTCTGGCCCCATCGTAATTAGAAATTGAGGTGTGACTTTGGGGGCAGGGAAAAGTCCATTTATTATGGTTTAGCACCTATTTACTGCATGGACTTGAGAGATTGACTTGATTTCTCTGAGCATTATTTCTTTAAAGTTCAAAAAACAGATGGGTTGGTAAGGGTGCACTGGTGAAAGAATGGGTGCTGGAACACTGTATGGCTGAAACCCAATCACAAGTAGCTTTGTCATGGTATGTCTCGTGCTGTAATAAAATGAAATAATAATAATAATAGTAATAGTAATAATAATCATCATCATCATCATCGTAACAATAAAAGATCTTTTCTCAGGATAGCTTTGAAAATGGTACATAACGTCCATCCACAATTAAGACTAATGTTCAAGTAGCATTCACCATCATCATTCTGCCAGCAAGAATTTCTAGCTTCTGTACAAGACTAAACAAAAACAGGAAAAGTGAAAAGCATCTTTTAATTTATTTTGGTCGTTCTGGAAAATTGAGCCCAGGGCCTCCGCACAATTCAGGGCAAGTGATTTACTGCTGTACAGCAGTGCTCAGGCCTTGTTCCTGGCGCGGTGCTCAGGGATCACTCCTGGCAGGCTCTGGACCATATGGACTGAACCTGGATCAGCTGCATGCAAGGTGGACTCCTGCTGTACCAGCGCCCTGACCCCAGCCTGTATTTTTTTTAATTTAAACTTTGCTTCATTTGCATTTAAACCTTAACCAATATAATTTCCATTTTTAAATTTTCTTTCAGTACTGGGATGGGGTTTAGGCCAACCTGGCTCTGCTGAGCTTTAGTTCTGGTTCTGTACCAGGATAACGCCTGGTGTGGCTCAGGGATCCAACCTAGGTTGGCCACAGAAAGGCAGGTGCCGGAAACCCTGTACTGACTTTCTTGACCTTCATTCAGATTTCTTGTTTTTGTTTTTGGGGTCATGCCTGTCAGTGCTCAGGACTTAACTCTGGCCCTTGCTCAGGGATCACTCCTGGAGGGCTTGGGTGATGAAATACAAAACTGGGGATTGAACCCGATCGGCCGCCTGCAAGCAAACTGTACTATTGCCCCAGCCCTACGCTTATCATATTTTTAAATTTTTAATTATTTTGGTGTTGGGGCCACTCCTGGTGGTGCTCCCAGGCTACTCCTAGCGTGGTGCTCACGGACCAAATATGGGCTACAGCGTGCAATGCATGTTCTCTGGCCCTTTAAGCTATCTCCTGACCCCTCACTTACACAACTTAAATTGTGTTTGAACAGTTTAGACAGATCAGTAATAGCCATACAAGTAAGGTGTCCACTAGGCATTTTGACATCAGCTAACATACAGACCGTGGAATCAAAAGTTAAGTGGTTACAAACGAAATTTCATCCTATTCTGCACAGAGAGCTGAGCGATTTTTTTTTCTGATGCAGCTTGAGGAAAAACACCAGTATTCTGTGGAATTTGCAACTCTCAATATATTTATCCTCAGCTGCGACTCTGTGTATACCTCTTTGATTTTATTTGCTGATTTTTGGACCTCACCTGGCAGTGTTGGGGTCTCCCAGCAGTGCTCAGGGACCACGTGGTCTGGGGTCAAACCAAGGGCTCTGTCATGTAAAGCTATACGTCCAGTCCTTTCAGTTAGCTTCCAGGCCATCACTGTTGCTGTTCTTATATGTTCTTTATATATTTTAATCTTAGTCAAAGCAGTCCTTAAGAAGAGGGAATATGGACCAAAGTACACTAAGAATAATTTCATCACTGGAGTCAGAGCAATCAATGAGTTCTGCCTCAAATCCAGGTATGGACTTTATTTCTTAAGGTGTAGTTTGCTTTATCTAAACAACCCCATATTTCTTAGTATGTTACATGCTATTATTCATGTGAAACTTTTTTCATGCCTCTTTCTTAGAAAATATTTTTATTCAGTGAAATAAATGTTAAAGCTGTTGGCTTACGACACTGAATTTTGCTGCAACTTGAGCAATTTCAATTTTTTCCTGGACCTTTAAATTATAGAAGACAAGTCTTCAAAACTCTGTATCACACAGGAGTTTGGTTGCTATGTCACATGAGCAGAATTAATAGTACTATTTGCATATTTGCTGATTTGGCTTTTTAAAGTTTTTTCTATTTTAACTAGCAGAGTTGAATACATTATTTAGTCGTCTATGTGCATAGACTGATGTACTGTTGAGTACACATTATTTTACTTTTTGATATCTCTTGTTATAAATTCTTGTAATCAGATTTAAGGTGATATATTTCATATGTAAGCTTTTCCTTTTTATTCTCCCCAGAAGCAATATTTGTGGAAAATGCGTTAACTTTTCAGAGTGGTTGGAAGTCAGTCTTTTTGTCCTCTTCCTCATAGTCATGCGTTTTGTGGCTTAGGATCAAGGATATATAGAAATAGGGATTTCTGTAGTTTTATAACAAGTATCTGTCATAATAATGCAGTATTGGTATAGACTCGATTGCTATTTTTTTCAGTGAGTCCTTAATTTTAGCTTTAGGAAGGATTGTGAATTAGCTTAGATTTTGCTGTCTGGATCTAGCAGACCCGGAACACAGTGAAGATGTCAGTGACCCTCGTTCAGTGCTTTTGTGGCAGATTCTAATGTCATAAAGTATATAATCCTCATGAAATATGTTGCCTGTCCATACAATATGTTACGAGTACATTTTTTATACCGATTTTTGACTTTTCGATGCCTTTTCAGAATTTTCTTGTGAAGGACAATGATCAGATAAATACTATTTAGCAGTTGATTTGGTGAAAGTTTATATTTAAACCTTTTAGAATAGAATTTTCACTGTATCACTGTATCACTGTCTTCCTGTTCATCATTGATTTGCTCGAGCGGGCCCCAGTAACATCTCCATATGTCCTGTCTCATGCTAGTAGAGCCCAAGGGCATCTGCTTGCTCCAGGAACATAAAGAGCCTCAAACCATTCCATCAGGTCATGGGAATGAGGTCTATAATTGTTACTGGTATCTGGCATATCAAATCACGACACGGGTAGCTTGCCAGGCTCTGTCGTGCGGGTAGCATACTCTTGTAGTCATCTCTAAATCCAGCATATATTGATGAACTGCACGGCCAAGGAAAGTAACACAATTCCATAATTCTTCTTTTATCTTTAGGTGCCTTCCCCCACCCCCAGTGAAGCAGTATAGTTTCATTAAAAGAAATTTAGAGGCATATGAGTGGAGAGAGAGAAAGGGAATGTTACGTGTTCAAGGGAGAACATGAGCTTCTTCAGAGGGGGAAAGAAGATTTATATATATATATATATACACACACACACACACACACACACACACACACACACATATACACACACACACACACACACACACATATATATATATATATATATATATTTAAGTATTTTATTATACCACTGTGAGATATACAATTCTAAAGATGTTCATAGATGTTCATATTTGGGTTTTGGTCATACAGTGTTCCAGCACCCATCCCTCTACCAGTGCCCATTTCCCACCACCAATGTCCCCGATTCCCCCCCCTCCCCCCCTAGGCTGCCTCCACGGCAGGTTATTTATTTGAAAGAAGTTTTTTTTGGTCGTATTTCCATGTAGTTTTTAATCTGGATTTAAACAATTTGAATGTGAATCTAGTCGTTTGGAGGACCTCCCCAGCAGTGCTGGGCTTCTCTAGGCTACAGCCTCTGATGCTCGGGCAGTGTTTGGGGACAGTGCAGTGGCAAGAATCAGACCTGCACTCCAGCCCTCTGAGTTACCTGCTGGTCCCTAAGTTAAATTTTTTGATTTAATTGATTTTTTGTTTCTTGGGTCACACCCGGCAGTACTCAAGGGTTACTCCTGGCTCTGTACTCAGGAGTTACTCCTGGCAGTGCTTGTGGGACCATATGAGATGACGGGGATCAAACTTGGGTTGGCTGTATTCAAGGCAAACACTCTATCCACTGTGCTATCTCTCTGGCCTCCCTAAGTTAAAATTTTAAATTGTGGACTGATGCTTTTAGTTTTTCCATCATCCCCCTCTCCATCATATATTGCATTGCACATAGAGTATGAATTACATCCACTGATGAGAGATTGAGTCTTTGCATATTATGTTAATCATTTGTATATTGAGCTTCGTGAATTTTTTTTTACATTGTTTCTAGGCCAGTTTTGGTGTCAAATGCAGTCTTTCTACTTGATATTTACAAACTATTTCTGTAGTTTTATTTTATTTTTATTTTTATTTTTTTTGGGTTTTTTTTTGGGTCACACCCGGCGACGCTCAGGGGTTACTCCTGGCTTTGCACTCAGGGAATTACTCCTGGCGGTGCTCAGGGGACCATATGGATGCCGGAGATCGAACCCAGGCGGGCACAGGCTGGCCGCGTGCAAGGCAAACACCCTACCCGCTGGGCTATCACTCCGGTCCCTATTTCTGTAGTTTTTAAAGAGGAGAATCAGTGTAATATTCTTGTCTGACTTGAGAGATCCTTATAAGTACATGAAACATATTGCGTTTATCTGAATACTACAACCAGTTTCTTCTTTCTTCAGTGATCTGGAGCAGCTTCGAAAAATCAGACGACGAAGTCCGCATGAAGATACTGAGTCTTTCACTGTGTTTTTGAGATCAGACGTTGAAGCTAAGTAAGAACACAGTTGTTGTTTTTGTTGAAGCTGAAATTGGGAGGAATGAATTGTAGATATATTGAAAGCTTTATAAAGAACATATTTTAAAAGCAGAATATTTCCAAACTTACTTACAGTTACTACTATGTGATAGTAAGCTAATATAGCTGAAATTTGTAAGACATTTGCTGTTGCAGGACTCCTAAGGGCCGCTGCATCTGCTCTGGATTGCCTCCCGCAAATCACTCCGTAGATAAGGGGGTAGTCTAAATGTGGCAGTTTATCCGACCATGTATGCTGTACTAGCTGGTATAAATATTCTTCCATGCTATCACAATCATCATGGGACTAGCTAGATCTTACCAGCATATTAGCCTGGCCACGTAAGGACACCTAAGTAATTAGACCAGAGAGAAATGCTGTTTGCTTCCAAACAAACAAGCATGGCTCCCTGATAAAATATAAAACTACAATGAAGTAGAGGAGACTTGTGAAGGCTTGGAGAAATATTTAACTGGCATTGGTGTTGATCTTTGGTACAGTGACATGCCATCTCAGAAACCCCCTTCTCTACATTTCAAAGGCCTTCCCGGCTCAAAACATTAGCACAGTAAAGGCCCTAGGTGAGATGCAGGGAGGGATTACCTGAGGGCATTTGGACCCTCCCTGCTTTCCATAACAATGGGAGGAAGGTCTGAGTTGCGGGGGGTATAAACTAGCCGGTTCCCGCCTCCCGGTCTTCTTCCCTGTGGGATCTCGCCTTGTGAGCATTTATTCCCCTTGGAAGTTTTACACGTGGTGGTCGCCATCTTGGCCTACACGTGGCTGGGGTTCTAGCCTGGAATCCTAAGCATCGGGTTTTTCCTTTTGCTGATTTGTATGCCTGAACCTGTGATAAGTAAAGCCTTTTAAAACCGCGCCGGATTCCTGAGTGATCATCCATTCCTCGCCTGCTTCGGAGGTAGAAGGGAACTTCGCTTCCGGCACTGTCGGGGACCCGGCGGAGCGCCCGACAATTTGCTGTTGAGATTAATTTTGAAAAGTTCTATAAGTTCCTTATAATTTTCTTTTTCCTTTGTAACTTTTATTTTAGACAACCCTAATTTACAAAACTGTGCAATAGAGCTTCAGCTACCAAGTGTTCCTGGCTCTAATCCTATCATCCCACCACCCCCTCCCTCTCCAGTGACCCCAGGTTCTTCCCATTCTCTACCCTAACTCCTTGACAGATAATTTTTTTAGGGGAGGGTCAGGCCTGGCAATGCTCAGGGGCTACTCCTGGCTTTGCACTCAGGAATTTCTCCTGGCAGTGCTCGGGGGACCTGGGCTCTAACATAGGTTGGTTGCGTGCAAGGCAAATGCCCTACCTATGTACTTTCGCTCAGGCCCCTTAAGAATCATTAAAATTTTAAGCTTAATGATTGTAGCTCATGAGTTTATCATTTCTCGTGGCTGAATAGTATTCCATTATGCACGCCTGCCGCAACCTTGTTATCTTTTTCTCAGTGGATCTATACTTTGTGAGATTCTCATGTGTATTACATCTAGACTCAAATATGATGCAGTAAAGTGACTTAAATTGGCCTTGTGTGTGTGTGTGTGTGCACAGATCTTTGGAAGTATGGGGAAGTCTTGAAGCCCTTGCCAGAGAGAAAAAACATGCGTAAGGAAGCAGAAATAGAATACCGAGAAAGTGAGTACACGAAATTAAAAGCTGAGCACATTGAGAAGCTGCCCATGGTCTGCTGCTGGGGTCTGCGCCTGTGATCTGTGAACTCTCTTCTGGTTGCATATTTCTTGGCTTGGGTTGTGTTGAATGTAGCAAATACGTTTTCATTTTGGGATTCAGTTGTTTTGAGAAATTAAAAAAATGTTTTTGAGGTGGGAGCATTTCTGGAGGTGTTCATGGGCCACGCCAGGTTAGTGCTTGGGGCCTCACCTGGTTCTGTGCTATGGGTCCATGCCTGGCGGTGCTCGGGGATCATATCTCATGCAGGGATTTGAACCAGGCTTGTGGCTGCTGCCATGTGCTTGGTAGGTACCTTAATGTTGAACTATCTCTCTGGTCTGGAATTTTGTCTTCTTATATGACTTTTTAAAGATCATGAGAGGAAAAAAGTTAGTTTGTGGTTTCTATGTGTATGACATGGATTTTATTTTTTTATTTTTTATTTTTTTGCTTTTTTTGGGTCACACAGCCCACCTCGCACAGCTGATTTCGGCTGCATGGTTCATCAATAAATGCTGGACTTAGAGATGACTACAAGAGTATGCTACCTGCACGGCAGAGCCTGGCAAGCTACCCGTGTTGTATTTGATATGCCAAATACCAGTAACAATTATTGACCTCATTCCAGAATGGATTGAGGCTCTTTATGTTCCTGTAGCAAGCAGATGCCCTTGGGCTCTACTAGCATGAGACAGGACATATGGAGATGTTACTGGGGCCCGCTCGAGCAAATCGATGATGAACGGGAAGACAGTGACAGACAGTGGGTCACACCTGGCAATGCTTAGGGGGTTTCTCCTGGCTCTGCACTCAGGAATTACTCCTGGTGGTGCTTGGGGGACCATATGGGATGCCAGGGATCGAACCCGGGCCAGCACGGACCAGCCGTGTGCAAGGCAAATGCCCTACCTGCTGGGCTATCGCTCTGGCCCCTTGACATGGATTTTAATACCTGATTTGAGGATTATACTTGTTCTAAAAGTGAAATAACAGTTCTTGCAGAGAAGCATGTTAATTCAGGTGCCACATTTCAAATGAATTCGTTCAGCCGAGTCTCCCTCCTTATCTTCCTCCCCACAATTCCTTCTTAGGTAGCTATTCTATTCTCAGTGTGTACCAGGTCTTTTTATTTATTTTTTTTTTGTCTCCTAGTTTTATAGC
The DNA here is from genome assembly GCA_021461705.1 of Cryptotis parvus. NCBI lineage: Eukaryota > Metazoa > Chordata > Mammalia > Eulipotyphla > Soricidae > Cryptotis > Cryptotis parvus. The sequence goes on from JAJIBD010001833.1 coordinate 37,185, forward strand.
CTTATTTGTACTATATGTAAAGTCGGCTTTAGTCACTTCCATTGTCTTAAAAATTAAAACAAGAAATTTGTAGCAGTTGTGTTCTCTAACCCCAGAACCTATATTCTCAGAGTACTTTTCAGATATGAGGAAACTTCCATTTTAAAAATCCATTGACTGGAGTTGACTCTTACTCTTCAATTGGAAAGTAATTAATGTGATGTAATGATGTGCTAAAGAGCAAATGTAAGAGATAAATTTAACAGATTTCTAGAAATGCTTTCTGAGTAAGGGTTATGCTCACTTAAAATGATCAGGGGCCAGAAGGAAGCCGAGGGATAGTATAGTGGGTAAGGCCCGTACCTGACACAGAGCTCATCTTGCCATCCCTGGCACCACAGTCTCCTAAGTACCACCTATTTTGCTGCCTCCAAAGAGCCAAAGGGAAAAATATCATTAGGGGCCAGAGAGATAGTACAGTGGTAAAGGCACATCCAGCTGACCCCAGATCAATTCGCATTACTGTGCTCTTAGTATTGCCACCACAGTGCCTGAGCTATAACGGATCTGCACATTGAACCTCGGATTGAAGTGACCAGGAAGAGGGAGAGACCCTTGGTCTCTTAAGCACCGCTGGTAGTCACACCCCTCACCTCCCGCCATCCCCTGCCTCAGTCAAATTAAATCGTATTCATGTTTTGATACTAGTGTTTGTTTATTCTTATCTGTAAGGAATTTCAAATATGAAATATCTAAAATCTCATTATTGGTAAGCATTAACATATGAATATTTGCAGTTGGGAAAAGTATTAGCTTTGCCCTTTTAGGGTCTCTGACTAGGCCTGAGAATTGAATTGCCTTAAAAATCTATTATCAGGAGAAAAATACAGATTTTTTTGGATACACATTTTACGTGACATGTTAGTCTATTTTATAAGGAAACGAGGACCAAACTGCCAGGTTTGAGCACTGAACCATCGGGTGAGCAGTGCAGAGGGTGGCCCATAAACTGTAGGGTAAAGTGTACGGTAAGAGTATTTACAAACTGAATACATAAAACTGTAGGGTAAAGCGTATGGTAAGAGTATTTACAAACTGAATATGTCATGAAATTCCTTTCTTGCAGGACTATTTAGGAACCAGAAAATCTTAAGAGAATATACAGAGTTCCTGGGACACACTAAGGTAAAGATATCTCTCTGGTATTGTGTATGGGTTGCAAAGTGAAATTCTGGCATACATGTATTTTGAAATTCTACCATGTCTGCAATCCTAGTCCAGTATTTTATTGAGACTTTGAAATTTACTGACTGTTAGCTTGTTTCTGTTTAACTTTTGTGAAATTAAAATGTTGTACTTAAGCTCTCTTTTAATTCATAACAATTACAATCCTTAAACATATAGCTCAGAAGAGGGAGAATTAATGAGTATTTAGCATGATTTAGGTCTTTCAAATGCACTGTTTTCTTTATTTTCTATTTCTACCTCTTTTTGTTGTTGGTTTGGCCCACACCTGGCAATCCACAAGGCTTACTCCTGACTCTTTGCTCAGGAAACACTCCTGGCAGGGCTCAGGGAACCGTACACTATTCTTTGGCTATAAGTTATTCATGGAATAGAAAAAAATGAATGGTCCAGAAAGATAACCCCAAAGACTGAACATGCTTGGCATAGTGGAGGCCTGGACTTAAGCACTTTGAGCCACTTAGCTGACCTTAATTGCTGCTTATTTTAGAAATCTAAAGACAAAAAAACTGGACACAAAGAAATAAGTAAGTCTTATTATCAAAAGTTTTGGTTAGGAGAAATATATACAGATGTGTTAGAGTTGCTTCAAAATGTTTTTGAGTGTTCTATGAGAAGTTTTAGAGAAGATTTCTTTTTTTTTAGCCACGCTCCAGATCGACATCAATGTTTTTGAAGGGGCCAGGAAAAGTGGTGATGGTCGCCATTTGTATGTGAGTACTGAGGAAAAAGCCCTTTAAAATAGAAATACTTCCAGATTTTTTTTTAAGTATTTTATTATACCACCGTGAGATATACAAATAAAAAGATATACAATTAAAAAAGTTCATATTTGGGTTTTGGTCATACAGTGTTCCAGCACCCGTCCCGCCACCAGTGCCCATCTCCCACCACCAACGCCCCCGGTTCCCTCCCCCTTCCCCAGCCCTCCTCCATGGCAGGTTCTTTTATTTCTTTCCCTTTCTCTCTCTTTCTCTTTTCTTTCCCTTCCAGACTATGGATTACAGAACATACATTAAAAGGTTGTCATGTGTATCCTTTTGCCTCTATTTAATGCTCAGTTCTAGGTTGGCATTAGTACCCTCGACAATTATTAGCACACTGTTCCATTTTCTGTCTTACCTAACCTCTGACTCCCACACATTTGTGATAATTTCCACCTTTGACAAGACCTCCTGATATATGTTTCACTTGACCTTGGATATTGGTATCTTAATATGTACATATATATTTATGTTATGCAGATAAATGCAGTCATTCTGTGTCTGTCTCTCTCCTTCTGGCTAATTTTGCTCAACATAATCTTCTCCATGTCCATCCATTTATAGGCAAATTTTATAACTTCATTTTTCCTAATAGCTGCATAGTATTCTATTGTGTAGATGTACCAAAGCTTCTTTATCCAGTCATCGATTTTTCGGGCATTCTGGTTGCTTCCAGATTCTGGCTATTGTGAACAATGCTGCTATGAACATAAAAGTAGGGATGGTGTTTCCGCTGCATATTTTTGGTTTCCCAGAGTAGATTCCCAGGAGTGGTATGGCTGGGTCAAATGGGAGTTCAATTTCTAGTCTTTGGAGGAATGTCCATATTGTTTTCCAGAAAGGCTGTACCAGCCGGCATTCCCACCAACATTGGATGAGTGTCCCCTTTTCCCCACATCCACGCCAGCACTTGTTGTTCTTGCTCTTTTGAATATGTGCCAGATCAAAATGAATTATAGGTCTCAATATCAGACTTGAATCCATAAAAGTACATTGAAGAAAATATAGGAAAAACCCTCCACGACATTGAAGCTAAAGACATCTTCAAAGGTGAAACATCACTAACAAAGCAACTAGAAGAAAAGATAAACATATGGGACTACATGAAACTAAAAAGCTTCTGCACCTCAAAAGAAACAGTGACTAAGATACAAAAAGCAGTCCACAGAATGGGAAAGAATATTCACCCAATAGCCATCTGATAAGGGGTTAATATCCAGGATATATCAGGCACTGGTAGAACTTTACAAGAATAAAACAAACAACCCCATCAAAAAAATGGGGAGAAGAAATGAACAGAAACTTCAGCAAGGAAGAAATTCGAAAAAAACATATGAAAAAATGCTCATCATCACCAATCATCAGAGAGATGCAAATCAAAACAACAATGAGATACCACTTTACACCACAGAGACTGGCACATATTCGAAATACTTCAGATTTTAATATGTGTATCTTTGAATGTATACATTTAGTGCTTATATCTAGTTGAAGAGTTGGAAGCCTATTGTTAAGGAGGAAGTATGAGTATGTCCTTTTTCTTGTCAGTAATGTTTTGGGGGCTAGAGTTCACATATCTGTGCTTTGGCTGGTGTATTTTTTATATGGTTAGGATCTAAGAGTACTTGTTGGAGACATCACTTAAAGGGCTCGAGTACATCCTTTGCATGTGGGAGCCCTGAATTTGATACCTGGTCCTCTGAACATCACTAGAAGTGACCCTGAGCATAGAGAGCCACCAGGTGTGGACCCCGGACCAAAAACAAAAGACTTTTTTCAAGAGTAGTTGCTATCTGAAAATCCTCTCCCAATTTCTTTGGAGTCGTTGATTTGGTTTTTTTTTTTTTTTTTTTTTTTTTTGATTTGTTTTAAGTTGAATTATCCAAGATTATACAGAGTTTCCCCAGCATAGATGTTTTACTGCCTTTCCGTGCATTTTTGGTGACTCTTGGGAGTTGGGGTGTGGGTCATACACACACTTGATCATGACATTCCATATTTGACTATGGCATATGTTCAGGGCTACCCATCTCGCTGTGGTGCCTGTCATACGTGGCACATTTAATTTAGTTTTGGTTTGGGGGCCACCTCTGGCGGTGGTCAGGGCTTCCTTCTGGTTCTGAGTTCAGAGATCACTCCTGGTGGGGTTTGGGGGACTGTTTGGGGACTGTATGGGTGCCAGGGATTAAACTGTGGTCGGCCTCATGGAAAGCAAGCTTCCTGTCCACTGTGCTATTGCTTCAGCCCCGTGGTGGCACATTTAGTTGGGTTCACACACTCCCTTGTCTGGGGTAGGGCCCTGACTGCAGCTCTTGCCTGTCTTTTGTAATTTTGGTGCCTGCTAGGTATGCCACACCTGGCGGTACCAGGACTTACTAATAATTTGGTGCTTGCCAGGTGTCACATACTAAGTGTCAGCGCTTGCACTCACCTGGCCACAGGTGCTGGAGAGAGCTCTTGTCTGGGGAAGGTGGGGGTTCTCAGACGAAAGAGCTGCCCAGACCCAAACTGGTGCAAATGGATGACACTGGAATTAAGCTGATGACCTCCTGCATGCAAGGCAGTGCTTCTGTCTCTGGCGCCTCCCAGGGGTGGTGATAGACTTTTGGCGCCACTAACCTTAATGGTGGTAGGGATGGAGTATTAAAGAAGGTGCATTTAGGGTGCGTTTGACAAGGTTGGTTTCGGTTTCTAGTTTGGACAGTTGATGGTTGTTGTACTAATACTGAGAGAGCATTTAAGGCAGGGTGTGGAGACAAGAAAATGTTTAGTGAGTTTCTGAGTTTGAATTATTTATGGGCACTGATTGGAATTAATAGATGGAATTAATCTTTCCATCAGTATACTGTGACCTAGCAGTTAAAGCTTTCTTCATCTGAGGAATGTATGTAATGTATGCAAATCGCATAGCATAAGCTTGGTATGTGGTATATACTTAATAATTATTACTGTTAATATATATTGGTCTGGAATTCACCAGGGAGATCTGAATTAGAGACTTGAAATTGAGAGTTATTAGTATGGAGGTGATAATTAAAGCTCTGGGAGTTATTATGATCTCCTAGGGTGAGGAATAAAAATACACCTCAGGGGAAAACCTTGGAAAATGCTAATATTAAGAAATGGGTGGAGGAGAAAGTTTTTATAGAGGAGATGGAGAAAGATTGAAAGAACAAGGAAGGACCCTGTCATGGAAGCCGAGGAAGATTGTTTATATTTTGAAAAAGTGGTAAAAGCTTCTTTGAGATTAAGAAAAATGTTGAAAGGTGTCCAGTAGTTTAGGAATGTAAAATGGTTGTTGGTTATAATAACGTCCATCTCATGAGGTATCTGAGGTAGAAGCCATTGTTTAGTGATTTGAAAATGTGATGAAGAGAAAACAGACAGCAAGAACAGGTATAGTTCTTTCTAGAAATTACCTGAAGAAGAAGGGGAAAGTGTACCTTGAAGGGGATGTCCACCCTCATCTGATAAGTTTTATAAGTGAAGATGTTAGTATTTATATAGAGACTTACAATAAAAGCATGGAGTGGTGATGTGGGTCGTTTGGTATAGCCTGAGGTAAATCATAGAATGCTCTGTTGGAATCTGAGCTGTTGGCTCCCTTAGAACAGACCGTGCTCACTGTGACACCTTTCATCCTCTAGTGTGACCCTGTCGCTGGCATCCATCTGCTTAGATGCAAATAGACCGTGTCTAGAATCTTGGTTTCACAGTGGTCTACCAAGTGGTCTACCACTTGGTTTCAAGTGGTCTTTCCACTTGGGACCCCATTTTGCCTGAGAAATGTCATACTGGGTAGTGTAACCGGTAACACCTTGGATTCATTACGCAGTTGATTTTGAGTCAAATTTTTCAGAAAATTAAATGCTCCCCCCTACCCCCTATTTAGTTGCTGAGCCGGGACCCGCAGTTTAAGAAGCTAGGACCTGCTAGGTAGAATCAAGTGCATAGCTCCTTTACCTACTCCAGATACCTAATTTCTCAGATCTTCTACCATCTTAACAGTTCTCAAGAAGTTGACAGATCTTGTGACTCCTTGAGTAGTGTGATACCATAATCTTTATTTTTCAAATTTATATTCTTAAGACATAGAGTTCCTAAAAACTAGAGATACTTACTAATTTATTTCAGGTAGATTCTAGTATAGATGTCTATTTGAACTCTCAGTGACATTTTTATCCATACCTATACTAAAAATTGTTGTCTCTTATTTCTTCTAGCAATGGATTAAACTGCTTCTTTAAATTTCTGGCCTGGCTTTATACGGGTTCAGCAAGTATGTTCTCTGAAGCTATACACTCGCTATCGGATACTTGTAATCAGGTGAGGAATAGGAACTTTTTTTTTCCTTATTTTTCCCCTTTCCCTTTATTGTTGTGATGTCAGGGTTTGCATGTTTGATTGTGGTGCTCATTACTTGGTTGTGATGTGCTAGTGTTCACACTTGTGTTACTGTGGATTACCTTCAGGAAGCCAGAGAGCAGACACACAACATCGTGCTTGCAAGGTGTGAGCCCTTACCGTTGGGGCACATCCCTTAGTGTTTGTAAGGTAGATCAATTTTTTTTTTTACTTTAGTCTAAAAGTGGACCTATTTAAAAACAGTGTTCCCAGGGTTAGGGATGTGACTTGTGTAGAGCCCTGAGTTTGATCCTGAGCACAGTGTGAGTTCTTGGCCCTGGGCACTCCCAGCTGTAGCCTCCGAGTATCATCCGTACTGTTACCACCACAGTAAAACAAAACTACAACTAAACCAACCCAGGGCCAGAGCAGTAATACAGCAGTGGGTTGGGTGCTTACCTTGCATGTGACCAACCTGGGTTCCATCCCATATGGTTCCCCAAGATCATCAGAAATATGTCCTGAGTGCAGAGCCAGGAGTAACCATTGAGCATCGCCAGACGTGTTCCCAAAACAAAACAAAAAATAAACTTTCAAATGAGCATTTTCCTGTCCTTCAGATGAATGCCCAGCAATGCTATTTCTGTATCATAATGGAATTTACATTTTCACTTTTCTTTTTTAGGTCATCATACCATTTTCCATAGTCGCTGTACCAATCAGCATTCCACTAAATTACATTCCTGTCAGCGGTGTATCAGAATTTATTTTTCCCCACACCCTTGTCAGTACCTTTCCCCCTAATATTTTGGATACAGGCCGTTTCACCATTGTGAGGTGATAATGTCATCATGGCTTTAATTTGCGTTCCCTTACCGGGTGATGTGGGGCCTTTCCCCATGCACCAGTGAGCCTCTGAAGAACGTACATTGTGGGCGAGGACCTCCCAGGAGGTGCTCAGAAAGCCCAGAAGCCTCTCCAAGTGAGACTCGGCCTTGGTGCTGAGGACGTTTCCCTGGCTGGCTCAGGCCTGGGGGGTGCGGGGCTACAGGAGTGCACCCTGCCGTTCCCCAGGGGCTGGGCTGCGCTTTGTGGGCGCTTAGCACGGCTGCAGGCCAGGTATGTGTTCCGGGCCTTGAAGGATGTTCTGGCTCTGAGTGAGAGTTTTGCAAATGAAGATACCTTCTTCAGTCCATCTTTGGAAAAAAGAAAAGAAAAGCTCATGTTCGATCTTTGTATATACTAGTTCGATCCCTAGTGCCACAGTTTTCCCTGAGCACACTGGGAGCAACTCCAAGCACAGAGCCAGGAGTAGCCCCCTGCAATACCACGGAGTGTTGTCCAAAATTTTTTGTCTGTTACCCTCTGCCCCACCTCAAAAATAATTGAACATGAGGGGCCAGGGAGATGGATGACTCACGTGCTGGAGCTCCTGCCTGACATGCGCAGAGCCCCGAGTCAGCTTCCTGGGAGAGCAGCTCTGCTAGGTGGCAGTCGTGACCCTGTCTTCCCTGAGTACTCCCCCGCCTCCCGCCGAGTCCTCTAAAAATCACTGGGATTGGCCCTGTACAAAATCAAACCTAAGAGGTACAGGGGATAACGCAGTAGCAAACTGCTGGCCTTGCAAGTATGAGGCTTTGGGTTTGATCCCCAGTGCTGGACACACGCATCTAGTGTGATTCTGGAGTGTCCACTGTGTGGGTCAGCAGGGTATGTGATCTCCGAGCAGTGCAGCCCCCAGTATGCACGAGCATAACAGATTGGTTGCTCTTTGCGTGTAGGAGCTCTGGTTTCAGTACCTGGTACCGCATGGTTCCCAAGTACTGAACTGGGAGAAGCCCCTGAATATGGACCAGTATGACCCATGAGTAGGCAGATAAAAGATTAATGGTTTCAGTATCTGTTGTTATTTAAAACACTACATTTTTTTAAAACTAGCTGTACTACAAAAATACTCTTCCGAGTTTGAGAGAACATGGTAGGCAGAGAGCTGTATGTATGGCCAGGAATGACAACTATAGTTTGGGTAAATGTTTGTTTCAAACATATAAAGACCTGCTTTTATCAAGTGAACTGATGAGGATGTCAGCAACTGAAAAAAACAAAAGTAGATTGTAAGAAACAATATTTTCAGATACAGGACAACGGTGGTTCAAGACCATGATTCTCAAGAGAAGGGCAACAGCTGAGTTGAACTCTCATCTCTGACTGAGGCATGTGTGGACTGAAGGAGCGGGGGAGATAAGATGTCATGGGGTTGAGAAGACAGGGGTTAGAGTGCAGGAGTCTGAGGGAGTTAGGAATTATAAGGCAGCTCACAGCGGAGTGCTGCAGACGTCAGGAGAGGGTTTCTCTTGAGTACAACTTGGCTAAAAATTAAGTTACATATATGTAGGCTGAATATAAGGTTTGTGAATCCATTTGGGCCAACCACAGGATGGACATGGATGTTCTCGCTAATAAATTCCAGGGCACCTCTGCCTGTATAGTATGGTGAATGATGTTCTCATGCACTTAGCAGGTATAAAGGCTCCCCGTTACTACCTTAAAGGATCAAGCTGGTTTATAAGTAACTTGATTACCTGTCATAACTCAAAAGGGAAGACAACAAAATAAATACACTCAGTATACACAGTGTTCACCATTTAATAAAGTAAGTTATTAGACTGCCAAAGTTTAACTTACGACCTGGAGAAAAGTTGGCTAGAAACACTGAATTCGGGCTAGAGCAATGGTAGAGCAGCAGCGTCTTGCTTTTGTGTGCTCCCTTCTGGGTTCAATCCCTAGCACACAGTATGCTTCCCAAAGCCAGCCAGTGGTGATCCCTGAGTGTAGAGCCTGGAGTAAGCCTTGAACACTGATGGTTGTGCCCCCCACCCCCAAAGAAAGAAGAAAAAGATAAAAGCACCGTGGAAACACTCAGTCACCATGAAAGCCCCCTAGACAAGGAGTTGGGGCCAGGGAAGTGGCACAGGAGTTCTGGGAGGTGCTTGCCTAGCATACAGCTGACCTCACCCAGTTGGATCTCCAGCACTGTATATGTGCCCTGAACACGGCCGGGAGTCACTCGGCACAGAGCCGGAGTAACCCCTAAACACCTCCAAGAATGGCCCAACCCTACCATCGTCAAACAAAATACCTTTTATAGACTATCCTAATTTTATTGTTCTTAAAGTTTTAAACAGTAAATTATATATTCTGCTAGTCCATTTCCTGTGCTTTATTATAAGTAGCTTACAAAAAGGAGGAGGCTGGTTGTAATTTCGGGTATAATGCTGGCAGTGGGCTGGAGGGATGTGGGCGGGGTGACACTTTCCTTAAGGAATATAGATTTTCAGACAGGTGAGTAAATTTTTGCCCCTTCCTGATGGTAGGCCAAATAAATTAGAACCTGTTTTATCTTTTGAAAAAATACATTTGTTTATTTTAGTTGTTTGCCATACCCAGTGGTGCTCAGGGGTTACTTTTGGCTCTCTGCTAAGGAATTACTCTTGGTGTATTCGGTACCGAATGGGGGCCAGGGATAGAACCTGGGTCAGCCGTGTGCAGGGCAAACGCCCTGTCTGTGGTGCTGTCACTCCAGCCCCGGTTTAAACCTGTTTTGATCTGTTACAGGAGTAATTCGTGGTGTGGTTAGACCATCATCTGCCTTTACTCACTGATGATATTAGGCTTTTCTTACATATAAGCAGCAGTTTTCAACCCTTCTGGGTTCATCTTTGTTTCCCTAAGGTGAGCCCTGGAACCCAGAGTTGCTAGACTACTGGTCATGCCTGTGCCGCGTGTTTCTCGCCATCCTCAGGTTGTGCCCTTCATACCGGCTTCACACTTTATACTTCCCATCTTGCTAATGAATTGTCTGTTCTTTATTTTTTCTCCTCTGTAGGGCTTACTAGCAGTGGGCATCAGTAAGTCTATTCAAACACCAGATTCTACTCATCCGTAAGGAAATTGTCTTTATTTGTTTCTATATGTTTTGGTAGTAGTTCATTAAAATTAAAAAAAGGAGAAAAAGCAACTGAATTTTTAAAATATTCCATAAGTTTTATAAACCTGTAGTTTTGTGTTAAAGAATTGGTTAGTTGGCGACTGAGTAATAGTACAGGGCCTGACCCATTGTACAATTGCTCTGGCCCTACTATTTTCTTACTAATAATACATTTTGAATGTTCTAAAACTATTTGTAAGCAAGCATAGCTTTCTAATTATACATATTTATAGTACAGAATGCCAAGAAAACAATTTTGCCTGACCTGTTGTATATATCCAAGATTTTAAAATACAGTAAAATTAAAAAAAAATTAATTTCTGAAGCTTTCTTTTTAGGGTACTTTCAATAATTTACTTTAGTGCTGCCAAATAGAATTTTCTGCAGTGGTAGAAATAGGTTGTGTTTTATTACTTAAGACTGAAGAACACTTGAAATGTGACTGGTATGATTGGAGAGCTACATCTTAAATTTTGTTTAATTTTTAGTATTAAATGGACTTAAAAGGCTAGTGACATATTAAACAGTACAGATCAAAATGAAATTTCCACTAAGAACCTATAAATTCTTTTAAAGCATAAAATGATGGTAATGTCCTTTAACTAAAAAGGTCACCCCCAAAGAAAAAATATCAATTAAATTATAGTCCCTTATTTTTAAAATATATTTTCAAATATCTTGAAACCTTTATGACTTTGTTGATTTTCTGATTAGGTTTGAGTTTGGCACTCACAGATTACTTAAATAGTATCTTGATACTGTGGGAAGTTTAAAATTTTTGTCTCATATAATGAAGACTCTTTGTATTTCTTCTAAACTATATCATTTTTATTTTTCAGGTATGGATTTTCAAATATGCGTTATATTGCTTCACTGATTAGTGGTGTTGGAATATTCATGATGGGTGCAGGATTATCTTGGTACCATGGAATCATGGGATTGCTTCATCCTCAACCAATAGAATCCCTTCTATGGGTAATTTTTTTCCCTTGCCAGTTTTAAAGTAATATGAAATAGGGATTAAGTATGCTGAAACTTTTTCTCATATTGATGCAAGACATTGTATATATCTTCTAGACTGTCATAGAGGATTATGTATCTGTAGTTAGAATTTATAGGAATATGGTCTCTAAATCCATGTGATTCACTGGTGTTGAATAATAATAGAGCTCAATTAGGCACTGCCCTCCTTTTTAAACTTTTGGGTAGTTCCTTTCATTTCTCCACTTTCTATTGAAAATTTAGATTTCTATGCATTTTTAGTGCCAAGAGAAATCCATCAGTAAGGAATATGTTCAGTTCCACACATCTGCCATATACAGTATTATGTGCAGAGGTAGAAAAGCCAAACCACCCTGAAATTAGGAACGGATTAGTTAACTTCTCAATCGTGCCCGAAGTTTTAAGGCTTCCAGCACCTTATGTATCTTTTCATAACTAAATGGACACAATTCCATCAGACTAAGACTCATACTTAATAAGTCATATATTCAGGGGCCAGGAAGATGGCTCAGTGGTAAGAGCTGCCTGGGACATGGCCCCTTGAGCACCATAGGTGTAGCCTTGGAGTCCCCTGAGTATTGCCATGTGTGGCCCTTGAGGACCCGAGTACCACAAGGTGGTCCTAGCAGCTCAGGTGTCGGGCCATCTGGCTCAGTTGTCTGAGAGCCATCAATCAGTTGTGTTCTCTGGCACCCTTACACTTCCTGTGAGTGCTGAGATCAGTGATTTTGGTTGATTTATCCTGTCTCCTTTTATTGGATGACAAGGGGATCTTAAGTCCCTTCTGGAAGCAGAGTGGATTAAAAAAGAATTGCATGGGCAAGACTTAGTTCATTGTGTGGAGCCCCGGCCTAGTATGTATGAGCTGCTCAGTTCGTACGCGAGCACCGCATGACCCCCGCCAGCACTGCCGGGTGTTTCCAGTGACGCTAAGAGGCAGTGCATCGCTGGACCGAGCACCAGACAGCAGGCCTGCACTACCAGGCGAGTGAGCTCTGCCATCTGGCTGTGTCAAGCTCCTCCGGCTGTGACCCTGATATAAAAGAACAAGCTTAACTACTACGTTTCATATTGACAGTAAGAGTCAGTGTAGAGAGGTTAGAGTTGAGATGGCAAAGCCTATATTCTAGCTCTTAAACTGTATTATTTCTGTGTACTCAAGCACATCACGTAGCTTTGGGAAATTGTTATTTCCTAATAGAATGTTCAAACCTCTATTTCAGGGAAGTCTGGAGTTCTAAAAAGAATGTTGAAAATTCTACAGATGGTTGGCTTGAGATTTGATTTAAAATTTAAAAGTTTGCTGCTTTAGCTTTTTTTTATATGTTCTTAAATATATAAAATATCTGTCTGTCTGTCTTCCCCTTCATCATCGATTTGCTCAGGCGGGCACCAGTAACATCTCCATATGTCCTGTCTCATGCCAGTAGAGCCCAAGGGCATATGCTCACTCCAGGAACATAAAGAGCCTCAAACCATTACATCAGATATAAAATATGTAAATTTTAAAAACTCTTGATATCTTTAAATTCAGAAGTATCTTTCATACTGGCGGAAAGAGATGTTACCTTCCTACCCAAATGATTACTATATATAATTACTTAATTTTCTGAACCAGGACTTAGGAAAGATTCCCTTGGAGTGGGTATTCAGATAGATCCCAAAGTTCCTCTGGGTGTACATCTCAGAACTTCTGATAGTCATAGGTCTAGGTCTCCGATGTTTCTGTTTATTTTGAACTTCAGAAGTTTTTATACTAATCCTTTATTATATTTAGCTCAGGCTTTGGTATAATATTTCATAAACTCAGCTATACAGAACATAATGCCCATTATAGTTTTAAACATTTCTGTTTCTTCTGAGGATGCTCTCTAGCTCATTGTCCCCATTTGAGCTATTTCTCATCAGAATCCTTACCTGAATTGGAGTCAGATTTATGTTTTGTTTACTTACTTGGCTTGGGTTTGGGAGTACTTGTGTTGATAATTGGGGAATTGTGTGTTGTTTGTCCTGAGCCGGGCCTCCCGCCTGCTTTGCATGCACTCCAGCCATTGAGGGTCTCTCTTGCCCCGGATTTCAAACACTGCCAATCTGCATAAGCAGATGTGGATTTTTAGCACTAATATATACTCTATTGTAATGTTTTCTAGGCCTACTGTATTTTAGCAGGTTCATTGGTATCTGAAGGAGGTATGTACTGTTAGCATTTCTTTGTTCTTAATTTAGTAATATATAGTCAGCAATCTCTTACAGCTTCCATTAAAAATGATCGGGATAGATGTCTGTGTTTTGTTTATTTTTAGGGAGTAAATACATAGTTGTTTCTGTCTTTGGGACAGAAATGACTTTGGCACTATGTCACGAGAACTATTGTGCCTTTAATTTTTGCAGTACTAGGAACTGAGTCCAGGGCCTTATGCATTGGAGACATGAACTTTATTCTTAGCCTCATCTGCAACCTTATTTATTGATTAGTTTAGTTCTTGTGTCATATCATAGTGCTCAGAACATATGAACTGGCATATGAAAACAGTCTAATTATTCTGAGTCTCTAAGGCTCAGGCTTTAGTAGTGGTAATCAGAGAAAACTGTCTTTTTGTAATACAATATTTCAGAATTTCTGAAAGCTTTTGGTGTAGAAGTATTAGGACGGAGAAGTGTTATTGTCATGTCTGAATGCCTAATTTACTGCTCTGCTCAGAATGTGTTTACTTCAGAAGCACTGCCACTTCCTGTGCGTAGTGTTCCCTTCATCTTTGACAGTTTGTAAAATGGGATAAAGCCACCTGCCTCCAGAGGCTGGGGAATCAAAAGTGATTGTGCTTATTGTAGTGCATGGCGTGTAGTAGGAATCCAGTAAATTAATGTGGTGTTCGTGGTAGTGTTATTTAAATTACTATGAGTTGGAAATGTGGGTTCTTTATATTTTGATGATTAATTGGACCTGGAGGAAGACTAATATAGAAATTTTCAGTCCTCCATGAAAGTACAGTGACTGTTAATTTTTGAGATACCTTATTTAAAATGTGAAGTTTCTGCCTTGCTGATAATGAATGCTTTTCTCCCCAGCAACTCTTCTTGTTGCTTTAAATGAACTCCGTAGGAGTGCTCGAGCCAAAGGAATGTCATTTTATAAGTATGGTATGTCATTCAGAAACCACGTGCTTTATTTATCTCTGTTAACTGGTGCTATTGCTTTGTTCATTATAATATGCATACCTAAAATATAGCTGTCATTATAGATAAAAAGTCTCCCTTTATGTGGTTCTTCATATATATCAACACTTTTAAAAAGATATATATATATATATATATATATGTATGTATTATCTGAACTAGAATGCTTTCTATTTGATTTAACTTGTCAGCTAAAGTATTTTTCTAAATGCTTATATGACTTGTAAAAATAATTTGACTTTAATTATCAGTTTATGTCAGTATTTAAACCAAGAAATTATGTTTATATTGAACAAAGATCAAAAATCAAGATCTTAAACATGTTTTTCTTAATTTTTATGTTAGTATAAAATGGATGCTTATTAAATATTACCTAACAGTAAGGTAAGACTTCATAAAAGGTTTTTATTTTTTTCTGTTTTCCTAATAATTAAGTTATGGAAAGTCGTGATCCGAAGTACAAATGTTATATTATTGGAAGATACCGCGGCAGTCTTGGGGGTGATAGTAGCAGCCACTTGTATGGGCCTTACTTCTCTAACAGGTAAATAGTTCTTAAGTTACAGGTCTATTTGTCTCGTGTAAATAAGTCTCTGAAATGTGCTTTTTATACTGTTAAATAGTATATCATGCCAATAGAAGTTCATATTTTATTATGGGGGGCTCCCTAAATGCTAAGGGCTTGGGGTGCCAGGGCCGGGTAGGCAGTGGGGCACTCCCTGCAAAACTTGGCCAGCTGGACCAGCACGACGGCTGAGGCAGTGCCGCTCGGGCCTGTGGGGCCAGGGGCCGCCAGACCCCACTGCGCTGGTGCTGGACTCCAGGGCTACACAGCAGTGCTTGGGAGCCCATGCCTGAACCCTGAGATACGAGGGTGGCCGTGTGTGCTGGGGACTGAATCCAGCATCCACCCTACCCTCTATACTATATCCCTGCCTTCCAATGTGATTTCAAATCACTATATTGATATGCTGATTCCTCACTAATCACTTCATTTGTGCAAGACATTTGGTGAGTAAAAATGTTCAGAACTCTGAGTTAGAAATTTCTCTCTGTCAGAATAAAGTGGTCTGTGAGTAGGTAGCTCAAAGGGGGAGCAGCCGAGTCTCCGAGTTTGGCCCTTATCTTAAGCAACACTGGGGCTTTCTCCTGAGTGTAGTTTTGGAACTGCGACCACTGCTGAGAAGGCTCCACTCCCCAAGTACTTATGTAATAGAGTAATTCTGTAATGCTGTGAATTTGATAGGTAATATGACCTCTCTGAGCTTTTAAGTTCTTTACCTTATAAAAATTTGGAGATTGAGAAAATGGTACAGCTCACACATACATTAGGTGCCTGGGTTCGGTCTCTGGCACCTTGCACATAAAAGGAAGCATTTATGATGTTTGTCCTAGTGACCGCATAGATTCAGATAATGTATGAGAGAAATGTAATGAATTCTGAAGCTCTAAATAAGTAAATAAATATTGTGGCTGTTGTTCATTTGGTTTCTGTTTTTCCACTGTTAGTGCTTATAGTAACTTTTTGTTTTTCTGACTCTCAAGTTGTTTCTGCCCTCACTTTGGAAGCTAGCATAGCAACATTTATATTTCCATACTTCTGTTAAAGGGCAGTATAATAGAGGCAAATGAGAATATAGGAAATCGCTTTTATTTTCTAAATTAAAAAAATTAATATAAAAAATTCCAATTTCTAAAGCTGAGGTTTTCTTGGAGTGTAACTTTTCTCCTCCAAGCCATTTGTCCTGCACATTTGTAGTGATTTTAGTTGATGAGCTTCTTCAGTTTTGCAGTGTTTCTTAAAGCAGTCTCCAGGATGACTAGGTCTTTCGCATTGGGATGTGTATCTTAAGACTAGTGTTCTGGACTTTGGTCCGAAATGTTTCTAAAAGTTTTGATTGTTCATAAGATTAATCTTACTGTTGGGGTATGCTGGGCTCCCCAACAAAATCCAGGAGCAGGGTCTAGGGATCCCCTTCTGCCCCAGGGGATCAGCAGACAGAGAAAGACTCGAGAATCCAGAAAGTTTAAAAAAGGTTTTACTCACACTCATTCTGGTATATAGTACAACAATAGGAAAACTCCAGACTTTAGGTTCCGGATGGTCCCCCGACCATGTGTGGATTTAGAATCCTAGGCCAAGATGGCTGCTACCACTTGCTAAGGCCCAACAGGGAAGAGAAAAGAGAGGCAGAGGGTAAAGAGGAAGAGAGGAAGAAAAGGCAAAAGGTGAAAAGGCAAAAAGTACGGAAGAAAGTAGGCTACAGCTTTTATTACTTTCCAGCCCAGACCTTGTGCACATCAACGGAAGCAGTCTGGGTCAATCCCCCTCAGGTAACTTCTCTGAGGACCTCACCTAGTCCATTGAAATGTTAATATCCAGCCCAGGCTGCAGGCCTTGTCCTTGGTTCTCCACCTGGCCCTATGTAGATGGGGGGAAGGGCATGTATCTGTACCAGTGGATATTCTACAACAGGTTTATATTTCTCCAAGCCTTCAAAAGATTCTCATCTTTACTTCATAGTTGTTTTGTATATTAGCCTTTAGACTTATTAGAGAGCCATGCTTGCTTGCTGGGAGGCAAACAGCATTTCTCTCTGATCTAATTAGAGATCCAAAGTGGCCAGGTAAATATACTGGTGAGATCTATCTAGTCCCATGATGATTGTGATAACATGAGAGAAAATATATCAGCTAACATAGAATACATGGTAAGATAAACCGCCACATAGAGTCACAGATTCAAACTGCTTTCTTGCCCCTATATCTACAAAGTGGCCTGCAAGAGGTAACTCTAGGCAAGGTGCAGAGGCGCTGGGCAAAGTGTACTGCAACACCTTTCTATTTTAGATACTTTTGGTTATAAATGAGACTCGGTTTAAAAAGGGTGACTTGATGAATAGGTCAACTTTTAATGGATGCTTTTCTTTCATATGAAATATTAAATAAGTCAGATGTTTAAAAAATGTTAGAATCTGTTTCCTGTGAATTAAATTTTATTAAATTAAACAGCATGCTAAGAAATAAGTATTTCCAGCTAATATTTTTGTGATTTCTGGAAGATTGTTTATATTAGTTTTTAAAATAAAAGTAGTAAAAATTTTGGGGCTAGAGTGATGTGTAGCGAGTAGGGAATTTGCCTTGCACTTGGCTAACCTGGGTTCTCTCTCCAGTATCCCTTATGGTCTCCTGAGCACCACCACAATTAATTAATGCCTGAGTGCAGAGCCAGGAATAACCCCTGAGAATTGCTGGGTGTGGCCCCAGAACCAAAAAGCAAAAAAATTTAAAAAGCCGTGTTTCATTTTGAACTGTAACTACAAATCTTTTGGTGGAATACATTTTATAAGTAATTTGAACAATTTAGTATAAATCAGTCTGTTTTACATTTTGATTATATTGTTAGTAAAACTATTCTTTTTAAGTTGATTTTTTTTTTTTTTAGTAAATTAAATGTATTTTATCAAGTAATACGAATGTGAAGTTTGGGTGAGAGGCAGGGGAAAAGGGTTATATTTAAACTTAATATGAAATTTCATGTTTAGAATAAAAAGATTTTAAATTATAAAAGTCGCATATGTAAAATTTATTATAAAAATTGACTTGTATATTCATGGATAAGTTCTTCTAATTAATTTTGGAAGAGAATTAAGTTCTGTAAACCTAAGCCAAAAAAAAAAAGAAAGAAATTAAAAAATAAATAACAAAATTAATAAACTCAAGCAAAAACTAGAATCAAAATTACCTGGTGAGTTTTCAAAGATGAGGGACGCTAGACCCCACTTCCCGAGTTTCTGCTTTCTTTCCTGGGCCATACCCAGAGTGTTTGGGGTTTGGGGGGCCACCCCAGGGGTATTGGGGACCATGTCCAAGATCCCACACAAAGCATGTGTTCCATTCTTTTGACCATTTCTGGCCCCAGAATTCACTTTTCTGTCAAGTGTCGGGATAATGCTGGGGCTGCCAGCTACGAGATCACCCCTTTAGAATCACTTCTGGGATTCATGGCATGCAGTAACTAAGCTCTCTCCTTTTCAAGTACCTGGAATGATGCTAGCTATGTACACTAGTTAGTGCAGAAAGTCAGACTGGCGTGCATCATTACGATTTATTTTTCTTGAGGACACTCGCAGCAGTGCTTGGGGACCATGCAGTTCTGGAGAGCCCATGCACAGAGCGTGTGCCCCAGCCTTTGGCTCCTCCCTTGCCCCCAAGCCTTAGTATTTTTCTTTAAATATGTTTTAGTTCTTTTACAGAAGACTGGTAAGAGTAAGGCGTCAAACAACTGTTAGTCTCAGTTATTTTGTTGGTGCAGAGTAGGAAAAGTGCTACTGACATGCCTGAAAGAAACAGTCTTCCCTCTAGTATTCATATGGATGATATAGCGCATGCAAGAAGCAGATCCTAAAGAGCCATATAATATACTCTTTCCATATGATACTGTTCCCATTTTGTTGCTTAGTCATTAAGAAGAATTTATTAAAGGAATTAGGAAAGAATTTCAGGTTGAACTGATAAAATCCTGCCTCTCTGCTTACTAGAGTTTAGTAAAATAGTAGAAGATGCTTAATAACCGACTCGTGTTCTGTGCTTCGTTCAGGCAATCCACTGTATGACAGTCTCGGTTCTTTGGGTGTGGGCACCTTGTTGGGTGCTGTCTCGGCATTCCTCATCTACACCAACACAGAGGCACTCTTGGGGAGGTCCATCCAGCCTGACCAGGTGCAGCGGCTCACTGAACTCCTGGAGAACGACCCGTCAGTCAGGTCAGCTTGGTCTGCTGATGCTGCAAGACTCTAAAACTGTTAAGAGATGGAAGTGTTGTTTGCTCAACACATACTTCTGGGAGGGATTTTGGATCCCTCACCTTCAGAACCCTGTGCTGGGCTGTTGCTTTTCGAGCAGTGTCCTTTCCAGAAAGCAGTATAGGTTCCTCACCAAGTTTCCTTTAACATTCTTTGTACTTCAGTTTTTAGAATAAACTACAGTTCACTGTTATTCTGGCAGCAGTAGAACTTTATGAAGCTGTTGCCTTTTTTATTTTGGACCACACCAGGTGTTGCTCCTGGTTTTGCTCCTGGCTCTGAGCTCGGGAATCACTCTTGGTGGTGCTTGGGGACCATGTAGAGTACCAGAGATTGAGCCCATGTCAGCCACTTGCAAGATGGGTCAAGTTTTACTGGGTACTCTCCTGTTTTTAATATGGACTCCTGCAGTTCCAAAGTTGCCTCTCAGCACCACGCTTACTGCATCCTATCAACTTGATATCTCTTTATTTTTATTCCCTTCAAAGTATTTTCTGTTTTCACAGTTGAGTTCTTTTTTGGCCATTGGTTATTAAATGTGTGATATTTCGCTTGTATTTGTGCATTTCTCAGATGCCTTTTGTTACTTACTTCTGCTACTGTGTCAAGAACATACTTTGTATTATTTCCGTCCTCTGAAGTTGACTGTGGTTTGTTCTATGACTTAGCATATGCTCCATCTTGAGTAATGTTTCATGTGTACCCGAGAAGAACTAGATAGATGACTGTTGGGTTTGCTTGGCTTAGAGCGTGCAAGTGT
Organism: Cryptotis parvus; assembly: GCA_021461705.1. Lineage (NCBI taxonomy): Eukaryota > Metazoa > Chordata > Mammalia > Eulipotyphla > Soricidae > Cryptotis > Cryptotis parvus. Next base: position 57,249 of record JAJIBD010001833.1, read on the forward strand.
TCTGTTTCTCTGTTGTTGATCTTTCCTAGTTGTTCTGTCCATCACAGGAATTAGGTTATTAAAGTTTCCAGGGTTTATTCACTGAACTTGGAAAACAAGCCTAAACTATAATCCCAAGTACTCATCAAGTACCTGAGGCTAATTTTACTTTCATACTATCATTATCACTATCTTCCCGTTCATCATCAATTTGCTCGAGCGGGTACCAGTAACATCTCCATATGTCCTGTCTCATGCTAGTAGAGCCCAAGGGCACCTGCTCGCTCCAGGAACATAAAGAGCCTCAAACCATTACATTAGGTCATGGGAATGACCTAACATAATTGTTACTGGTATTTGGCATATCAAATATGACACGGGCAGCTTGCTTTCATACTATAAGGAAAATATATTATAATTATTAGCAGAGAAAGAGAAGCATTTCTCAGCAGTTTCCTAGTGAAGTTCCTGAGGTTTGGAGTAGGAGGATACAGAATAGTTATGCTTGAGCAGTTGCTTCTTTTTCTGGGAGGCAGAATGAGGCGTGTGAAGGCTACTGGGTTGGGGCATTTAACGATGGGACGGTTTAAGTCTACTGATGAACTGAATTCCTTAGGGCAGTCACGCATGCCCCTCTGCAATGGTGAAGTAAGGTGCCATCGTGCTTTATGAATCAAGCCATTCACCAAATGCTCACTTCGTAATTGATACCTTATCAGGCACTTTAGATACGCGTTGGTTCACTGTTCCATGTGCCAACCTTTGTTAGGTAGTTATTGTTTCCTTGTTGTAACAGAAGACTTCACAGAATTGTATAAAAATTTCAAAGAAGCTATTGATAACAGAAAAATGATTATGATAGAAGAACAATTTAGAGTTGATATTTTTGGTTTTGTTTCTGAGCCGCACTTGGCCAGTGCTGAGGGGTCCATAGAGGGTGCTGGGGATCGAATCTGGTTGGCTGCATGTGCAGCAAGCACTCTGCCCCTTACTGTCTCTCCAGTTCCCTAGAACTGATCTTTTTAATCCATAGACTTTATATTATTCATATACACATGAACCGTCACAAAATAATGTATATGTTTGTTCCTTTATTGACACTCAGCAAATGGATATTTGTTGGAAAATGGAAGGGTCGATTATTGTGACCCCTCTCTGAAAGCACACCAGACCATTTTCATCACTGGTGGGAAGAAAAGCCATTGTAGACTTTGTGCCATTTGAATAAAGTATGTCTAAATGTGTGTGCTTTGTTATTGATTTCAGGGCAATTCATGATGTTAAGGCCACAGATATGGGGTTAGGTAAAGTAAGATTCAAGGCAGAAGTAGATTTTGATGGACGAGTTGTTACAAGATCATATTTGGAAAAACAAGATTTTGACCAAATGCTACAGGTGAGTTCATGTATTTGCTGCTTTTGAATAAAAAGTACATACACACAGGTGAGAAAAATGATGTGTTAAATAAATAAAGCCTTTTCTTTTGCAGATATTAAAGTCACTTCAGCTTTCAACTTGTTAGGGCTCCAAATTTTGACAGACCCTTTTATTTACCATAGAAAGGGTAGGAGGAGACAGAAGAAGAACAGATTTATTATTAAAGTGCTTTCTGTGTGCCAGCTATTTTATATGTGATGTCTAATTTATCCTGTACAAGCTTGTGAGGTAAACAGTATTTTCATTTTGTATATAGGCAAATTGGGACAAAGAGATTAACGTCAAAAATTGAAAAGCTGTATTACGTCCGTTATGAATTTAGAGCTCCCTGACTCCAGAACTTGTGCGCTTGCTTTTCTTTTTTTTTATTGAGATCAGTTTAAAAGAAAAATTATAGAGGCTAATGGAATAAACTGCAAGGGGATTATCACTAGGATTTTGTCAAATCTTAACATTTTACTGGATTTTATCTACCTAAAAATCTTAAGTTATTGCAAAAGATGAACATCCTTGTGTTTATCCATCATTGGGACGAACAATGATCACGAGTTTAGTACCTAGCATTTCCTTTTTTGTACTTTCAAAGTAGTTTTCTAATTACATCATAAACATTTTAGGTGTTTAAGAATTGTTGCACATTGTATCATGCTATTTAATTCTCTGCGGTTTGCACGCATCACATTTTTTGAGGGTCTTTACATGTTGGGCCATATACCCCTAGTTTGTTTTCTATGTAACATGTCCTGTTGTGACTGCTACAGTTTTTTTATCTAGTCTTCAGCTGGTGGACATTTATTTATTAAACAGATAACATTGGCTTTCAAGTTTGTTTTTGTGTGTGTGCAAGAATTTTGACACTAATGCGTATAGATAAAATAAGGGGCCACTGGAGACATGGCCTCAGCACCCCTCTGTGTTAGTAAACTTCAGTGTGTCAGTTTAAACCTTTTTTTCCTCTTTTTTTGCTTTTTGGGTCACACCCGGCGATGCTCAGGGGTTATTCCTGCCTCTGCACTCAGGAATTACTCCTGGCGGTGCTCGGGGGACCATATGGGATGCCGGGGGTCGAACCCAGGCCAGCATGGGTCGGCCACGTGCAAGGCAAACGCCCTGCCCGCTGGGCTATCGCTCTGGCTCCAGTGTGTCAGTTTGTCATCATTAGTGTATATGAAAGTTTCTGTTTCACATTTTTCTAGGTTGTATTGACAAGATTGTGTCATGATAGATATGAAGTAGTATATTATTTTTTAACATAGATTTTCCTGATAACAGTGAGGTCAGTTAGGAAGCATTGACATCTATCAACAATTGGGGATTTCTCTACCTTCTGTTTTTCTTATTTAGTTTGTGTTATTCTGACAGATTTGCAAACATGTCTCATATACTGGGTTCTAATTCTTCTTCAGCAAGCATCTTTTTTTGGCTTTGTGAACTAGCATTTCACTTGTTGTTAGAAGATTTAATGTGTTTTTTAATTAAATGACAGATTTGTCATTTTTGCTGTGCTTTCTATGATCTTTCTTGGATTTTTTTTTGTTATCTCATTATCATAAAAATGTTTTTCTCTCCTAAAAGTTCCGTGGTTTGTTTTCTACCATTAGGTTTTTAATTCATTTAGAATTGTTTGTTAAATTAAATTTATTCGAGTTAGGGATTTAATGTTGTTTTGTTTTTCTCTTAGAAAAAGAATAACTCTGGCACTAACAATAATAATTCAGTCTTTTCCCCACATTTTGTGATGTACCTCTGTGTCATTCTTTTCTTGCATCAGTTTTTATATTTGCCTATTTAATGGATGTTGAACCACACCTTGCTGTGTTCAGGGGTTACTCCTTATTCTGTTCTCAGGGATCGCTCCTGGTGGTGCTTAGGGGACCAACCACAGGTGTGATGAGGGTCTAACCTAGGTCTGCCACAAGCAAGGCAAATGTCCTATCCGCTGCACTATTGCTCCAGACCTTGTTTATGTTTTGAAATTGGTGTTGCATTGCTGGTGGCTAGAAAGTCTGAAGCTTCTTGTAAACCTCAAAGGTATTTGTTACAAATAATTTTTTATTTTTGGGCCACACCCGGCTGTGCTCAGGGCTTACTCCTGTCTCTCCTCTGGAATTACTCCAGGCATGGTTTGGGGGATCAAGCCTGGATCTGCTGTGAGCGAGGCAAGCGCCCTAACCACTGTCTATGGCTCAAGCCCCATGATATATTTTTAAAAATAAATCATCAGTGTAACAAAGAACACTAAGATTTTTTAAATATGTGTTTCTGCCTTCATTTTCTTTGTAGGAAATACAAGAAGTGAAAACTCCTGAAGAACTAGAGACTTTCATGCTAAAACACGGAGAAAATATTATTGACACATTAGGAGCTGAAGTGGATAGACTTGAGAAAGAGCTGAAAGTAAGATGTCTTCATATTCATTAGGTCAACTCTGTGTCTGGAGTGTGTCGTCCACGCCAGACACACGCTGCTCATTGAATCACATACGCACTCACTGGGTTACCTCATGATAGTATTGGTAATAATGGGTAAGAAAATAATTGGGTGAGGAAATAATTATGCTTATTTATTTCTCCTTTTCCTGAGAAAGTAGGAGAATTGTGACTTAAATACTAAATTCTGTACCTTTAGCTGCTAGTGTGATGGGTTTGTTTCTAAACTAGTCAAAGACCTAAGACTTTCTAAGTTTAGAACCACACCCATTGGTGCTTGGGATGTCTGGAGCACGCTGCCGGTGCTGACCTGCAGGTCAAGGGCCCAGCCTGCACTGTGGTGTTGGAGGTTATCAGGGCTGCACCTGGCAGCAGTATGATTCTGATGTGTGTGTGTGGGGGGGGGGGCCCTCCCCTAACACCCCCGGCAGGTGGTGTGGGCTTGGCTTGAGCTACCCCTGTGGTGATCAGCAGCTGCTACAGTGTGCTCAGGAGGACCCCTTAACAGTATTCAGGGTATCCTATATAGTGCCAGGGATTTGAACCAGAGATGCTGTGTGCATCTCCAGCCCCCATTTTTAAAACAATTGATTAATTTGTTTTCGGTTTGTGGTTAGGGCCATACTCCTGTCTCTGTGTTCAGATGTCACTCCTGGCAGGGCTCCACGGACCATATGGGGTGCTGGGGGGTCAAACCTGAGTCAGCCGTGTCACTCCTGGCAGGGCTCCACGGACCATATGGGGTGCTGGGGGTCAAACCTGAATCAGCCGTGCGTGAGGCGGGCAGTCCTGCTGCACTATCTTCTATACCTCTTACACATTTCTTCCACCTATTTTTTTAAAATATTTTATTATACCGCCATGAGATCTACAATTACAAAGATGCTCATAAGATGTTCATATTTGGGTTTCGGTCATACAGTATTCCAGCACCCATCCCTCCACCAGTGTGATTTACCTCCAAATTACCATAAATATTCTACCCACCCCTCTGAGAGAGCCCTACAAAGTAACGAGAATATAGTGCCCGCATGGCAGAGCCTGGCAAGCTGTCCGATGCGTGTTCGATATGCCAAATCCAGTAACAAAAATGTTTATTTTCCTGACCCTGAAAGAGCCCTTAATACGGCAGCAGTAAGAAAGGCAAACAAGCAGTGCCTGATAAAATTTCACAGCTGTCCTAGGCTGCCAAAACGAAGAAGGACTAAAATGACTGTCTGTACTTTCAATGCACGTACACTGGCATCGGAAGCATATATTGAGGATCTGATGCTATAAGCAAGAAAGATCAAGTACGACATCATTGGTCTGACTGAGACGAGGAGGCGCCAGTCGCATCATGCTGTATTTGACACCGGAGAAGAATTGTTCCTTGGAACATGTGATGAAAGAGGCGTCGGTGGCGTTGGTGTCCTTATCAACACGAACATGGCTGTCAACATTGATTCATTTGAATGCCTAACAAACCGAATAGGAAGATTACACTTGAGGAGATGTGGCCCACTGCCAGCAATTTCTATCTTCATTGTCTATGCACCAACATCCACATACAAAGAAGATGAAATTGAGAAATTCTACATGGAATTGGAGGAGTTCTATAAAAAAGATCACACCTTCTACAAGATCATAGTCGGTGATTTTAATGCCAAGATTGGACCGAGAAGATCAGCTGAAGAACTCCACATCGGGACCCATGGCCTAGAATGGAACGAACAGGGTGAGAGACTATCTGAGTTCATCATGTCCACCAAGACTATTCATGGGAATTCACAGTTTCAGAAGGCTGAAGCGAAATGTTGGACATGGGAATCTCCTGGCGGACAGTTCCACAATGAAATTGACCACATCATCTTCAATCGACGGTTTTGTCTGACCGATGTTGCTGTCGTCCCCAAATTCCAGACAGGATCGGACCACCGTCTCCTTCGTGCAAAATTCTACTTCCCGCAACGGGGAGAAAAAGCTGCAAAGTTTAAGAAGAGAACTCCCAGAACGACCACCAACTGGGAACTCTTTTGGCACCATTGCGGCAACATGGGAAGATACCATCATTGATGACATCGATGAAGAATACAACCGACTGGTTCAGCACCTCCGTGATTGTGCGAAGAATGCCGAGAGAGAGAAAGACACAAAAGGACGCTTTGTCTTCAGAAACTCTTGAGCTCATTCGCCAACGTGGCAAGGCGCGAGCCTCAGGAGACCAAATGCTAACGTCCAAGCTTGCTAAACAGTGCAGAGAAGCGATAAAAGCAGACCTCAAAGACAGAAGAGCAGAAATACTGGAAGATGCAGCAGAAGCCAGAAAAAGTATTAGCACTGCCCGCCTGTCCTTCGCCAACTATAAGACCAAGATGACTGCCCTCCGACGCCCTGATGGATCTATCACATCTTCCAGAAAGGCAATGGAGAAGATTATCCAGGACTTCTACTCAAATCTCTTTGATAGCCACATCCACCTGCCCACATACCAAATTCCACAGGATGGATATGTCATTTCCAACTTTCTTCCTTCTGAAATCCGACATGCCATCTCATCGGTAAAGAAGGGAACAGCACCAGGCCCAGACAAAGTCAGACCCGAATATCTGAAGAATCTGCCGTCGGTACTCATCAATACACTAGCTCGGCTCTTCACACGCTACCTGTCCGAATGTAAGGTGCCCTCCCAATGGAAAACCAGCAGGACAGTTCTACTGTTCAAGAAGGGAGACATTCACGACATCGGCAACTATCGCCCCATCTGCCTGTTGTCTGTCATCTACAAGCTGTTTACACGAGTCATCCTGAACAGGATTAGCAGAACACTAGATGAAGGACAACCATGCGAGCAAGCAGGTTTCCGGAAAGGATTCAGCACAATCGACCATATCCACACAGTAACCAAGCTCATTGAGGTTTGTAGGGAGTACAAGATGCCACTCTGTCTCACGTTTATTGATTTACAGAAAGCCTTTGATTCTGTGGATACTGAAGCAGTCATCGAAGCCCTAGTCAAGCAGGGTGTTCAAACCCAATACATCAAGATCCTTCGTGAGCTGTATTATGGATTCACCACCAGGATCTCACCATTCTACAAAGAAGTGATCATTGATGTCAAAAGAGGGGTTCGACAGGGTGATACCATCTCACCAAAACTCTTCAGTGCCACCCTCGAGAACATCATGAGACAATTAGGAATGGGAAGGAATGGGAGTGAAGATAGATGGTCGGCAACTACGCCACCTCCGCTTTGCTGATGACATCGTTCTAATAACACCAAACATTAGCCAAGCGGCACAAATGCTGGCTGACTTTGACCGAGAACGTGGAAAGGTAGGTCTACAGCTGAATCTGAAGAAAACTATGTTCATGAGAAATGAACTAGTTCCAGAGGCCCCATTCACTCTCAATGGAACAAACATCTCTGAATGCAGCAGTTATGTGTACCTAGGTCGAGAAGTCAACATGATGAACGACCTAAAACCTGAGCTGCGCAGGAGGAAGAGAGCGGCATGGAATGCCTTCAAAGGCATCGAAGAAATAGCTAAAAGGACAAAGAACCTCCGGCTCCGGGCACATCTCTTCGACTCCACCGTTCTCCCTGCATTAACATACGCCTCAGAGACCTGGGCCCTACGAAAGCAGGATGAGAATGCTATTCGGTCTCCCAGAGAGGCATCGAAAGAGCTATGCTTGGAATATCACGCCTCACTCAAGTGAGAGAAGGAATCCGGAGTTCTGACCTCCGTCGCTATTCCAGAATCAGGGACGCTGTCTCGTTTGCCAAGGCATCGAAAATCAGATGGGCTGGACATGGAATGCGATTTGGAGACAACCGCTGGACTAGAGCCGTTACCGACTGGATCCCACGGGATGTCAAAAGATCACGTGGCCGCCCACCTACAAGATGGTCAGACTTCCTTGTTAAGACCCTGAAGGAACGGTTTGAGGCTCTTCATATTCCTGAATCAACCAGATGCCATTGGGCTACATTGGCACGTGATAGGATCCAATGGAAATGTTACTGGCGCCCGCTCGAGCAAATCGATGAATAACGGGATTCAAGTGATCAAGTGATCAAGTGATCCCTCCACCAGTGCCCATTTCCCACCACCAATGTCCCCAATTCCCTCCCGCTTCCCCTAGCCTGCCTCTATGGCAGGTTCTTTATCTCTTTCTCTCTCTTTCTCTTTTCCTTCCCTTCCACATTGTGGATTACAATACATACATTATGAGGTTGTCATGTGCCTCTTACTCATTTTTAAATGACTATTTCATAAGTTTCTAGAGTTTAGACTTTGATAAAAAATTAGAAGTAAATTGAATGTGATTGTACATTTAAGCTCGACATCTAGCTGTCAGTGCATCTGATGTTATTTAGAGTGTTACAGCCTATGGGTTGTAATGATAAATTACTTATGCAGAATACTTTTAAATGCCTCAGTATTTTCATATCGTCATTTAGTGACCCTTGAGTTTTGTTTGTTAGCACTGAATAAAAATTGTAAGTGATCATAAATGTATATGGCTCATTGGTGACAGTGGGTTTTCCTCCAGCTAATGTTAACTGTTCCTTAGCTTTGTTAAAAATTAAGGGGAACAAAAACTGAAGAGAGACATAATTTCTACCACAGCTTCATTATTTTTCTTTTTCAATCTAGATTCTAGATTAAGTTCATAATTTTACAGTTCACAGGCTTTATCGAGCACAATTTTTGAAATTTCTAGGTGAGGGCCGGAGTGATAGTCCAGCGGGGAGGGCTCTTGCCTTGCACTTGGCTGACCTGGGTTCTATCCCGGCACCCCATATGGTCCCCCGAGCACTTCCAGGAGTAATTCCTGAGTGCAGAGCCAGGAGTAACCCCCTGCGCGCCGGGTGTGACCCAAAAAAGAAAACAAAGTGGTATAAGTACATTTACAATCTTTAGAGATATTGTGATGGCCTATTTTGATGTTACAACAAAAACTAACAACTGTAGCCTCTTAGGTTTGTTGCAGCATGGAATCTGAAGGCCTATCATTGATATTTTTATGTAGTTTGTGAGGCGTGTGGCACACTCAAAACCATCGTCATTTCTAATAGCATTATGATTTTGAAGGGTTCCTGAGGATAGCCTTAGGAATGGAAGTCATTAGGACTCACAGAACGGTGGTTATGACTTATTATGTAAAAAGGATGCAGATTACTGCCAATAAAGGAAAAGGTTCCGGGTAGAGTTCAGACCTGGAGAGTCAGTTGTCTGTTCCCCGTGGAGTCATGGCAAGTTATTCTCCAGACAGCGGTGTATGGCAGTTTGCACGGAGTAATGTTGACCGTGGAGACTCAAATGAACCTTTGGTGTCCAGAGATTTTACTGCAACTCCACAGTGCTCTGCCCGAGTGGCTGACCTTTTGTCTCCAACTCTCTGGAGAAAAAGATGACACTTTTTCCCTGGAGGCGGAGCAGATGTTTTGTGGCCAAAGCGGACAAAGACATGATTATCAGGCCGGACACTTCATGAGCTTTAAAATTACCTCCAGAGAGCCCAGAGACCAGGCCTGTCTTAGATAGAGTTGGTTCAAATCTGCTGGTCGGGCAGGGGCAGCTGAGAGGTAGATTCTGGGTCTGTCCCCTGCACTGGCAGCTCCCTGAGCAGCGCAGAGTGTGGCCCCAGGGTGGTCCACGTTCCTCCACCCCACCCCTTCACGCTGCTCGCTGTAAGTGATCGAAAAGGATCCTTTACCAGCATAATTCTGTAACATTGGTTACTTGGGAAATAACTGTTGATGGAACATAGACTCTGAATTTCTTGCCTTCAGATGAGGTTCTGAAGCCGGGAAACCGTCAGAGTCTTTTCTGAGGGTGAACTTCCCAGTATTGTGATTTTCACTTGAAAACCTGCATTTTTCCACTACCAACTACTATATTTCTTGAAGTAGCAGATTCATTTTTTTTTCATTTTAAAGAAGATGCCTGTCAAGTAGCTGATTTGAATACCAATTGTTTGCTATTCTTTCAAGTGAAAGTGTGTTCAGATAGAAAGGCTCTGATTCAGCTCATCTCTCGGCTATCATGGAGGCACGTGTCCTTGTGGCATCAGGCTTCAGCAGGACGCAGAGGGCTTTATACATCACATTTAATCACAGAATGTTTTTAAACTGTCCTCAGGATTGAGGTTTAATAAATCAGTATGTTTTCTACTCTGCGAAGGACATTGTAAGGGAGAACTAGAATCTTCCCCTCTTTTTTCTTTTAAGTATTAAGGGTATAGCTGCAAAGGAACATGAGGACAATGTGTACTAGGCTGTTTTCTTTCTTTCTTGTCATTATCTTTGTATTATGAAAAGATCCCAACAGTTTTTCACCATTGAATATACACAAAGAGACTTAAGTGATAAACTCTAAATATCTGCAGGGCTAGCCACAATGTATAAAATAAGAGGGAGAGAGATGCAGAGACAGAGAGAGAGAAAGAGAGGAAACGGGGCTACCTGCTATTGAGGCAGCCTGGGGCTGGGTGGGAGGGGGGGGGTACATTGGTGGTGGGAATGGGGCACTGGTGGAGGGATGGGTGCTGGAATACTGTATTACCAAGAACCAATTATGAACACCTTTGTAATTGTATGTCTCACGGTGGTATAATAAAAAATTAAAAAAAAAGATCCCAACAGTTTTATCCACCATTGCTTCCTGCCATAACAGAGGAAAATTCAACATGGTTTCAAAAGGCAAAGAATATCAGAGTGTTATTATAAAAGTAGTTTTGACCTTGCAGGTCTTAGGTCTTAGGACCCCAGTGATTTTTTTGAAGCCTAAAAAGTGTGAGATAATTACTTTTGGGCCTAGATCACAGAAAAATTGAATACTCTTTGGTTTTCTATCTAATCTGCTTTTATTTCCCTAGCAAAGAAAATGATATGTTATAAAATTAAATACTTGTTTTGTTTTACACTTGAATAGAAAGTCAGAAGCCAGATTTAAGAATATTAATGAATTGGTCATTAATTCATTATTCATAATTACAAGAGTAAGTACTCTTGTTCCACTGAAATGAATCTGTTTTATTTGACTAACTCTTTGCTTTAATAAGAAACTAAGAACTTGAAGCATCTTATGTTGTTTCTGATTTATATAATTCCTTTAAACCAGTAAGCCAGGTTTAACTTACACTTTTGGGAGAGAACATCTTGGCTATGGTATTAAGGTAGAATTAATCTTAAATTGGGCAAAGTTCTTTGTAGTGAGGCACCAAACCTAAGAGTATCTGAGACTACACGGATATAATTTTTCTTTTCCTTTTTTTTTTTTTTTTTGCTTTTTTGGGTCACACCCGGCGATGCTCAGGGGTTTCAGGGGTTACTCCTGGCTCTGCACTCAGGAATTACTCCTGGCGGTGCTCAGGGGACCATATGGGATGCCTGGGATCCAACCCGGCCGGCATGGGCCCGGCTGCGTGCAAGGCAAACGCCCTACCCGTTCGGCTATCGCCCGGCCCTAATTTTTCTACCTTGCATGAAAATAGATGATTTTCTTTTGAAAAGCAAAAACTTGGTACACTAACATATTTCCTCCTTTTTAGTATCTAAGCATAGTTGTCTTAATTTAAAATTTTAAAAGTTATTGAATTACTGTGGAAATTCATACTCTCAGAAAAAAATCTGCATAAATCCTGGTACTTGCATTGCATAAGGCTTTTGATCTGAATATTAGAATAGGTGATATTGGTGACTTATGGTGTATAGCTCATCTGATTCTGTATAAAGATTTTAATAATATAAAGTTCCATATTGGAAATGTGAACTACAATTTGTTCTTACTTTGAAGTTCTTTGAACTATTAACATTTTTGTGTGTTTTGCTCCTGTATTTCAGCCCACGGTTAGACCCTTCTCTTTCCTTCCATGAAGGTTTTTGTCCTTGGGAGGAAATAATTATTTTGGAAATTAATTCAAAGGGAAGATGCTATAGTATTTATGAATTCTTGATAAATGCTCTTGGCAAATGATCTTTTCTTTTTTTAAAAAAAAATTGTTTATTATACCATCATGAGATACATAGTTACAAAGATGTTCATGTTTGGGTTTCAGGCACACAGTGTTCCGGCACCCACCCCTCCACCCGTGCCCATTTCCCATCTCCAATGTCCCATGGTTCCCTCCCCCTCCTCCAGCCTGCCTCTATGGCAGGCACTTTCCCTCCCTCTCTCTCTCTCTCTCTCTCTCTCTCTCTCTCTCTCTCTCTCTCTCTCTCTCTCCCATTCTTCTCTTACACATTGTGGCTTGCAATACATGCATGCAGCCAGTGTCAGCTCTATCCCTAGCAACACCTTGTTCCCCAAGAACTGCTAGTAGAGATCCCTGAGCACAGACCTGGAGTAGTGATCCCTATGCACAGAGCCAGGAGTAATCCCTGAGCCACGAGTGATTCCTGAGCACAGACCGGAGTGATCCCTAGCACAGAGCCAGGAGTAATCCCTGAGCCACGAGTGATCCCTGAGCAGAGCCAGGAGTGATCTCTGAGCACAGAGCCAGGAGTTATCCTGAGCACAGAGCCAGAAGTCATCCTTGAGTACCACTGGATGTGTCCAAATCTTTCAGCCCCCAAGGTTGAGAGCCCCAAGGTTGACAGACGTTCAGTCTTTTACCCTTCTTTATATATCTATATCTATATATATATAGATAGATATGTCTATATATATGTGTCTATACATATATAGACATATATGTATATATATATATATACATACATATATTCATACATATATATTTTTTTTTTCAGAAAACACCAATTTTTTTTTTTTGGGGGGTCACACCCGGCAATGCTCAGGGGCTACTCCTGGCTCTGCACTCATGCATTACTCCTGGCAATGCTTGGGGGACCATATGAGATGCCGGGGATCGAACCCAGGTCGGCCACTTGCAAGGCAAATGCCCTACCCGCTGTGCTATCGCACTGACCCAGAAAACACCAATTTTTAATAGTAAAGTATCTTTTGTATTCCTTGCCATGTTCTGCATACAATCCTTTAAGTTCCTCCTGATTTAAAAATTGTTTCTTCTGGGACTGGAGAGATAGTACATCTGGTAAGGCGATTTTGACCTGGTTTGATCCTCCACATTCCTGTAGGGTCCTCTGAGCCCTGCCTGCCAGGATTGATTCTCCAGCTCAGAGCCAGAAGTAAGCTCTGAGTACCACGGGGGCATGGCCCCAAAACAAAAAACAGAACATTGCTTTCTTCTTTGATAGTATGATTAGGTTATTTCATACTTCCTCTTCTGACTTCCTTTTAATAGAACCATTATATCACACTTTATCGCAGTTTTAATTCCCCGCAAATTCAGTATCATTCTTTTCGTGTACTCGTGTGTGCGAGAGAAACGCAGACCCTGTGCCTGGCTAGGCCGTCAGCAGTGTCCCTACCTGCTCTCTCACCTGGACTCCTCCGTGGTGGGAAACGTCATCACAGGCAGATACTATTTGTTCTTGCTTTTTGTCACATACGTAGTGCCTGGCAAAGAGTGGACATGTAGTGGACATGTCTTTTGTTGTTTTGAATTGAAGCTCCTTAAAGTCAGCCTGACTTTCCCAGTGCCCCCTGCCCGTGTGTCCCTTTGTCCTGCTCTTTCTGCATCTCTTTCTGACCGGCGCAGCCTGCCAGCACCTGCTTTAGCACCTGCCTTCCGGGCGCTCTGACTTTGCTCCAGTTGTCTCCTCTAGCTAGACCCTCATCACATTTGTCACATTTAGCTGGACACCCCTCCCCAATTCAAATCTGACTTAGGTTCTGTGTCTCAGTGAGGTCATCCTTCTCACCTTTTATTCCCCAAGTTATTCACTGTATCACTGTCTTCCCGTTCATCATTGATTTGCTCGAGCGGGTACCAGTATCATCTCCATATGACCTGTCTCATCCAAGTAGAGCCCAAGGGCACCTGCTTGCTCCAGGAACATAAAGAGCCTCAAACCATTCCATCAGGTCATGGGAATGAGGTCTATAATTGTTACTGGTATTTGGCATATCAAATACGACACGAGTAGCTTGCCAGGCTCTGCCATGTGGGTAGCATACTCTTGTAGTCATCTCAAAATCCAGCATATTGATGAACCGCATGGCCGCTTGCAGCCGCAGTGAGCCGGGGTGTGATGGGCTGGTCTGCTGGGTGGAGTTCTGACTAGGGGAGTCTGGATGTGGAAAATGGAGGCCCTTATGGAGTGGGGGGTCTTCTGGCTTGTTGCGAGGCTATGCTGGGTGGCGGGCCAAGGCTAAGTACCGCCATCCCCTTCTCGAACACCTCGTGAGCGGCTGGGCACAGGGAGAGCCAGTAGCAGCTCTGTCCCATGTCTGTGAGTCTCTGGATCAGCATACCTGGGCCAGATTTAAAAAAAGATTGCTGCAGGGTGGATCTCGATGAGCCGGACTGTGATAGGCTGGTCTGCTGGGTGGAGTTCTGACGAGGGGGAAGGCGGATGTGGAAAATGGAGGCCCTCATGGAGTGAGGGGTCGTCTGGCTTGTTGCGAGGCTCTGCTGGGGTGGCGGGCCAGGGCTAGAACCCGCCATTCCCGTCCCGGGCACCTCGTGAGTGACTTGGCACAGGGAGAGCCAGTAGCAGCTCTGCCCCATGTCTGTGAGTCTCAAGTTATTATTTAGTGCCATTGTAGTAGGTGCCTGGGGGGTGGCGGGCGGTGGAGGTGTGGAACCAGCCCTGAAATATGACCTGGCTCTGTCACTTATTGCTTGTGAGATGTCAGGCAGCCACTGTCATGTTTCACTTAAGTCACTGAATTGACAGTTCATTTCTTCCCACTTTGGTTTCTCCCCGTACACAAAATGGAAATCCCTGTGCCACTGGGGGAGGATTCCCGCCCTGGGCACAGTACTTGACACAGGGCGAACACTCCTGAGATGTGAACTGTGACCGTATTGCCAGGGGACAGAAATCTGAGCAGCGGACACTGAAGAGTAACTGGGAGAAGCTGGTTTTATTTACGCATGCAAACTGTCTGGCTCATGCCACAAAAGCCGAGTCGCCAGCCTCATTCACTCAAGGTTTAAATACAACATGCCCCAAAGCGCATGGAGTGATTCATGCTTTAGGTGGTAGGTACAGCCTGCTACAGCTCCCCAGAGTTACTGACATTTTCTCAAAGTTAGTTTCAGCACCCCGCTTCAGGTCCTGTTATTGACAGCCCCTTAGACCCTATTTTTGGCAACCTTATCCGGTTCCTCCTTGGTCCTCACCTGGTCTCTGGCAGGAATTCACTTCTCACAGATTTATCTGGTCCATTGGTCTTTGGGAGTAATCTACTGCCCACTTGGAGCCACTTAACTCCTAGAGTGATATATTGCCCAGAGTTTACTCCTAATTCCCGTTTTTGCAGAGGGAGTTTGGCGTTTTGAATTTCTGTGTCTTCCTTCTGCCCAGCTGCGGTTTTCTGACATGTGATGGGTTGTGTCTGTACCTGTCTCCCTGGTTAAGAACGGGTCTCTCAGGGTCAGGAACAGCGTCGGCCTCAAGTCTGTTTACAAGTGCGTCAGTTTCAGTAACTTACCTACATGTATTCTGCATCTCCTTTACTAAAATAAGTCTCGGAGCAGAGACTAGTCTGCGGTCGGCGTTTCCGAAACGCCAGTCCTGGTTCTGTGCTTTCCAGGGCGCTGCTCTTTGTCTCTGGCGTACTCGTTTCCCTTCGCCCGCCTGCCCTCACGGGAAAGGTTGCTCTTCCTCTGAGGCACGTGACTACTCATCCCATTCTCTTGCTTCTAGTGTTTCTTTTCTTTTTCATTTGGATGTTCTGAGGAGGAGGTGGGGTGTGGGGGAGAGAGAATGTGGGCAGCTCAGTACGCATCCCAGCATTAGATACGAAAGCCCTCATCAGGGTGGGAGATGCGGGCACCACATGCGCCCAGCAGTAACACATGGGCTCGGGCAGCATATCGCGGACCTCGTGTTTCTCACCACCTCTGCCCATTCTCTGACTGCAAGGCCCATCTTCTTGGTTGCAACTCCTGGTTCATCCCAAAGAAACTCTTGGGACCTCCCCAGCATAAACCCTCTGTACCTCTAGCTTCCAATGCTTGATTTGCTCTCGTGAACCCAGCTGACATCTTCCTCTGAGAGCCTTTCTTGGAAACTTTAGGAAGTTCCAGGTGCAGGAGCAGTAAGGGGCTTTGGGAGGAGACGGCCACAGACAGAGGGTCTCTTCTTCCTTACCTGGGGCCCTGGGGAGGTTTGCAGCAAAAGAGCCTCGTCACAGGACATTGTTTCTCCCTTAAAGATACTGAGCATTCTTGCGGCAGAGGAATAGTACACCTGGGTTTGATTCCCAGCATCACATATGGTTCCCAGTGCATTTCAAGGAGTGATCTCTGAGCACAGAGCCAAGAGGTGAGCCCTGAGCACAGCCAGGTGTGGCCCAGGTATCAAAGTGATAAATAACAGGAATTGAGCTTTCTGCAGTAAGACCACCTGGAAATGAAAAGAAAAGGTTTGATTGCCAATAGCATGAGGGTCAGTCTTCCTTGTGGACCTTGCAGGAAGCGGAGGTTTGGTATGTTACAGAGGGCCTGGGTTGGCCACAAGCAACAAGAATGTGAAGATGGGGCTGGAGCAGGCTCTTAAGGGTTCAGCTTTCAGAGTGACTTTGCTGAGGCCGAGGCGTTCTAGGTAAAGAATGTTCTCTTACTGCTTCATCAGGAGGTTCGCGAGTTTGCGTTTGCTTCTTATACATCTTTTCACTGATGTATTGAAAAAAAGTTATTTTTTAAATTAAAAATTTTATTAGACTGTCAGATCAAGGGCATTAAAAATACACAAAAATTGGGTGTCATAAAAATTTGCTTGTGGGGGGCTTTGGGAAATGTCTGGCAGAGCTCAGGATCACTCCAGGTGGTGTTCAGGTACCACATGTGGTTCTCGGAGTTGAACCCAGGCTGGCCTGTGTACAGCGAGTCCCTTGGCCCTGTACTGTCTTCACAGCCTGCCTTCACATAGAGCCTGTGAAAGGAAAACAGCTTGCATTTGAGTTCCTTTATTTATTTTCCTTTTGTTTCTGGCTTCTTTTCAAAAAAGTGTCATTTGAGCGGCCAGAGTGATAGCACAGCGGGTAGGCACTTGCCTTGCATGCGTCCTATCTGGGTTCTATCCCGGCATCCCATATGGTCTCCTGAGTGCAGAGCCAGGAGTAACCCCTGAGCATTGCCGGGTGTGACCCTAAAAGGAAAAAAAAAAAGTCTCATGTGGGGTGTTTTTCACAGTAGTACTATTTTTTATTCTGTATACTTACAGTGGTGCTGTACCATGCCCACCACCAGAGTGCCAGGTCCTGCCATCGTCCCCAGCTCCCTCCCCTCACACCCACCTTCGCCTCCCGCAGTTCAGTTGCCATAACTCCGGAAACTGGAACATAACAGTGTCCAGTGAAGACTGTTCTTTACTCTGCATATGAGCGAGACCACCAGGAACTTGTCTATTAATGAGCAGGAAAACAAACTCAGAAAGGCGGGACTCCACGATCTCTGCGCATCCACCGGTCCTATCTTTACTTTTGCATATACGCCCAGATACCAGTAACAATTATAGCCCTCATTCCCATGACCTGATGGAATGGTTTGAGGCTCTTTATGTTCCTGGAGCAAGCAGGTGCCCTTGGGCTCTACTAGCATGAGACAGGACATATGGAGATGTTGCTGGTGCCCGCTCGAGCAAATCGATGATGAACGGGAAGACAGTGATACACTGATACGCTTTATAGATTATGATGAGATGGTTTGCCCTCTGTTTTCTATGGCTTTAGTGATGTGATGGCCTAAGAAGAAACTGCAGTTTTTCTGTTCTGTGAGTAATCTGGTAATTTTTTTTCCTTTCTAGGAACGAAATCCTGAAATACGACATGTCGATTTGGAGATTTTATAGATTTGATGACATAGAAGCATCCCGGGAGGAGTGTTGGACTTGGGTGAAGCCTCGCGGAGGCTCGCTGAGGGTGTCAGTGCTATTCGGAAGCCTTTTTTTTTTAAAGATGAAGGAAATATTTTGTATAAAAATCCACTCAACAGTCCACAGAACTAAAGCAACTTCTTATTTCTAAGTGACATATTTCAAGTTAAATCAATGTGGAAATCATGTTTCTATGTTTCAGTAGGAATCATTTTAGTTACTCCAGTTTCTGGTTGCTCACATTAGCCAGTCAGGGTGCTCTACCTTGCAATCATGGTTCCCTCCTCACACTGCTGAAGAGAGCACGGCCATGGGGTCGTGACTTTTCGTTGTGTTGCCACTGAAGTTTCCGCCCACGCCTGCTCAGTTCTTGTTTTTAAGCACTGTTTCAGAATCTGTCCTTCCGTCCTGACACAGAGACATAATTTCTACTTGTGAGTTTGCCCTCAGCAGCTCCTCCTACCTAGTTATCCAGAAATGTTCATTCCAGAAATGGCTTAGTTACTAAGTCGGAAGGAAACGTTTCAGTACATTTTTTCGGATTTCCCCTTTTTGTCAAGTTTCGTACCTCTCCGCTGCCTTCCCCCCTAATTTCATTTCGTTTCTATAATGGTAAAATAACCCTCTGTGTTTTTCATGAGTATCTGTTCTTCTGGTTGTTGTTGTTGTTGTTGTTGTGTTTTTTGTTTCTTTTTTTAAACTGGCTTTAGTCCCATAGTGTATATTTGCTAGGAGAAAATACAATTGTAAGCATCAAAACATTCTGTAAATTGGACTAGAAATATTTATGATTTTACAGACAGAATAAATGGCATTTTGTGTTTAATTTATTTAAAAAAGAGGCACTACTTATGTAAATCTGAACTACTTGCTTTATCATTCTCATGCAGAAACTTGTGGTCATGATTCTGTGCAATACCAGTCAAAGTGCGTCTGTAATGGGAGGCCCTGCTGTTCTGCCGGGCACTTAGCATAACGCGTGGCTTTAACATATAAGCAGCTTCGTGAGCATCGGTTATCAAGGTGAAACAAGATGCAGTCCAGTGATTGAAAATGCCGCGAGAGGGACGGCTGTGTCTCCACCTGAACCACTCGCCTGCGCTTTACAGAGTTCAAGTAGCTGTGAGTGTGGTCCACGCCAGAGGCATGCCGGTCAGCTCTGGACTGGGTGGCGAGTGCGTGGCCCAAGGGTCTAACTACCTATAGGCCTCACAACCTGCAGACTTAGCTTAAGTTTATGAATTCAGCGAATTGTAATGGTGGAAACAAAACAAAATAAACATTTGATTAAAGGGTTCGTAGTGGTAATTTTTCATCCAGAAATATCATTTACTTTCCGGGCAAATTTGCATTCATGTATATACTTTCTTACCATTGCCTAACATTTTGCATGCTGCACATTCTAATTGAAGTAACATTCCGGCTTTATTTTTTAATATATAAAACTGTTATTTAGATACAACTTGTTTCATAGTTTTCATAGTTTCAAATTCTTCCCCCCAATTTAAAAAATAACAAACCAGCCCCTCCCCACATTATAATCTATTCCCAACCTCCCCTTTCCCTTCCCACCTGCCATTTGTTATTCTGTGTCACCGCCATATGGGAAGCGACCAAATTATATTCAGTTTCCTCCTAGTAAAATTAATTTTGAAAAATCTCACATAGCTAGACGAATAATTAGCTCATTAGAAAAAAATCTCTCAAAGCGGATGTGCACAAGTTATTTCAAATAGTAGATTCATTTTAAGACTTCCAAAAAGAGGCCAATTCCTGCTATTTCCATGAATCTCAACAATCTGATGTTGAGGCTTTTCCCCCACTGGAGCAGTCCCTGTTCTCTCTCCATCCCCTCACATCTCTGAATATCTTTGAATAAAAACTATTTTGTCTCACTTTCAAAAAGTCTGATTTTGATTTAGTTCATACCTCTTCCCAAAAGTTAAGTGATCCCATCATTCCTTCCCTGCCTTGTTCTGCGCATATTTTATAAAATTTGACATAAAGATGAACCGCATATCTAGGAATTTGAGTGTTTTCTACGGAGGATCTACCCTTGTAGATCTTTTTTGTTTCATATTAACATGAATTTTGAACTTCAGAAACCAGGGCTTGGAGGCCTCTTTTTGTGTGTCTCTGTTCCTCTTTTTTCCCTGCCCGCCGCACCTGTCCTGTGTGAGTGGGCCCGGTGCTGGGCACACTGTGTGCCAGGCCGCCTTCTGTCAGTCGGACGTAGCGCCGTCCTTCAGGATTCACCTCCCTCAGCGTGTCTTCCTCTATCTTGCCCTGATGCAGTTTTTGAATCTTTATATTTGAATCGGTTTTCAAGGGAAATCGCTTCTCTCTCAGAAGTAGTGGGCAGAGAAAAGATCTGCCAAGGCTTCTGATGTCAGAGGGAAGAGGAAGTGGGTTTGTTTCTGAGAGTGGGTCCCAAGCCAGCTGTAAGTGGCAGCCCCACTGTGTCCCGGGGCAGTGGGGGGAAGGAGAATGTTTTTAATGAACTGTGTTGAGGTCAGGTGTATTCAGCTGCTCCAAAGCGTGAGTTAGACACGGAGGAAACTGGGATTGAATCAGATCGGAAATTTTTCAAATGTTTTCAGAAACAGTTTGTCTCTATGCATCTTCCTAAACATTCACCCCAACTGCTTTCACACACACACACACACACACACACACACACACACACACACACACACACACACAGAGAGAAACCCTATATAGCCCAGAATACTAGTGACATTTAATTTTAATTTGGAGTATGTAATTTTAATGTTACCTGTTATTTCAAAATTTGCATAATGCCCTTTCACTGACATACCTTATACACATCGAAAGAAAATGATTTTAGTTGTTTTTGTTTGTTTGCTTTTGGGCCTCGGCGATACTCAGGGGTTACTCCTGGTTCTGCACTCAGGAATTGCTCCTGCCTGTGCTTGGGGGACTATCTGGGTGTGCAGGGATTGAAATCTGGATCCGCCCTGTGCAAGGCAAACGCCTTACCACTGTGCTATTGCTTGGGCCCCCTGAAATTATACCATTGAAGGAAAATGGCTTAAGTTTGAAATAGGACAACTTTTTTGAGGTAGAATGCTGGGAACTAAAGCAAATTGCATAGGCATTTAGAATTTATACTGTCTTTCTTAGATTGCATTTGTCAAGCTCTGGCATTTCCTTTAAATGTGATGACCCCCAATTTGCCAAACTGTCAGAAGTCAGTGAAGCAAAAGAATTGAAGGTAAAATGTTGATTCAAAGATTCTCTCCCCTAAATCCCTCATTCCTGACTCTGAAATAGAACTTTGGAAGGCATTTATATAGAAGATTGGTCTGGCAACCTTTATATTTGCATTTCAGCGTACTAGCAGTTTAAGACTTGTTTTTTGTGGAAAAAAGAAAAAATTTTGCTCTTATGACATTTTACCTTATTTTGTCTGATTTCACCGGCAAATTAAGATGGTCCTGATCGCTCAGGACGCTTTCTTCCCTTAACAATATGTAAATAAGGGCAGTTTACTTATTAAGGGTATTTTTTTTCCCTGTGAAATAAAAGTTGGTTGAGCATAAATGCTTCTGTATTTAATGTGCTAATAAACAACTGTATGGTCTGATGGATTTTTACCTTAAATATGTTACCTGTGTTTGTGAACAGTTTATTATTGAGTATGCTTGTTTATAAGGTTCCTGGTATGTAACAACTTTTAATTATTTTATAATAACTTTTCAATATAAAGAAACTGTTACTAATAGAATGTTAGGGTGAAGTATTTTGTAAGGTGTAAATCTAAAAAGTTGTATTTCTTAGTAATATATATTATCAGTACATTTTGACAAAAGTAAATTAAACATAGTAGTTTTTTTCTTTTGCGATGTATCTGTATTATATAGTTAAAGGGAAAAATTGAACTGCATAACACTACATAGCTACAGTCTTCAGTTAGTCTATAGCCTATCCTGTGGGAAGTCCTGCTGTTATTTCCTTTTCCACAATAAACTTAGCCAAAGTGATATTCAGAGTAATTTTGTCTTTTGAGAGGATTTAGTTCTTACCCCCCAGGTCAAAGGTATTGAAAAATAGAAGCACTCTAGTTTAGGGTATAGTAAAATGTAAATTGTTTCTGTTTTTAAGGGCTTATAGAAGTTTTTAAATAGGCTTAAAAGTAGAAACATCCCTATTTTATGATAATAGTGATTGACAGAATAATTTGAGTTCTTTGTGCTAGGTATAATTTATGTAACTTATGTAAGAGCAAGTAAAATAGGTAGGAACTGTCAGTTTTTGTCAGGCGCGGAAACATTTACACATATGCTTTATATATAAAATACATGTGTGTATATAGACGTTATATGTATATAATGTTTTTTGAGGCCCAGCTGGAAAGGACAAAGCTAGGAACTGAACTCAGGTGGTTTGACACTGCAAAGCTTATAAGCCCAGGATAATTAACATGGTATAGAAAGTGGAAAGGAAGTATTTCTTGTATTATAAAATAAGCAAATGAATTAACATTCCGTAGAACTAGCTGAATCTTTTTTGACTACTTTGGAAATGAATATGGGTTGGGGGTGAGACATTTACATTTATGGAAGTCAAGGATTCTGTTAGTTCTGAAAGTCATTTTCAGGTATTATAGGCTACTTAGAGAGACATAGCTGGAAAATGTATCCTTCAGTGCTTGGTGATTAGTTTGAAGTCATAGGAAAGAAAGCTAGGGCTGGAACGATAGCACAGCAAATAGGGGCGTTCACCTTGCATGCGGCTGACCCGGGTTTGATCCCTGGCACCCCATGTGGTCCCCTGAGCACTTCCAGGAGTAATTCCTGAACAACGCTGGGTGTGACCCAGAAAACAAAAAAGGAAAGAAAACTATAAGCATTAATTGAATGTTTCCCAAATATTTGCTACAATGAAATGTACAGTGACCCAAAGTTAAGCAATTCAAACTGGTCTATGGATAAGATTCTCTGAACTGCTTCCTAGTGTCCCATTTCCTTTTTTTTCCAGTGGCAGCTAATGTTAGGAGCTTCGGGTGAAGCCTTCTAGATTCCCAGGTGCAGGGTCTCATACATACATACATACATACAGGCATAGAGATGTGTGTCTCTTACTGTCTGCAGATGGTAAGTACATATACATACATTTTATTTTTTATTTTTTTATCTTTTTGCTTTTTTTGGGGTCACACCCAGCGACTCTCAGGGGTTACTCCTGGCTCTTCGCTCAGGAATTACTCCTGGCGGTGCTCAAGGGACCATATGGGATGCCGGGGATCAAATGCAGGTCGGCCACGTGCAAAGCAAACACCCTACCCACTGTGCTATCTCTCCAGCCCCTACATACATCACTTGATCACTTGATCACTTGAATCCCGTTATTCATCAATTTGCTCGAGCGGGCGCCAGTAACATTTCCATTGGACCCTATCACATGCCAATGTAGCCCAATGGCATCTGGTTGATTCAGGAATATGAAGCGTCTCAAACCGTTCCTTCAGGGTCTTGACAAGGAAGTATAACCATCTTGTAGGTGGGCGGCCATGTGATCTTTTGACATCCCGTGGGATCCAGTCGGTAATGGCTCTAGTCCAAAAGTCATCTCCAAATCGCATTACATGTCCAGCCCATCTGATTTTCGATGCCTTGACAAACGAGACAGCGTCCCTGATTCTGGAATAGCGATGGAGGTCAGAACTCCGATTCCTTCTCTCACTTGAGTGAGGCGTGATATTCCAAGCATAGCTCTTTCGATTCCTCTCTGGGAGACCCGAATAGCATTCTCATCCTGCTTTCGTAGGGCCCAGGTCTCTGAGGCGTATGTTAATGCAGGGAGAACGGTGGCGCCCAAGAGATGTGCCTGAAGCCGGAGGTTCTTTGTCCTTTTTAGCTATTTCTTCGATGCCTTTGAAGGCATTCCATGCCACTCTCTTCCTCCTACATACATCTTATGATATAAAAATCCAGTAAATATTAATTTTATTATGCACAAAAAATACAGTGTTTTGGAAGTCCATCATTTTCCTGACCTCCATGTAACAGCAATCTCTTCTGTCTACACCAATTCACTGGTTTGGCCCCTTAATGTGAAAAACAAAAGCCAAAAAATACAAAACATCAAAACCCCACATTATTAATGAAAATATGAATTCACCTTAAAAGCCAACTTTATATTACTAGTTGCCTATCCAATGTCTCCACCAGGGTGATGTTGTAGCGTGTTTGGCCCCAGTTATTCAAGACCTAGGCGCCAGAGCCTATTGAATAATTATCTCATAGCCACACAATCTGCAGCGCCTCCTGCTGGCGTCGGAGTAGTCATCAACAGGCTTTATGAACAGCGTGCAAGAACCTGTGTGCACCATGTCTATGCAAGTGTGTTAAGAACTATCGCGTGAGTTTGTCAGGGCTGTCTGCTCTCTTCTGTTGGAGCGGCTGATCCCAAAGAGGCGCAGGTTTCTCCACCTAGATTCCCAAATGAAAAAAAAAAGACACAGCCACTATGTCTGATGTAAAATAAGCAAATGTATTATAAAATAAGCAAATGAATTAACATTCCGTAGAACTAGCTGCATCTTTTTTGGACTACTTCCAAACGAGTATGGGTTGGGGGTGAGACATTTACATTTATGGAAGTCAAAGATTCTGTTACTTCTGGAAGTTATGTGTGTGGCTGAGATCCGAAAAGAAGACAAGTGCCCCAAACTCGGTTACCTGCAGTTCCTTCAGAATAAATCTCTTGCTCCTTTTCTCTTCTCGGTAAAGTTTCATCTACTCATTTGCACAAACCCTGGATTCATGCTTGGATCGTCTCCATTTCTCATGCTATGGCTATTTAGCACCTCAGCAACATCCACCAGCTATCCCTCAGAAATAGATGAAGAATTTGTTTCTCATCATCTCAGCAAGTATAAACACACACTTGGCATTGAAGGGACTCCGGGAGTGCTCTGGAAGGGCCAGGCGGGCACTACTCTTGCCATGCAAGCCAGACTGTAAAGGCTCAGCCCAGCAATGTGTAGACCCAGAGCTGGGGGCCACCACAGCACGCTGCGTAACACTTGGGAGCTTCCAGGGTTACACTGGCCCTGCATGGGGTATATGTGAACTAACTTGGGGGTCTTGCATATGGCAGACCTGGCCCCCTGAATTATTGTCATTGTCAACCATCACACTCACTTGAATTTTCTTTTTTTCTTTTGGGTCACACCCGTCAATGCTCAGGGGGTTACTCCTGGCTCTGCACTCAGGAATTATTCCTGGCGGTGCCGGGGGACCATATGGGATGCTGAGGATCGAACCTGGGTCGGCCGTGCAAGGCAAACGCCCTACCCACTGGACTATCTCTCCGGCCTCACACTCACTAGAATTTTCAAAGTAGCTTCTTAACTGGTTTCTCCCATCCTCCTTGTCCACACGATATCAACACAGCCTCTTGTGATTTTGTGAAAATGTCAGATTGCGTCCTTACTCTTCTTATGTACTTACCAGCTTTTATCTTAAAGGTTTTGGGCCACACTCAGCAATGCTCAGGGATTACTCCTGGTTCTATGCTCAGGAATTTCTCCTGGCAAGCTTAAGGAACTATATGTGGTGCCGGTGATTGAACCCAGGTCAACTGCATGCAAGGCAAGCTCCCTACTTTCTGTACTATAGCTTCAGCCCCAACAGCTTCTTATCTTACACAGAATAATGGACAAATGTCCTTTCTAGGCCAGAGAGAGAGAGACAGAGAGAGAGAGAGAGTACAGAGGAGTTAAGGCACTTGTCTTGCATGCAGCCAACCCCAGGTTGATTCCCTGACACTTGGTGTTGCCTAACACACACCCCCACCACACACAGGCCACCCCTCCCTCGCCCCAGAAAAAAATGTTTTTACCAGGCCTGCAAAGGTCTCCATGATAAACTGCTTTACTATCTCACCCATTTTCTGAAAGGGCAGCTCAGGTCTGGACTCCAAGAGGCTGGAATAGTCGGTTGGTGAAAGAATTTACTCATAGCAAGACACTTAGGCAAGATCAAACAAGTTTATTCAGGAACACGCTGTTCAGACTGATGCGGTGGTCTGCGGCCTTAGGGAGCCTATTTCTGTTTTTTTTTGGCTGGGCAGTGGGATTATGCTGAAAATCACCTGCAGTTCTGTGATTATTGTGGTTTTGATTTTGGAGCCACACTCCACAGTGCTTGGGATCAATCACTTCTGGGAAGGCTCAGGGGACCAGCTGTGGCGCTGGGGATGGAACCAGGTTGGCAGTGAACAAGGCAGGCACGCTCCTCTCTGTACCAACAAGTGCTCCAGCCCCGGCATCGCCTTGTTTTACAGACCGTTGGTCAGTGGCAGGAAGTGCGTGAGAATATACCTCACGGCTTCAGCGGGGACTTCTCCAGCATGTCAGGTATCCTCACGTGGACATTTCTCACAGGAACCATGCCGGGCATCCTCCCAGGAACTAGGCTAGACCACTTCAGCCTCTGCGACTCGCTCCTTCCCCTGGCAGCCACTTTGGCGCCCCTGTCTGTATCTTGCACATTCCCAGAAGAGCCTCAGCTCAGGGCCTGCAGTACTCTGCCGCCATGTACCTGCACCGCAGGCTGCTTCTGTCTTTAAGCCCTGCCCAACGAGACCTTTCCCTTTCTAGACAATAGCAGCAAACTCTTTCTCCCCACCCCAAACCCCCAGCCCTTGGCATCTGACCATAGCATTTACTACCTACCCACCATAATCTAATTTCCCCCATTATTTTGTCTCCACTTGAATCTTAACATCCATGAGAGCTAGGACGCCAGCCATTGGAATAACACCAGACGCAGTGTAAGTGTTTGATAAATCTCTGTTAACAATGGAGTGTGTTCGGCATGATACCAGTCTCCCAAAAGTAGAAATAAAAATGGCATAAACTTGATCGACCTCCTCTCTCTCTTCTCTCTGTGTCTCTCCCTCTCACACCTTTCTCCTTTCCTTCCTCCCTCCTCTCTCCTCTTCCCTCCCCTCCCCTCTCAGTCCATACTCTCTCTTGTCCACCTTCTTTCTCTCCCTTTTTAGGCACTGTGGTTTGCAATACTGTTACTGAAAATAGTATGTACATCCCTTTTCCTCCTTACAACACCCAGCTCTTGTCAAGCGTGATCATTTCCAACTATCATTTCATAGCAGCTCTTCTCTGTCCTAACTGCACCCCTCATCCCTTTTCCCTCAGTGGCAAGAGGAAGCTCATTTTCCACTGGGCACTGCAGGGTTAGCAGAATTCTGCTAAGATCACCCCCAGGCACAGAGCCGGGAACAGCTGGGAGCACTGCTGAGTGGGACCCCAAACCCAAAGAAAGAAAGAAAGAGAAATTATTAAAATCATTTAATTTTGTGCATGTAGAGAAAGAATAAAATAAATACTTTTGATATTAAAAATTTCCTACATGAGAAATCTGGTGTTTATCCACTTGCAGATTGCCTACAATAAGCTTATCTTGTATAATAAAAAGAGAGAAAAAGACAAACAATTCCTCAATATTTTGATAATTAGGAAAATCTCCTGATCATAAAAGTAAGGTGTGTACTTCCTAGAATCATCCAATTTGAATTTTAATACCTCATTCTAAGAGGAGGCAAGCTACTTTTATTTATATAGTTACTTTTTTTTGATTTTGGGTCACACCTGACTGTGCTCAGGGCTTACTCCTGACCCTCCTGACTCCTGGAGGGCTCAAGGAACTATATTGGGTGCCGAGGACTGAGCCTGGGCCAGCCACACGCAAGGCAAATACTTGCCCACCCGCTATACTATGGCTTCAGCCCCCCAGGTGAGCTAATCTGATAAGGGAAAGGATGGCGAGAGCAGGGTGCTCTTGCTTAGTTCTCATTAGTCTCCATCTTCCCTCTTCTGTGGGTTACCAATGTGTTGTGGTGCTGGTGGTTAAGCTGCTATAAGAGGCTGTGGCGCTTGCTGAGGGCCACACTTGGTAAGGCTGCTCACACACCCGCCCCCAGGCCCGTGTGCTGTAACTGTAGCACTCAGGTAAGCCCCGGTGTTAGCCCTTCACCAAGGTCACTGTGGAATTCATGCATCTGTCTTTTTTAATTTTATTATAACACTGTGAGATATACAATTACAAAGATGTTCATGTTTGGGTTTCAGTCACACAGTGTTCCAGCACCCATCCCTCCACCAGTGCCCATTTCCCACCACCAATGTCCCTCCCCCTCCCGAGTCTGCTTCTATGGCAGGTTCTTTATCTCTTCTCTCTCTCTCTCTGTCTGTCTCTCTGTCTGTCTGTCTCTCTGTCTGTCGGTCTCTCTCTTTTTCTCCCTCTCTCTTTCTGTCTCCCTTTCCTTACACATTGTGGCTTGCAATACATACATTTGTGGGTTATCATGAATATCCCTTTGCCTACTTTCAATACTCAGTTCTAGCCTGGTGTTACATTTCCAACAATTATTAGCACACTATTAGCGGTATGGAATGCTTTCAAGAGCATCGAAGAAATAGCTAAAAGAACAAAGAACCTCCAGCTCCGGGCACATCTCTTCAACTCCACCATTCTCCCTGCATTAACATACGCCTCAGAGACCTGGGCCCCTACGAAAGCAGGATGAGAATGCTATTCGGGTCTCCCAGAGGAGGAATCGAAAGAGCTATGCTTAGAATATCACACCTCACTCAAGTGAGAGAAGGAATCGGAGTTCGAACTCTGTCAACGATCCAGAATCAGGGATGCTGTCTTGTTTGCCAAGGTGTCGAAAATCAGATGGCCTGGATATGTAATGTGATTTGGAGATGACCCCTGGACTAGAGCCGTTACTGACTGGATCCCATGGGACGCCAAAAGGTCACGTGGCCGCCCACCTACAAGATGGTCAGACTTCTTCGTCAAGACTCTGAACGAACGGTTTGAGGCTCTTCGTATTCCTGAAGCAACCAGATGCCATTGGGCTACACTGGCACGTGATAGGGTCCAATGGAAATGTTACTGGCACCTGCTCAAGCAAATTGATGAATAACAGGATGTCAAGTGATCAAGTGATTAGCACACTGGTCGTTCTCTGTCTTACCCAACCTCTGACGCCCACACACTTGTGGTAGATCCCAACCACTGACAAGTTCTCCTGGTCCATGTTTAACCTGGCCTTGGATATTAATATCATACTCTTTTTTTATTTATTTATTTTATTTTTTTTCATACTCTTTTTTATAGCCCGCAAATGAATGCAGTTATTCTATATATGTACTTTTCCTTCTGACTCATTTCACTCTATCTATGCATCTATCTTTGCATCTCCCTGGGGTCACACTCCCTCATGAAGCGAACACACACCTGTTTAGGGAATCACTTGAAGAGACTGGGATCACAGCAGAGCTGCCGGGATGATGCTCTGTGCATGTGGTGTTACCAGGGTTCAAACCTGTGACTTATGCTTACAAGGCAGGATATCTAAGGCCCTGAGCTATTTCTCTGAATCCTGTTTAAACTGTTATTGCTATTATTATTGTTGTTTTGGGCCATACCTGGAAGTGCTTAGGAATTACTCCTGGCTCTGCAGTCAGGGATCACTTCTGGCAGGGTTGGGGGATCATATGTGGTGCTGGGTATGGAACCTAGGACAGCTGTGTCCGAGGCCTTACTTGGCCTCATATTTTTTTTAAATTTAATTTTATTATTTTCCCCCGCAAATATTATTACACCATTTTAGACATACAGTTGAAAGATGCTCATGTAGAGTTTTGGTTCTACAGTGTTCGAACACCCATCCCTCCACCCAAACCCATCTCCTATCACCAATGTCCCCACCTCCCTCCCCCATCTCACACCTCAACTACTTGGCGGATTCTGTATGTCATTTCTTTCCTTTTTATATCTCCTTCCCAACAAACTTTCCTGCTCTTCGTGGAATGCAGTGCATTAAAAGACATTACTGTTTCACTATTTTAGAGGACCGCGCAGCCGCAAGTGGCCGCGCGACCTGGGCCTCGAACTGGTTTTGCTCTGTTAATCTGGTCATGAGGCAGTTTCCCAGCGCTCTGGACAGCGAAAATGGTGGCTAGTGTGATGGGCAAGTCTCATCCGGGCTGCTTCTGGGACCCCCCAGAGGCGACGGGCCCACTCCCAAAACCCATCTGCCCTCCTCGGGGTTCCATAGTCAGCTGGGCCCGGCGCGAGCCGGGTTCCAGCCTCCCCAGCCACTTTTGAGACTCTGCATGCTGGCCCCGGGGCAGCTCCTGGGCGGGCCACCAGGCTCGACAAAATGGAGGGGGGAAAGGGCGACCCCGAGTCCATCTGACGAATTCCCAGTGATTCCCGCTTCTGGGAGCCGCCTACCTGGGCTCGAACTGGTTTTGCTCTGTTAATCTGGTCGTGAGGCAGTTTCCCAGCTTCCGGACAGCGAAAATGGTGGCTGGGCTCAAACTGGTTTTGCTCTGTTAATCTGGTAGTGAGGCAGTTTCTCAGCGTCCGGACAGCGAAAATGGTGGCTAGTGTGATGGGCGAGTCTCATCCGGCTGCTTCCGGGACCCCCAGAGGCGACGGGCTGGCCCCATATTTTTAAATTGAGGATATTAGTCTTCAAAACATTCTCATAGAGATTTCCAACCCTAGTAGTAAGGGCAGATACTATTAGAACCCAACATGTGGGTGTCCTTAATGGTTCTGAGTCTGTTTTTGTTTGGTGATGCCAGGTATTGAACCCAGAGCTCAAACATGAAAAGTATGTGTTCTACCACTTTGGCTTACATTTGTTTGTTTTCTGTTGTTCTGTTTTATATTTTTGGCACTAGGAACAGAACCTAGGCCTCATACATGCAAAGCACGTGCTCTACCATGGGGTGAAATTCTCCTGTTTTTATAATCTGAAATATTTTCCATCTCATAGTGGGTCATTGTGGAAATAACAGAGGACTGGGAAATGGCCCTATTATGAGAAAGCCTGAAAAGAGATGTTAAAAGCTGAGTTGGGAATGACAGCATTTCCTTCACAAATCCTCAGTGCTGACTGTTGGCCTCATAACTGAAGCAGGAGCAGAAAACAGAGCATCAGAAGGGCCTTGTATAGGTAGACTCAGTGAGAAGCATTGGGAATATTCCAGGCAGGGTGGACAGAGGGGCCAGAAGTATGGCTATTGATCTGCCATTGATAGCTGTTTATTTCACTGATATAATCTTATTCTAACAGGGGTTTCACAGTGAGCATGTTCCTTCCTTCCTGAGTGCTGATACAGATGGTCTCTAGCCTTTAATTTTGAGTAAATTCCACTTTGCTGCATTTCTGTTGGATTTGGAGAGTCCTAATAGATGGGGGTGAGGGTCCGGGGTGGGGGCAGGTGGAGTCTCATCCCATTCTTGAGACGCTGCCCATAGGGTCTCTGGTGGATTTCTATATTTCGCCTGTTTCCTTCTCAGTGGAATGGGAAGATTCCACTGAGAATCTTGCTTGGAGTCCTGAATGGGAGTTCTTATTTGTGCTGTCTCTGTCCTCAATAGAAATATTAAATAAGTCTGGGAAAACTCTAAACTCCATTTTTATTGTAATTTTTTCTTATTGAATTCCAGACGTAGCTTTAAGATGATTTAGGAAAGCTGGAAGGAGAGGTACTGTTTAACACAGACAAGTCGTTGAATATTTTATAAGCAGTTGTGTTTGCTAGAAAATTTCTCAGTTTATTCTAAATGAGAAAAAAATTTGAAACCCCAGAAGGAAATGAAGTGTCACTGCAGTTTCCACCTCATTTGTGTCCAGGGTACTGTTGCTCTGCCCCAGCCAAGCAGGGGTCTTCCTGGAATTCCTTAGCTACTTACACTTTGCAAAGCTCTAGGGCCTTTCTGAACTCCTAAAGCAGGCTTGGTAGGCCATAGAGATATCACAGGGTTAAGCACTTGCCTTGCAAGCAGCTGACTAGAGTTCAATCCCCAGTACCTCACATGGTCCCCGGAGCAGTCCAGGAGTGACCCCTGAGCCAGGAGTAAGCTATGAGCATCCCTGGGTCTGCCCCCAAGCCCCAAACTAAACCAAACCAAACAAGAAAAGACAGAACAAAACCCAGACTTACTATGGCAATATATTAGCTCAAAGTTTGACAGTATTCTCAAATCAATGAAATAAATTTTGTTTTTCTGAGGAAGGGCGATAATGCCAAGCAGTGCTCTGGGGGCCTGCAGGTTGCCCCTGGAGATTTTCAGCCAGACCAGGCTGCTCAAGGTCCCTGCCTGGTGACACAGGTCAATTGGACCAACAGCACTGGGGGTCGCCAAGGTCGTGTGGGGACCATGTGGTGCCAGGGATCAAACTTGGGGCCTTATGCATGAAAGGTATGCCCTCCAGCCCTCTGAGCTCTCAGTTGACTCCAGAGAACTGCCTTTCAAAGAAAGATTAGGATGCACTTTATTATAAAGGAATGCAATCTTATTTAATTAGGGGGATAGATTTAAAATTATGTCTGAAGTAGACCATAAAATAATATCAATAATATTTTAAATGAACATTAAAGATCAACTACAAATGATCTCTTGTGGGTCGGGAGAGATAGCACAGTGGGTAGGGTGTTTGCCTTGCACAAGGCCGACAAAGGTTTGATCCCCAGCAAACCCCGTATTGTCCCCTGAGCTCCCAATGAGGGATCCCTGAAGGCAGAGGCAGGAGTAAGCCCTGAGCACTGCCGGTGTGGTCCCCCAAACCAAGATAATAATTTTTTAAAAAAATCCCTTCTGTGTCCTGTGAGATGGTTTAAAGGGCTGGAATGTATACAGGTACCACAAAACACAGCTCAGTAAAGTTAAAGGGACTTAAGTAATAAAACTATGTTTGGGGGGCTGGAAGGATAGCACAGTGGGTAGGGCGTTTGCCTTGCATTTGGCTGACGTGGGTTCGATCGCCGGTATCCCATATGGTCCCCCAAGCACCGCCAGGAGTAATTCCTGAGCGAAGAGCCAGGAGTAATCCCTGAGCATTGCCAGGTGTGACCCCCCAAAAGCAAAATGAATGAATGAATGAATGAGTGAATAAAAACTATGTTCATATAGTTTGACCACAGTGGAACTAAACTTAAAGTCATGAAATAATGTACAATTAGAACATATGACAGCAACAGACAGTGTAAGCCTCTTTCTGCTCCCTGCAGGATTATTTCTGTGCCTTGAGCCAGAAGGGATGCCGATGCTGCCTGCAGCTGTTTAGAAAGTTACTCATCCTTTCTCTTCCTTGACTAAATGACAGATCATTTTTAAGAATAAAAATTTAAGGGGCTGAAGCAATAGTGCAGCAGGTAGAGCACTTGCCTTACACAAAACACACAAAAATAATTTAACTAGGAAGGGCCGGAGCCATAGCACAGTGGGTAGGGTGTTTGCCTTGCACGTGGCCATCCCGGGTTCAATCCCTGTTATTGCATATGGTCCCCTGAGCACCACCAGGAGTAATTCCTGAGTGCAGAGCCAGGAGTAACCCCTGAGCACTGCCGGTGTGATCCAAAAAAGAAAAAACAACAACAACTATGAGATCCAGGGGAAAAAATACTGTTTTTACTGATTTTGACATATTGAATACACAGTGGACAGCTTGCCAGGCTCTGCTGTGTGGGCAGTACACTCTCAGTAGCTTGCCTGGCTGAGAGGGGTGGGTAGAATATTCTTGGTAATTTACAGATGAATCGGAGAGAACTGGTAGCAGCTCTGCCTGGTATATATATCTGTGTCTGTGGTTCAGGTACACCTGGGCTTGAAATAGTTTCCTCTATAGGGTGGGTCTCTGACAAGCCGGGCTTGAGATAGGCTTACTCTCTTGGGTGGAGCTCTGACGAGCTGTGGAGTTCGGATGACGAAAAAATGCTGCCAGCAAGGTGTGGGGGTTCCTCTGGGTTCTTCTGAGGTCCTATTGGGATGGTGGGCTCGGGCCAGAAGTTGCTCTCCGTCCCTGACCCCTCGTGGTCAGTGGAGTAAAGGGAATGCAATGGGGAGAGCTGGTAGCAGCTCTGCCTGGTGTATCTGTGTCTGTGGTTCAAGCATACCTGGGCTGGAAATACTTTCCTCTGTAGGGTGGGTCTCTGACAAGCCGGGCTTGAGATTGGCCTGCACTCTTGGGTGGAGCTCTGACGAACTGTGGAGTCCAGATGATGAAAAAATGCTGGAAAGCCAGGGAGAGGCAGCCTTACCAGCAGGACTCTGGTTTGATCCCTAGCAACAGAAAGGTCCAAATAACCCTGGAAGCAACCCCTAAGACTGCTTTGTGGAACCCCAAAACTCTATATAAAAATAAACACAGGGCGTTTCATTAGAAAACTGGCTTCAACCACAGGACTTCATGAGAAAACTTATTTCAGGCACTTCGCTTCAAATAGGTGGGAAAGAGTTAGGTAGATATATGGTATGGAACAGTATAAATCCATAAGAAAAGATGAAATCCTGGAGTTCATTACAATATGGATAGAATGAGGGTATTGTATTAAGTGAAGGAAGTCAGAGGGAGAATACCAGATGGTATCACTTGTGGTATGAGACCAGTAAGTAGATGGTAATGAATGAAGACTTTCTGCCCCCAAGGTTGCAGGTGTGGCTGCAGTGTCCAGCTGCATCAGCAGGTGGCAGACAGGAGACAGACGTGTCTACACCCAGGGCTCTGCCCCGTGGGCCCTGGATGGTTGATGGTCTGACATAGAAAAGACTGGGGCCCCTGGGATGAACCCAGAGCCCCAGCAGAGCCTGGCAAGCTACCTGTGGTGTATTCAATATGCCAAAGCAGTGACAGTGGACCTCATTCCCAATGGATGGAGATGTTACTGGTGCCCACTTGAGCAAATCGATCGAACAATGGGAAGACAAGTGACTAGTGACAAGAGTGATGACGAACTCTTGGCTTGAATCACAGAACTGAGATTGTCAGGCAGTGGAGGGAAGAGGGAGATGAACCGTGACATGGGACCGTGGTGGAGGGTCTAGGCATGGTGGTTGTGGTGGTGGACTGCAGTAATCATGCGCCTCAAACCCATAAATGCCAACACTACTGCAGCCATGTCACCTCACTATAACAAAACGAATGAAGAAATTTGGTATAGTCCGTTAAAATATATTGAGATAAGCTACAACCAAGAAAAAGCCAGAATGTCATGGACACACAGACACACAGACACGCACACACACACAAAGCACAACAACACATGCCATAGATATACACACACATGCAGTTAAACACACACACCACCATTACACAATATTCTCTCTGTCTCTCTCTTTTGCAGACCTGTAAGCTGTGTCTTGGTCAGACTCAGTCAGGTGCCACCCAGAAGAGCCCAGGTCCATTTCACCAAGGCCAGAGTCTGCAGGGTTGGGGGACAGCGAGCACTTCTGATCTCTCCAACTGCTCTGCCGCTGGGGGAATATGGCCTCATGTTGTCTGGGAAAGACCATTATACTCTTCTGCATCTTTTTGTTGGGCTCAGGGAGCTGCAGACCTCAGGGCCTGGCCTCAAGCCTCCCACACCCTAAACACAATAAATGTTTGGCAGGGAAACATGAAGGAAAGGAAAAAACTACCTGGAATGGGTTTGTGATACTTGAGATACTTCAGATACTTGCCGAGAAGTCGGAACTAAAGCCAGTTTTCGTTAGTTCTTGGGCAAGAAGAGACCGGGACTAGTGGGGCTTAAAGACACTTCCTGAAAGCACTGAGTCGTTTCTGGTCACTTACTTGTGAAGTGCATTTATTTCAGTCCCAAAAAAATTTTTTATAGATATCTTAAAGATATAAAGCACTTATTTTGGACTGAAGAGATAGTACAGAGGTTAAGGTACTTAACTAGTATGATCCTTTCTTTAATCTTAAAAGGTAGTTCTCAACATAGCCAGGATGGTGGTCTCCTGGTAGATTCTAACTGTCCCATGCCGGTCCAGTGAGTATTAGGAGGAATTGTGCCCAATCTAGATAACATTGAAATCATAGTAGAGATTATAATAATATTTCAGAAGTCATTAATTCAGAGTCAAAATAACTCCTATAACTGCCATACCCTCTATAATGATGTGTTTACACAGATGAGAGATCTCATTAGCATGAACCCTGGCTTAAGGACATGTAAATAGCTTAACATGTAAGTAGATTAAACAGCAAAGATCCCAAGCTAGCTAGGGTCTGTCATCCAACACAATCTCTCTGTACTTAGAAATTTATTATTTTTTTTGAAAAACATTTTAATTTTATTATATCACGGTGAGATATACAATTACAAAGCTGGTCATGACTGGGTTCCAGCACCCATCCCTCCACCAGTGCCCATATCCCAACACCAATGTGCCCAGTCTCCCTCCTTCACTCCCCCCGGCCTCCCTCTATGCCAGGTACTTCTCTCTCTCTCTCTGCCTCTCTCTGTCTCTCTCTTCCTAAGTGGCCAGGTTTATAATGTTCTCTCCCAGGACTTTATTGATGTGTCACTTTCTCCACAGGCAATAGCCTCGTCAGAGGGGAGGCGAGCACTGTGCCAGGAAGGCTGAGTGAAGGGAAAGGCAGGAAGGAGCATGCAGGCAGCAAGTCTGCCCCCTGCAATACACATGGACAGGCTGGTCTGGCGGTCACCAGGGAGGACTGTTCCTAGCATGGAACAACTCTCCTCAAAAGCATTGGCTTAGGAATATATATATATATATTTTTTTTTGCTTTTGGGTCACACCGGTGATGCTCAGGGGGTTACTCCTGGCTCTGCACTCAGGAATTACTCCTGGCGGTGCTCGGGGACCATATGGGATGCCGGGGATCGAACCCGGGCCGGCATGGGCCAGCCGCGTGCAAGGCAACGCCCTACCCGCTGGGCTATCGCTCCAGCCCCAGGAATATTTTTATAGTAAGGTTATAAACAAAGGTTTTACTATTGAAAATACCACCAAAGGTTTGAAATTCATTTGAAGAAGTTTTGTTCACTCTTCTTTTCCCAGGTATTTCAGGCATCTTCATGTTAATAATCATCCTGATAATCATAGCATATTTAGTAGGGTTGTTCATTTTGGGGGAGAGGCACATTCAGTTGTCCTTTCGGTAACTATATTTTTCTAGACAATTGGGGCACCACTTGAACATTTTTGAAGTTTTTTCATGCCAGTGACTTTCTTTGTATAGCAAACAAGAGCTCTCCAAAGAAATGATAACCTCTAAGAAAGGTTATTTAAGAAAAAAGGAATTTTAAGTAGAAGATTCTAGATTGAGTCATAAAAACATCATTAAAAACAAATTTCTTATGAAAGCAGCACGGGAGTTAGCGTGGGCACGTCATATGGGCACACTGTTAGCTACCCTGCTCATGCGTGAAGTACCCAACTGCCCCCTGAGAAACGCTGTTTCCCGCCCCCACCCCGGTATCCTGGGTTGTGTGGCCAGAGTCTAGACTGTTTTCAGTGGACATTGTCTGTTCTTTTTCTTGTTTCTTTTCATGGTGGGATTTTGGGCATTTTCTTTAAAAAATTTTTTAAATTAAATATTGATTTACAAAATTATCGATAGTTGAGTTTTAGACATATAATGTAGCATCAATCCCCCACCAGTATCAACTTCCCTCCACCAGTGTTCCTAGGCTCCCTTCAAGCCTGCACCTTGACAGGAACATTTTTTTTTCTTTTTTTCCTGAGCGATGCTCAGGGATTATTCCTGGCTCTGCACTCAGGAATTACTCCTGGCGGTGCTTTGGGGACCATATGGGATGTGAGGGATTGAACCCGGGTCGGCCACGTGCAAGACGAACGCCTCCCTGCTGGACTATTGCTCAGCCCCAGTAGGCACATTTGAAAGTTTGGTTGTAGAAGTTTGGCTCTCGTGATGCTGTGGTTAGGACACACAGCTGTACCATTACCATTTCTGACAGACCTGAGGCCCCGCCTATTACCTCCTTTCCTCATCTTTTCCCTTTTCCCTTGATTTCTTTATTCTCGGTTTTTATCCTCCCTCTACTCTGGGATGGAGGGTGAGCTAGGCATCCCCTCTTTAGTGCACTGCATTGCTGCATCCCTCATCCGTTTATTCGCTGTACCACAGATAACTGTGTTTGAGGCTTTGAGTCAAAGGAGAATCACTCCTGTAATGAGTCCAGGTAACAAATGAGCCCTGAAACCTTCATGGCTAAAAACCACAGTAGCTTCTCATTCCTTACGCAAGTCCTTAAGCCTCCATATCCTGGTAGACATGAGGTGTTTGCGAAGAGCTTGCTCTGCTCAAAAGCATCTAAGTAGGGGCTGTACTACAATGTATGCGCAAGGTCAGCATTCACTACTGCTCCTACTGCTGCCCTTCACCTCTTTCGAGAGAAATCATTTATTTGCCGGGAAGGGAGGGTCGGGACCAAACCGTGCAGCAATCAGGGACTTACTATGGGCTCCATGCTCAGGGCTGCCTCCTGGCAGGGCTCAGGGGACTGTGTGATGCGGTTGGGATCAAACCTGGGTCAGCCATGTGCAAGGCAAGCACCTTACCCCCATACTGTCTCTCTGGCCTTGAAATAGTTTTAAATAATAAAAGTGAGGCCTCAATCAATTTGAAAAAAAATGCAGAGAACAAAAAACAGTTGATAGTGGTACAAAATAACCATAACAGAAAACAAACAAACAAACAAACAAACAAAAGGAACAAGCTAATGGAAGCTGCAACTGAGAGTTAATTTAACTTTGGGCTTTCTGCCAACCAGGGTCAAAATGGAAACATTAAGAAATGTATACAAGAAATGTAGCCCAAGGGAATGTATTATCTATTTAGAGACACTGAGAGTAACTTTCAGCTAACCACTTACTAAATTGATCACTTGATCACTTGAATCCCGTCATTCATCGATTTGCTCGAGCGGGTGCCAGTAACATTTCCATTGGACCCTATCACGTGCCAGTGTAGCCCAATGGCATCTGGTTGATTCAGGAATATGAAGAGCCTCAAACCTTTCCCCTCAGGGTCTTGACAAGGAAGTCTGACCATCTTGTAGGTGGGCAGCCACGTGATCTTTTGACATCCCGTGGGATACAGTCAGTAATGGCTCTAGTCCAGTGGTCTCCAAATCGCATTACAGGTCCAGCCCATCTGATTTTCGATGCCTTGGCAAACGAGACAGCATCCCTGATTCTGGAATAGCGACGGAGGTCAGAACTCCGATTCCTTCTCTCACTTGAGTGAGGCGTGATATTCCAAGCATAGCTCTTTCGGTTCCTCTCTGGGAGACCCGAATAGCATTCTCATCGTGCTTTCGTAGGGCCCAGGTCTCTGAGGCGTATGTTAATGCAGGGGTTCGACAGGGTGATACCATTTCACCAAAACTCTTCAGCGCCACCCTCGAGAACATCATGCGACAATTAGAATGGGAAGGAATAGGAGTGAAGATAGATGGTCGGGCAACTATACCACCTCCGCTTTGCTGATGACATTATTCTGATAACACCAAACATTAGCCAAGCGGCACAAATGCTGGCTGACTTCGACCGAGAATGTGGAAAGATAGGTCTACAGCTGAATCTAAAGAAAACCATGTTTATGAAAAATGAACTAGTTCCAGAGGCCCCATTCACTCTCAATGGAATAAACATCTCTGAATGCAGCAGTTATGTGTACCTAGGTCGAGAAATCAACATGATGAACGACCTAAAACCTGAGCTGCGCAGGGAGGAAGAGAGCGGCATGGAATGCCTTCAAAGGCATCGAAGAATAGCTAAAAGGACAAAGAACCTCCGGCTCCGGGCACATCTCTTTGACTCCACCGTTCTCCCTGCATTACTAAATTAGATGTTGTATTTACTTCCTTGTTTTGTTTTTGGGTCACATCCACAGGCCTTCTGGCTCTGTGCTCAGGGTCCTTCCTATCAGTGCTCTGAGAACTGTTTGTGGTACTAGGGATCAAACAGTGATGGGCCGCAACCAAGGCACGCCTCTGAGCCCCTCTCCCATCTCTTGGGTCCTGAATTAGAGCTCTGAATTCCTTCTAATCATAACCTCTCATTACAAACAACACTTCAAAGAAATGATTGCCTTTCTATTTTTCCATCAGCATGCTAGACACCTTCATGAAAAATTAGTTTTTCCATCATTCACGAGGGTTATCCTAAGTATCCTTAAAGCTAAAGGCCCCAAGATTGCTCGATCATTACGTTTGTAAACGCTATAGTCTCATTAGCATGCCACTGCCTCCTTTTGGCTTTGAGGTTCTTCCACGGGCACAGTCTGCCCCCAAATACATAGGAAACTGAAAGGGCAATTATTCAGCATGAAATATTAATAGAAAACAAAAGATGGCCACAACCGAACACAATTAGGATGTTTTATTTATTTATTTTTCAATTGAATTGAAAATACTGTGTTTCCGGGTAGGAGGAAGAATTGTGATTAATACAAATGAAGACAGTCCAGGAGACATTTCATTACTCCTGTCCCACGTAGCTTTTATTTTATTAAAATTTCTAGTTTGGGGTTCATACCTTGTAGTTCTTAGGGCTTATTCCTGGCTCTGTGCCCAGGGTTCACTGCTGGTGGTTTGGGGACTGTACGGGGTGCCAGAATCCGATCGGTTAAATGCAGGGGAGACAAGCACCGCCGCCTGTGCTATCTCTGACCCCTCCTAGCTTGCCTTTTTTAAAAAATATTTTATTATACCACCGTGAGATATACTATTACAAAGATGTACATGTTTGGATTTTGGTCATACAGTGTTCCAGCACCCATCCCTCCACCATTGCCCATTTCCCACCACCAATGTCCCTGATTCCCTCCCCCCTACCCTAGCCTGCCTCTATGGCAGGTTCTTTATCTCTTCTCTCTTTCACTTCTCTCTCTCTCTCTCTCTCTCTCTCTCTCTCTCTCCTTCCCTTCCACATTGTGGATTACAATACATACATTTAGAGGTTGTCATGTGTATCTTTTTGCCTGTATTTAATGCTCAGTTCTAGGCTGGTATTTGCACTTTGGACAATTATTAGCACACTGTTCCCTTCTCTGTCTTACCTAAACTCTGACTCCCACACGTTTGTGATAATTTCCACCTTTGACAGGACCTCCTGTTCCATGTTTTTTTAATTAAACATTTTATTATACCACCGTGAGATATACAATTACAATGTTGTTCATGTTTGGAAGTTTCAGTCACATAGTGTTCCAGCACGTGCCCTCCACCAGTGCCCATATCCCACCACCAATGTCCCCAATTCCCTCCCCCACTCCCATAGCCTGCCTAAATGGCAGGTTCTTTATCTCTTTTCTTTCTCCCACTCTCTCCCTTCCTTCTCCTACACATTGTGGGTTGTACTACATACACTTGGAAGCCATCATGTGCATTTTTACCTGTATTTAATGCTCAGTTCTATGTTGGTATCAGCCCTTTGGATATTTATTTACACATGTTCCCTTCTCTGTCTTACCTAACCTCTGATTCCCTCACGTTTGTGCTAATTTCCACTTTTGGTAAGACCACCTGATATATTTATGTCATGCAATTAAATGCAGTCATTCTATGTTTCTTTCCTTCTGACTAATTTCACTCAACATGATCCTTTCCATGTCCATCCATTTATAGGCAAATTTCATAACTTCATTTTTCCTAATAGCTGCATAGTATTCCATTGTGTAGATGTACCAGTTTCTTTATCCAGTCATCAGTTCTCGGGCATACTGGTTGTTTCCAGGTTCTGGCTATTGTGAATAGTGCTGCTATGAAAATAAAAGTGCGGACTGTGTTTCTGCTGTGTGTTTTTGGCTTTCCAGGGTATATTCCCAGGAGTGGTATGGCTGGGTCAAAAGGGAGCTCAATTTCTAGTCTTTGGAGGAATGTCCATATTGTTTTCCAGAAAGGTTGTACAAGTCGATGTTCCCACCAACAATGTATTAGAGTACCCTTTTCCCCCACATCCATGCCAGCACTTGTTGCTTTTACCCTTTTGAATATGGGCCAGTCTCTGTGGTGTGAGGTGATATCTCATTGTTGTTTTTGATTTGCATCTCTCTGATGATTAGTGATGATGAGCATTTTTTCATATGCCTTTTGGCCATTTGAATTTCTTCCTTGTCAAATTTTCTGTTCCTAGATTGCCTTTTAATTCACTTTTAATTTCTTTTTATGTAAAAAAAGTGAACTTTTATATGGTTTCTTCTGTTTCATAGATTTTTTTCAAGGGTCCTGTAGTAGTGAACCTCAGTATTACATTTTTTAGCGCTGAATAATATTCTATTGTATAGACAAATTATGCATTTTTTTGAGGGGGACACACCCAGCAGCATTTGGGGGTTTCTCCTGTCTTTGTGTTCAAGAGACAATGTGGTTCTGGGGACTGAACCTAGACCTCCCACATGCAAAGTATGCACTCAATGCATCCAACTCTCTCTGCGGCCTTAGACCACATTTCATCCATTTACCCATAAGAGAACTTTTTACTGGCTGAGTTGTGTTCCCATGTGGATTTAATTAGGATTATTTTATCTGTTTCTGTAGAGAACTCCACCGAGATTCGGCAGGAATTACAGTGAATCTGAAGATTTAGGGAGTATTGCCAGTGTAACATTAATCCCAACAAAATGGAAACCATACTCTTTAGATCCTTTAAAATGTCTTCCAAAGATGATTTGCTGAATCCTAATGTATGATTCTGGCACTTATTTTGTCAAATTTATTCCTAAGTATTTTATTATTTCAAATATTTTAAAAATGGACATTTTGGGGAGGCACATCCCAATTGCTCAGGGATCACTCCTGGCATGCTTTACGGGACCATATGGAATATCAGGGATCAGTGTCTGGTCAGTCATATGCAAGGCAAGCATCCTGTCCACTGTACTAAAGCTCTGACCTCTGGACTTATTTTTTTTGGGAGGGGCGCACACCCAGCATAGCTCAGGGCTTACTTCTCTGTGCTCAGGGATTATTCCTGGCAGGGTTATGGGGATCAAATCTGAATCGACTGTGTGCAAGGCAAGCAATCTACCTGTTGTACTATCTATCTCTCACGTTTCCAATAGTATATTGGAAACCTGTATTATCTCTTGTACTGTCTCTCAAGTTTCCAATAGAATATTACTAGTTTATAGAAATAAAAGATTTATGAATACTAATTCTATTTTTGCAACTCTGTTCAATGTGTTTCTAAATATTTTTGCAGTTAAAATCCCCTTGCTTCTATTTTTGTGACTGTGGCAATGACGGCAGGTTCATAAAACACAGTGTGCTGATGCTCGTACACTTTCGTTGTGGTGCTCACACTTGGTACTAGCGCTTTGGAGATTACAACTGGTGGTGAAAAAGATCCCAAAAGGCAGTTCTCCAAAATTACACTTGGCACGTGGGGTGGTGCTTTCAATCAAACCTTGACATCTCAGACCTGCAAGGCAGATGGAATCACATCCAGTCTTCAGCATCCATCCATCCATCCATCCATCCATCCATCCATCCATCCATCCATCCATCCATCCATCCATCCATCCATCCATCCATCCATCCATCCATCCATCCATCCATCCATCCATCCATCCATCCATCCATCCATCCATCCACCCACCCACCCACCCACCCACCCACGCACCCACCCATCCATCCATCCATCCATCCATCCATCCATCCACCCACCCACTCACTCACCCACCCACCCATCCATCCACACAGCACACACAAAATACATATTATATAGATTCCCTATATATTTTCTCCCTATCTATATATATATATATATTTAACTACATATAGAACAGAAAATCTAGGGCCTGGTAATTTTTATCTGTAGCTTTACCCCTGTGTCCTGCTACAAAATATTAAAAGAAAACTCAAGTTAAGGGATAGGGAGAGACAGTACAGAGGGTAGGGTGCTTTCCTTTGTGCATGGCATGAGATACTTGTCAGGAGTGATCCCTGAGTGCAGAGAAGGCAAGCACAGCTGGTGTGGTCCCACCCCCAAAAAAATATGCAAGATGCTTAATAATACTTGCCTAATGCTTTAGAATAAGAAAATAAGTTTGATATCCCAACTCAAACCCAATAATTGGGATTGTATTATTGTTCTGCATCTAAAATTAGTGATGTAAAATATCACCTCTTATTGTATAAAATTAAAATGTCTATTTTCCCTGAAATTAAACAATGAATTTTATCTTTAGTCTGAGAAAATGGTATCTGCCCTGTTTTGCTGCGCAGGACTGTTTGCTGTATCAGGTTTATAATTTGTGCTTTTTCTAAAGTGGGAATTTGTGCCAGGGCAGCAGTAGTTAACCAGAGCTCCTGTGTTTCTATAATAGGTGACAGTTCCAAAATCACACTCAGGGCTGGAGAAAGCTCAGGGACAGGGGTGTCTGCCTTGCACGTCGCTGCCCCTGGCTTGATCCCCAGCACTGCATGGTCCCCCAAGCACCGCTGGGTATGACCCAACTCATAAACAACATTGGTTCATGTGTAAAGATGATGAGTAGCAGTTGTAGAGCCTCTGGCTGGGAAACCAAAGAGGCCTGGGAGCAGAAGTACATGTTCCAAGTGGGAATGTGAAAATCGGTGGCTGGAAATCCTCGGCTTACCAGGAACAACTCCTG
The DNA here is from genome assembly GCA_021461705.1 of Cryptotis parvus. NCBI lineage: Eukaryota > Metazoa > Chordata > Mammalia > Eulipotyphla > Soricidae > Cryptotis > Cryptotis parvus. The sequence continues at coordinate 101,470 of JAJIBD010001833.1, forward strand.
TTGTTTCCTTTGTCCAATAGCTCCCTTGTTTGCAATATTAAGAACAGTTTTTATGGCACGTGCAGTCAAGCAGAAAAGCCTTGTTGTTAGGTGGGGGAGGGGGATATATTTGTGAAAAGCTTCTGCAGTGAGTCAAAGATGAAAAAAAAGCAAGTTTCGGCACTTAACAGAGACTCAACATTTATTGTGCAATTTTGTTTTCAACAGAAGATGTGGCATTCTAGAGGTATGAGGTAATAAAATCAATACTCCGATTAGAACACCTGAAATAATTGGCTCTAGTAACAAATGTTTCTTATAATTAAAAATATTGAATGTTTAAAAAACCCTTATTACATTTTAAGATCCTAAAAGAAATGTGTCTAACACTTAGAAAACAACTTACTCTTCTATATAAATTGTTCACAAAAAAATCTTGCTATTCTATATTACACTATGCATTTATAGTTTTATTAACATATCTCTAGTGGGTATGAACTCTACACAGTACCATCAAATAGAAATTATTCATAGAGATTCAACAAGACTCCAACGATAAAAATATTAAGATCAATGGATTTGTCACAGTTTCTCCACAAGTGTTCATCATAGAAAACAGAGTAAAGGCAAGTTGGCCCCAGTGTTAGGCTGCTACATGAAGTTTTGGAGGAGACGGGAAGGCAATGCTTAAACTGGGCAGGGTCAGGCTGGACCTTCAAAGACCTACCTTATGGTCTGGCACGCCCTGTTCCTAGGAAGTTCATGCCACATGCCCATGGCCTTGGCATGCTCTTGAACTAAAACACAGCCAGATGTTCAAGCCCAAATTACAGGAAAGAATCAGCTCATGACTCTATTTTCCTACCAAGTCCTCAGGCCATTTCTCACAGTGACAGCATGAATGAAAACCCTCTCTTTCCATACTCAGTCAAGTCTAAGGCTACAAACACGAAAGAAAACGGAATGGAACATTGGCCAGAGCCTCTCTACTGATCAGGGGTTTTCAAGAAGCGTCACATCATGGAATTCAAACTTCTCTTATATCCTCTGCCCACGCTTGGGAACCTCGAAGTCAGTGTGAAGCAGAGTGCTTTAACAGGCTTTCTAGACTTCATCATAAGGTCGTAACGGAAGTCTAGCCTAACACAGAACCTTGGCATTTCCCAGAGAATACAGATTCTATGCTCCCATTTTACATCAAAACAGCTGAAATATGGTTTTTAAGAACACAAATATCAACAGTACATCCAAGGTAGGACTTAAGCAATAAATCCATTCCAAAGCATAGGCTGTCAGGCTTTGAGAACTCTGTTTTGACAGCTGGGGAAGCAGTCAGATGATACAAACTACACCAACAGAACTAGCTGCTCCACTTATTAACACTAAAGTGGTCCTTCTAAAGCGACAAGGCAGTGTCCTCAGCAAGAAAACGAGGAGAACAGTAACAGTCTCCAGGGATGAAAGTCAGAGTGTGTATTAAAGTGCTTAGCAAAGTACCTGGTACGTCAGACACAATAAATATGGGCCATTCAATCATTGCTGTTGTTGTGTGGTTTTGGATGGGCAGTAACAGATTTTAGCACACGCCCCACCTGACCACTTGTACTGGGGCACTGATTCTGAGAATAAAAGGTTTTGAAAGTCTCCTTACAGTTGCCGTGTTATTGTGACTCAGTCTCTCATGGGTGGTGTTGAGAGAAAAACAAAGCTGATCACTTTTACCATAAAGATGTCCTCATTTAAGTGCTGCCGGTAGCCAAAATGTCCAATCTGGTTCTTAGATGAGCGAAGCCCTAGTTTCTTTCCTTGCACTGGAATATACTGTTAAGGGTGAAAATGTTCTCTAAGATTATACAGGTACAGTTAGCAGTTTTGAGTTTTACGTACTGGAAAGCAAATCTGGGAAGCCTAGAAAGCAACTCTTGGCACTCCACCTTGCCTGTAATCAATTTTTCACTCTCTAAAAAAAGGAACACACAAAGACCCAAAGCCATTGGCTAGAGACATAGGAAGTTAGCAGAGGGCCGTCAGCTGGGTGACAGGCCCCTCCATTACTCCAAGTGAAGGGATTATTTTTATCCAGTACTCACTGGTTATTTTTATCCAGTCCGACTGAAAGCAGCCATCACTATGTTTACAGAAACACATCATAATGATCCATACTGCTGTTTAGACACATTTACATTAGAGTTCTAACTCAAGCATCCGATTTGACATGTTTTGCCAAGCATTTTTGGCAAGTGTCGCCACAGTCACCGTATACCAGCAAGACATGCACCATATGTGCAAATTCGTTTTCGGTTACATTTCTTAAACTCTGTATAGAATTGTGTTAGAAAGTCACACGGTTCTGAGCCACAAGCACGACAGCATGGAAGGAGGAAAAAGTCAAACTGCTCACATCTTTTCTAGAGATGAAGCGATCTAAGAATGAGATTTTTGAGAAAATGACTGAGTTCTAAGTAAAAAGGAAAGAGGTAGTCAGCGGGGAAGAGGTTGAGGTTCTAGAGCAAAACCTGAAGGGTGGGTTAACGCGAGGAGGCTGCACAGTGGAGCAGCTGGGGGTGCTGCTGATTCATCCTCCACAGTGCCTCCCCTGTCCTGACCTCGGCAGAAGAAAGCAACAGTCAAACGGCGGCAGGCAAAGGTCAACATCATGAGCCTGTAGACCCCAAATCTGGACTGCTGTCTAGAATTGGCACTGTGAGTATGCAAAGCCAGCCCGGTAAGATCCCAGGAGCGACCCCTAAGCACCGAATTGGGTATATCCCCTAAGCATCACTGGAATTGGTCCTCAGTTTGGAAAAGAAGAGAGAACTGGCTGGCCATGTGATTGCTGAATCTGTGATTCACTTTTCCAGGCCTTGCTCCCTGTGTGCGTGTTACAAATGGTCAACATGTGGTCAACATGTAGTTCCAGTATCTCGGATGGAGCCTGTAAATCGTTGGAAAACAGCTCTGGAAAGGGGTGTGGTGTGTGTGTGTGTGTGTGTGTGTGTGTGTGTGTGTGTGTGTGTGTGTGTGTGTGAGAGAGAGAGAGAGAGAGAGAGAGAGAGAGAGACAGAAACAGAGAGTCAGAGAAATACAGAAAGAGAGAGGAGACAGAGAGAAAGAGAGACAGAGAGAGAGAGAGAGCATGTATGGAATCAAAGATTGTGTGAAACCACGTGGCTTGTAGGTGGGGGGGTGGGGCGAGGTAGCACCTTCCCCAGGAGGCTTCTTCCAGGGAACACACATTGCAGGCCCACAGAAGGTCCATCCAGGAGCAGGGCGGACAACTTCATCTTTAAGAAGTCAACACAGAAAGCTGTGGAGGAGAAATGAGGCCCAATCTCGGCACAGCAGGGCTCCAGCACAGCCCTAGAAGACATGTAGAATTTCTAAGCTTGCACGGAAGTGGGAGATACAGAAGGATTCCTGTTCTTAAATCAGTGGCTTAAATATTGCGGCTCTAGAATAAAATGACTTGCTGGACTCTGCAGTAAAGACACTAAGCCTGATGCCAAAGGAGCAAAGGGAAGTCGGGAAGGCAGATGGCGTTAGAGCTGTGATGTTTCTTCAGGCTAAAAGTTCCTGCTGCCAAAGAAGACACCACTTTCTTAGACCTCTAAAATTCCTTCTAGAAGTATCTTCCTGCCTTGAACAGCCAAAATATTACTGTCACATTTTCAGTGGGCAACGCTGTATCTGTATCTGCCTGTATCAAATCTTTCACTTCCAGATTTTAGCAAATTTTCCCAATAGGAAGGTTTTTTAGTTCTCCATCCACCAGACAACAGATCTGAGATAGGATCATCTCTATAAATGTCAATCTTTACAGAGGATGGAAGGAGTCGCGCCATGCCAAAAAGAAAAAAAATGCATGTCTAGGGTCCTGCCTACAGTAGGAATTAGTAATTCGTAAATTCAAATAGCTCAAATTAAAAAAAAAATACAAAGACTGACAATATGGCCCAACAGACTTCATAAATGAATACTCGTAAACTTGAAATCTATCTCTACAGCTTTTGTCCTGCTGTCACACTGATGGCCTTCAATGAGCACTGGTCATGGAGCCCTTTGTGCTCCCAAAGATGTAGTGTTTGGACTTGTGTTTGGTGAGAAAACACCCTGATGACCTCCAGATCTGAAGCATTCAGATACTAACTTCAGCACCTCCACAGTATTTTTTAGAGAAGTTTCCATGAACACTGCTCAATGCACACACAGAGCTCAATACACGCAACAGGGAAAGTAAGTGAGAGTGTGGCTCCGTGGTGACTTAGTCAGAGCATGTCACTCCAGGGAATTCTCGCAGCAGGAAGCTGACAGCACTGCGTGAGAGTTTCGTGAATGGCAACAGAAAATATACGTTGATGCAAATTCTAAGTATCTAGGCAGTACAGAAAGACTCTCACATTTCAAAGAAATGACAGACCAGCCCATTGCATAGTTGCCAGAATGGCCTTGAAGTGGTGTCTCAGCAATTCCAGAACATCTGGTCAATTCAGTGAGTCCTGTCAGTCACCCCACTTGTTTGGGCTTTAGTGCACCAAAACAGCTAATTGGTTGAAATTCTCATTGTTCAACCCATCACTTTGGTATTATGTCGACAAAGCCTGATTTAAGGCTATGGAAACTGTGGATCTGTGTTTCTACGAAAGCTTTTGGAAAATGGGCTTTGGATCTTTGGAGGTTTCCTGACTGAAATAATGGAAACAATGAGTGTTTATGAACTCACATACTGAAGATCACACAGTGCCTTCTTGATCAACAGAAAGATATTCTTTTTTGTAGGAATAACTTAAAAAAAAAACAACAGGATTGTAATGACTCCTAGAGGGGGCGCCTGTTCTCTGGTTTCACAATAGCAATAAGACCTTTAGTCCATGTAGAGACTAGACTGGGACACCCCTTTCCCAAGCATTTGCTGAGAAAAGCGAATCTTTGGAAACTGTTAACAGTAAATTGCTGGAATTGAGAGAAGAGAATGTCTGTTCCTTGTCCCTTACAATATTTCTGTCTCTACCTTTTTCCATGGTCAGGGACGTTCACTCTAAGTTGGTGGGGCCAACTCTGGGGAGCAGCACTCGGACGACTTGGACAGGTGACCACGAGTGCATCTGTTTGTCTCCCTGAATCCCGCCCCTCAAGTCTCAACTGCTGATCATTTAACATCAACTGTGATATCCCCCTTTTTTAAATATATATATTTATAATACAGCATAATGAAAAGGTAGACGCCATACATTTCCCAAACCACCCAAAAATGGATTTCTAGAGGGGAACTACGGCTGTCGGCTAAGAGATGAAGGTTGAGCTTGTGAAAAGTCTGACAGAATGACATGCTTTGGACTCTACGGGGCGGTTTAACGAGACATTCACAGGGACCCCTCAGAGGACTGGCCACTACATTGGAAACAGTTGTCTTCTAATCTCCAGATGCATCCTGGGAGTTTTTGAAGACGTCATCCTGGGAAGCCTGGGGCTCGATGCCTTCGTAGAATGAGCCACCGTTGTGTAGGAACGTTCCCACGGCGCGCCCCTGCCGGGCATGGCCCACGGCGTCGCTGAACACTTTGTTGATCTGTTCCTCCGAGGGCATCCACCAGTCGGGGTTGGAGGTACAGTGCATCCTAATGAATTCTGTGGGAATACACACAACAGTGAAGAGAAGAGAGAGAGAGAGAGAGAGAGAGAGAGAGAGAGAGAGAGAGAGAGAGAGAACAACTGGTTTTGGCAGGAGATGAGAGGACAGGTGCTTACACTTGAACGGAAGCTCTGGAAGGAACACTTATTGGGGAACCCAACTCATGCCATGATGAAGTCACTTGCTAGACCCAACATATTTCAAGGACATTTTATACTCATGGGGGAGAGCCGCAGTCACTAAGGAGAAGGCCAATCTGACTCCTAAGGTGGGGAGGACAGCAGGGGAGAGGAGCGCAGCCTCCTCGGAGGAAGCTTTCAGTCACTTTCAGCCCCCTATTGCTACCTGCTCATGTGTTTGGATTATTAACTCTTCAGAAGCAGAGCACATCAAGAGCACAGCGTTCCTTAACCAACTACAGCCTTGTGGACTTCAGCGCAATCCAATAACACCATGTGGGTAAGCAGGACACTGTCCCCTGGTGTCCACATTTACAAGCTGTCCTAGAGTTGATATATCTTGCTACCTAGGAAATCTTTCCATGGGCTCAGAAGCTTTAAAGGGGGTTTCCTCTCTATACTTCATCTCCCCAGGAAGAAAATCTTGAACATGGTATGACTCCCAAGAAACAAAATTGGCCTCCCCTGGGTTAAGGTCCAATGAATGAGCCCTTCCTATATTCGGGGTCCAGGGGATGCAGGACACACGGAGAAGATCTCTAAGCAGCAATCTGACTGTAAGTATGCGTAGATAGAAAATATGTAAAAATATGAGAATTGTGAAAAAGAATCTAAGACCGAAAGGTTCAAGATGAATCTTAATAACACACTGCAGTATTTCCAGCAACTCCCAAGCCAACATTTCTGTGGGGAGGACCAGTGTGGTTATTTCTCTGTAAATTCCAGCCAGATTTGTCCTCACAAGCGGAATACTCTTAAGTGCTTCCATTGCCATGGATCAGATGCTTCTCTGGGGGCCATAGTTTGGGGAGCACTAAGGACCAGCCCCACACTCAGGTCCTGGCCATTCTGGGACTGCCCAAACTCAAGCCTCTCCCTAGTCATTCCCTTGTCCCTGCGGCTGTTCCCAACTGTCCTTGAACCCTTCCTCAGCAGCACGGGGACTCCTCCTGAAGTCAGGGATTCTGTCTTCCTTTCCTCGGCTTTCCAAGCTCCAGAACAGAAGTTATCTTTCTATCTGTTTGGATTCTCCATATCACAGGAACCGCAGGGAGTACAGACTAAGGAATGAGAGTCCCAGAGTGCGAAACCCAGCACTGTACTGCCTGGCTGACCCTCTGCCCTCTGCAGGACTGACCTCAGGGGGTGGTAAAGACCAAGAACTGAGGGTGGCGTGTACTGCCATAGACCCTCGGCCCTTTAGCATTACACACCTCCAAGGGTCAGTCTGAGTGTTGGCACCATTGCCAGAGACACCCTGCTTCCATGCACTCCAGTGTCCATGGTGGGGGTTGCTTCCTTGGTAACCCGGTTTTCAGGGATAAGGGCCAGTCCCTGGGGGTGACTGGGAGCCAATCATGGTCTCAGGCAGGTTCTCAGCCTCTAGCAGACAGACACATGCACGGTCTGAGCTGTGCACCTCTGGCCCATGATGGAGTCTTGCTCCTGGGAAGGCAGAATCTAGCCCGGACTGCAGCCATGACAGGGCAGACGGTGGCGCTGGTGCTGGGGGAGGCATGTGAACCGCCCAGGTTCTCAGAAGTGTTAGAGGGAACGTGAAGTGTGGAAGCCTCTCAGGAAAGGGATCTGCTTTGGAGCAACTCTCCCCCCAGGACATACAGTGGCCTCTCAGAAGAGTCCCCGCACAGCTGACCACAACCTGGGAGCCCTCTGGGTGAGCTGACCGGCGGCTCTGATGTGAGTGGGGAATAAAGGCAACCTGGTTTGACCCTGACTGCAGACAGGCCCTGGAAATGTCTATTCCTTCCCTGGAGGAGAGGAAACTCTTAGACTGGCCAACAGGGGGTGCCCTGGAGCATCTGTGGCTAATGAATCCTGGTGCTTCTCTGGCCTCTGGTTTGTCAGGCCTGAGTCACCTTACTTGGACTCACAAAGGGGTAAGGGCTGGTGATGATCTACAATCACCCCCTCAGCCCCAGAAAGCCTTCTACATCATCAGCTCCATTAGGCTGGGAGCGGCTCTGCTGCTACCAGATACCACTCCACTGAATCTCAGGCCACCCACAGACCCACAGCGCTGGTCCCAGGAGGAAGCTAGGACCGAGCCTCTCAGCTGATCAGAGGTTGAATAAGCATCTCCTGAAGGGCTCTGCTATGACATCCTTGCCAGGGCACAATTTCACCCTTGCCTGGAGTAGCTCAGGGATTCTTACCAAGCAATGAAAATGGCACAGAACAAAACTGGTTAGCATGAGTGCTACCTGGGAGAGCATTTTCAGGGCTGCATAGTATTTTGTTGATATCTTAATAGTTCTGCTAGTGTAAGTCTATTTATCTGCACCACTGACCCACCCTGACACCCCAAGATTCTGCCCCTCCCCTGCTCCCACACACACTGGTTGATATATCTACCACAAATAACTACTGTTACCACTTTCCTAAGGAGTCTTTAAAATCAGAACACTTAGAAAACATGAACAATATCTCTGAAAGGGAAAAGTATGCTTTAGGCCCTAAGTTTCCTAAAATGTAATGAGTTCACTATCACTATCACTATATTCCTGTTCAGCATCGATTTGCTCGAGCGGGCACCAGTAACATCTCCATATGTCCTGTCTCATGCTAGTAGAGCCCAAGGACATCTGCTATCTCCAGGAACATAAAGAGCCTCAAACCATTATATTAGATCATGGGAATGAATTAATATAATTGTTACTGGTATTTGGCATATCAAATAGGACACGGGTAGCTTGCCAGGCTTGCCGTGCGGATGGCATATTCTTGTAGTCACCTCTAAATAGAGCATTTATAGATGAATCTATAAAATAAGCTAGGAGAAAGAAGAAGGGCTTTTGGCCATTTTGGCTACTCTTCGCTCTCTGCTTCTCCTCTCTGCTCTCTTCCCTGTTAGGCCTTAGCAGGTGGTAGCTGCCATCTTGGCTTAGGATTCTAAACCTACACGTGGCTGGGGCCCAGCTGGGAATCTAAAGTCCGGGGTTACTGGATTGTTACTGGATTGTATACCAGAACCTGTGGGAGTAAAGCCTTTTTAAAACTGCGCTGGACTCCTGAGTTTTCATCTATTCCCCTCCGGCCGGGAGGTAGAAGGCAAGTAACTCTTGAGACCAGCGCTGGCAGTGAGGACAGGGACACACAGGCTGCATGTAGAAACGGGGGCCTGACATTTTACTAAATATTAGAGCCCATGACCTCCCTTGGCACATCTCCTCCCTACACTAGGGTTTTGCTGGAGCCAGCCCTTCTCCGGGAACCAGGAAAACCTGCCCGAGAAGCGAGACCCATGAAAGGATATGCAATGCTTAGATAGATGCTTTTCAACGAGAGCATCAGACCTAAAGCGAACCAAGGTTTTTTCCCCTCTTTTTCAGAAAAAAAAAAACCCTCAATAAGCAGGTAGATGGGCCACATGAAGCCTAGAATGTCTCAGCGGGATGTGGAGGGGGTTTAACCAAATACAATCAAGGCTGAACACTTGCACGGGGAAAAGCCACAGCCAATGCGGTGAAATGACATCACACATGGGACGCGCCGAAGGAAGGGTGCGGTACCTCGGAGGCATGTTACTTTAACTGGATCCAGAGGGCGTCTTTCGGGACCTGTCTCTCCTGACTGCACTGACCTTTTCCTTTTCCCAAGGCCGCATGAGTACTTAAGCTCATCGGTTGTGAAAACAAATCTGATGAGGTAGCGAAGGAGCCGTCTCCCATCTTTCTTTGAAGAATTTACGGCTTCGTCCCACTGTTTGCTCGTTATGTAGACAGGATAGTTGTTCAACAGTTGCTTGCTTCCCTGGAAAAGTGAAGGATTTTCTCATTACCAGGGAGCCTGGCAGCCAGCAGCCCGGGCCATCTCCATTTCAAAGGCAAACCTGCTTCTTTAACCAAGTCGGCTCTGCTGACAATGAGCCCGGTATTGAAGAGCACAAGTAATTGCTCACACTCAGAACGGGCACTTTTCAAATTACATTTGCATTTTCTATAACAAGAGCCAATGAGGTATAATGAACACCTTTGAAAGAGGAGCTATTTATAACTCGCATTTTAACAGGTAGGTTAAAATGTGTCAAGATCCAATGACAGGGAATGCTATTTAAATATAACCTGTAACTTTCCTTTTCAATCTATTAAAATATGCAAAAAATGACTTTGAAGAGCACCATCAAACAAGAATCCTCAGCCTCTGGTTGGTGGGGCGGTCCTTTCAGGAACACGGGTTTGTTTTCGTAAGGTGAGGCTCATGTGATAGGTCTGACACCCAGAGCCAGCTTTATGGAGGAAGAAAGGCTGACCGGTGAATTTAAGCAGGGAGAATTGTGGAGGCAATAATAATAATAATGATAATGATACTAATACTACTACTACTAATAATAATAAAATCACGAATAATAATGCTAAACAGGCTTTCTCATATTACATCTTCTGCAAACGCTACTATGTCACCTCAAAATTTTTTCTTACTTTTCACCTTCATAATTTATGTCAGCTCTAAAAATCCCAGGCTAAATGGCTGCAGTGGGACTAATTACAGGACTTTCTGTAACATTCACAAGCCATGTGTAGTCAATGGCACCGACGCCACCGTTACTTTAGTTCTAGTTGTCCATAAAATTCTACAGTCCAGGAAAAATTAATTAACCTATGATCTTGGTTTTAATGTACTTCTTCCCCAGTAATTAAGGTGTACAAAATAAAGAAGGAAAAACACATTGAGTTTTACAGCTCTGCAGATTTACTACAGGTCGTAAATTTGGCACTGTTTGGGTCCGATAGACTTCTAGTTAAAAAAATAGAGTGGTCTGTTAGCGAAGCACCGAGGACAAACAGCACAGGCGCCAGCAGCGAAGGAGGGGCCAGATTTCCCAACCCAGCAAGCAGAGGCTGGGCCATGCTCAGTTCTTTGCTGTTGATTTTGGGTTAGTTGCTTTAGGTCCTGGGAACTGAACCCAGGGCCTCCCATGGGCCAGGCCCACACACTGAGCTGCCACCTTCTGAGTTCATTCCCTTTCCTGGGGGCAGTCAGCCCATGGCATTCTGAGTCAGCCTCACTGGGAACTCAGTTTGGGTTCCAGGTCTTAAGCCATTCGCATGAGCAAGATGCCTCACAATGCCTGGCCGGGGATCTATGTCTCAGGTCAAGGGAAGGATGACGAGGGGTTTAAGACATAAAACTCTGGGAGCCAAAGTCACTCTGGGCCCCTCAGCTGATGAAGTGACACCGGAGCCCCGAGGTTCCCAAAGTTCCCTCTGCTCAGGCAGCTGTTTCAGAGTCCCTCGATGAGAGCAGGTGGCAGATGGGGGGGAGGGCTGGGGCTTGGCAGTGCAGAGAGAGAAGCGAGGAGGAAGGACAGGGAGCAAGGGTGAGGCAAACCACTCACTTAGGGAGTCACTGTGTGGGAGAGCGAGGAGCAGAGAGGACCCTGGGGTTGGGTGGGGGGCTCAGGGCAGCGGGTGGTCTGGGGAAAGTGGGGTACTGCTGGGCAGATGGTGGTCTGGGGAAAGTGGGGTACTGCTGGGGTATTCACACCAGGAGCCATGTCCAAAGGATAAGCGCCACAGAACCTTGCTAATAACTGTTACGGTTTAGAGCAAGGCAGCCCCACCTGTCCCCAGCCTCACGGCCCCCTCCCAGGTGTTAGTACAGTGTCGTCAGAGAAGGCGACCATTTCTCTACACCTGGGCTCTCTTCTGTCAAAACAGGGGAGTGTGTGGCCTGCAGGCCACGTGCCAGGGTCCTGAGCAATGTGCTCATCCGGTTCGTTCTTGGTTTGGGGCTGAAGCGGGCAAAGCGGAACTCTAGGAAGGCAGAGGACAGGGCCCTAAATGGCCTGGCTAGATCCTCGGCACCACAGAGGCCCCGCTCCCAGAATAACTGCCCCTCATTAAAAAAAAAATGATGTAAAGGGGAGCACTAAAGACCGGGGACCAGTAAAAGCGCTAAGCAGGGGCGGGGGAGGGCCTTCTGGTAGCTTCGGGGTTATAGTTTTGTGAGGACACTTGCCAATCCTTCTCTGAAAAAGAGCACTGTTCAGCTGGGCTTAAACGTTTGCTTAACCCGACAAGTGGCGTTGGAGTAAATGGGGGGGAAAGTCCTTCCAATGTACTCAAGGTCACCAGGGGCTCATGCTGGCAATACATGACCAGCCTGGACAGTTCAACCCTCAGGCCCACCGTGTATATGTGTGGGTGTGTAGGGTGGGAGGTGGGGGGGGGGTGTTTCCCCAGGGCCCTCCCCGGCACGGTCACAGGAGCTGGGAACTGAATCTGGGGCCTTGCGCATACAAGGCTTCTGCAGCCCTGAACTTTTTCCTTGGCTCCTGCCTTGCACCCCTTCCCGCCCCCTTGCCAGGGTTCCCAGGAGGTGAGGTGATCAAGACCACTTGGCAAATGTGGCCAGCAGCAAGGTCTGAACTTGGGACTCCATGCAGGTCTTTAAGTGACTGTGTCATTAGACACCTCCAGGCCTTTCCCACTGGGCGTCACCAACAGGGCAGTCCTCATCACCTCAGCGCCTGTGGAGCACCTGCAATTTGAACTTGTGGCTGGACGCGAGCTGGGCAGATGCTTCCAGCCACTGAGTCTTAATATTCCACCCCCAGCTTGTGCATGACCTCCCCAGTCCTGACCCCCCACATTTGTGAACCAGCTCTTGCTCCTGTGGATGAGCTCTGCTAACTAGACAGAATCCCCAGCCCCCCAACCCCCGCCCCCGCCCACCAGGTGCATAGCCAAGGAGGTTCAATCTACTCCCAAGGTTTCAAAGCTAAAAAAGCAGAGCTGGGAGCCCTGCTCTGAAATTCCGAGTTCAGCCCTGCCATCACAGGGCAGGGAGGGCAGGTACCTGGAAGGCACTGACCACCTAAGGAAGCACCTTCCGGCCAGCCCCACCTGAAAACATCCACACCCAGGGCTCAGTTCTTCTGTTATATGGAGCAGCGCAGAATAAAATGTAGCTTTCATGAAATGTAATGCCATTTGAAAGTAATTTGCTTCATGATAAAGGGAAAGAAAGGAAGTAATTTACAACTCCAAACACGACTCAGAACACTCCCTGTATTGTGGGCGAGATTCATCATTCTCCTGTTGCATAGTTAATAGAAATAAAATGTGATAAATAATACTAATGAGAAAATGTTTAAGATGCCTGAAACAATAATAAAAATAGTCATAATGATGCCGAAGGGTAATAAAAGTTTCAATAGTCCTGTCCAGATGAAATTTCCTCTATTAGTTCCTGGAATTTTGATCATGTATTCTCCTCAATTAATTTACGGACAGGTTATTTAACTCCGACCTCTCATGGAGAACTGTGTTCATTTACTATGTTCCCAGTCTGATAACCAAATGGAAGGTTGGGTGTAACCAACCAGGGAGAGTTTCTTGGAGGAAGGAGGCTTTTCAGATGTGCTTTATCTACCTTGGAAAGTTCAAGTTACCCAATGTGGACCTGATTTTAGAAAAAAAATTGAAGGATTTTAAGGGCTGGTAAGCTAATACAGTGGGCAAAGTTAGGTCTTGCACATTCCTAACCAACACTTGATCCCTGGCACCACATAAGGTCACAGAGTGCCATGACGGGTGATTAACCCCTGAGTGCTGCACACTATGGCCCCCAAACCAAAATCACAACCCGGAACAAAGGATTTCCGGCTTAAAAGAAAGCAGCTGCCCAGGAAAGATGCTGCCACAGGGCTCCAGGCGGAAGGCAAAGAGACTCAGAGGGAACAGAGGCTATTTTTGACATGGTGGGGGTCCCTGGAAGGAAAGAGGAGCCAGAAAAGTCTCAGATGTTCTTGTCTGGGCTTCGTGCGGCGCCTACTCAAGAGAAAACAGAAGCGTGGATGTGTGCTCACAGCAGGCCGTCAGGCGCTGGGGGTAGGAGAGGGCCACTGCGGTATGGCTGCTGGACAGGCTGGCCAGGAGCTGGCCCTGGGGCCTGTTTCTGCCTGGGGCTGATGCTTAAAGAGAACAAAACTATACAGAGCTCAAGAATTTGAAGGACGGAGTCAGGACAGTACCAGGCGGAAACTCATTCCAGGAGTTTCCTAAAAAAAAAAAAGCGATAGTACAGCGGGAAGGCATTTGCCTTGCACACAGCCAACATGGGTTCAATCCCCAGTATTCCATACAGTTCCCAAGAACTGCCAGGAGTAATTCCTGAGAGCAGAGCCAGGAGTAACCCCTGAGCATCGTTCAGTGGGGCCCAAGCCCAGCCACTGCCCCTTTCCCCCATAAAAGGGAAGCCAAGAAATGGTTTGGGGAGCAGGAGATAGCCTGTACATAACTTCCAAGGCGGGGGCAGCGAGAGGCATGGGGTGAGGCGACAAACCCTGTGTGAACCCCTCTTGGGTGGGATCGCTGGCTCTGGAGCCCTCTCAGCCCCGACACACACACAGGGCCCAGACAGCACCACAGCCTCCTGACTAGCTGGCCAGTATTGCCAGATGTGACCCTGCCCTCTGAGCATGGCTAGGGGAGCCACCGTACTCTCAAGACAAAAGGGAACACAAAGACCCCGGAGATGGCAGGGCAAGATTCTAGGGTGACTCGGGCTGGAACCAGGGACCACAGACTCGATGGCCAATGGGAAGGTCACAGGCAGGGGTGCTCCTTCGAGTGTTCTGCTAAGCAGTGGAGGTGGAAAAAAGGGGTGTGTGTATGTGTGTGGGGGGAGGCGAACGGGACTAGAAAGCAGAGTTTGCAGACGGGCCAGTCTTGCAGGGGCTTATTCCCCAGACAGAGGACCCCCTTCTCAAATACCTCCTGTGCCAGGCATCAGAGAGTTGATGCGGTGAGACCTGGGCCATATGCGAAGTGAGATGCATCTACCACAGAGAAGGCACCAGATCTGGGCCGGGCAATGGGAAAGAGGAGAAAGGAGGAAGGAGGAGAATCAAAGGCTGCTGGCGGCAGGAGAACCTGGGTATGTGTGATGGAGCCAGTGGGGACAGAGGGTCCTGCCAAAGACCCGCAGAGTCCAGAGTGGTGCGGGTGGGGGGCACTGGAGACCAGAGCAGATGCCCTGCTCGGTGCTGGGGAAGGGGTCACTGACCACTAGGGGAACACAGCTCTTGAGGATACACAGGGAATCACGGGTAGTTCATCTTTAATTACGGTAGGAGTGGGGACAGGGTGGGGGCTGGTGGGAGACACTGACCTGAGAGGCAAGACCCAGGGGAACCACCAAGAAGGTGTCAGACTGTAGCTTCCACCTGGCCTAGACCTGTTTCCCGTATAGTCTGCTCTGCGTTCTTGGGTGCAAAGAACTGGGATGTGGCTTGTTTTGGCAATGCTTTAGCAGAGATATCCTGATGATACTTGTGAGTGGCAAACACAGGGTGGAATTCAAAAATGATCTCAACCAAGGTTGGAGCAATAATATAGCAATAGTACAGCAATTGCCTTGAATGCAGCCAAACCTGGGCTCGATCTCTGGCACCACATATGGTCCCCTGAGAACTGAGCCAGGAGTAAATCCTGAGCATCACCGAGTGTTGCTCCAAAACAAATTAGAAAAGATGATTTTTGTGGCCGGAAAGATAGTACAGGGGGAGGGCACTTGCCTTGCACAAGGCCAACCCAAGTTCAATTCCCAACATCCCATATGGTCCTTGAAGCATTGCCAGAAGTGATGCCTGACCACAGAGCCAGCAGTCACTCCTGGAATTTGAACTTGTGTGGGCCCCAAACAAAACTAAGCAAGCCAACAAACACAAAAGATGCTTTCAACCAGACAAATAGGAGGAGAGGGACCATAGCCTCCTGATTCCAGAGCAAGCTGTGGGCCTTGCCAAGGGAGGGGAGCAGAAGGGCTTACACAGAGCATTAGGGGACTGCCAGCTATTATTTATTTCTAGTTGACAAACTGTTGTTCTCAATCCAGGACATGAATCAGGGATGGAGAACAGGCAGAAGCTTCTTCCTCCACACTGAGATGCAAATGCCCAACAGAAGACACAAAGCATAGTCCAAATATCCTGTAAATTCAAACTAGGAACTACAGCAATAGCCCAGTAGGTAGGGCACTTGCCTTATGTATAACTGACCTAGGTTTCATCCAGGAGTGATCCCTGAACACAGAACCAGGACTAAGCCCTAAACACTGCTGGCTATGGCCCCCAAAATGTATATTTTAACAACTCGACTGTTAGTCTTCAAAGGCTTCCTGACTTGATGGCAGACTTTGGGGTTTTGCCCACTGAGTCCAGAGGGGAAAACTGCTTTTCCACAGGCCCCCTGCTGCGTGGACAGGCATTTCAACATGTGAGAATTGCACCGGGTGGAACATGCCCTGAGAAAGGGCCCTTAGGAACTCGGGCTCTAGCTGGGGGGTGGGGGGAATAGAGGGGATAGGAGGGCAGGCCAGTGGCTCCCATCCCCAGCCGTGTGGTACCCACAAAATGCCTGGAGAATTACCCACACCGTTGCAGCCTCCACTGTGAGAGAACAAGCTGGTTTCTACTCCTGGTTCACTCTTGCTCCTCACAGACTCTTCTCTCCCCTCTCCCTGGCTTGGTCTTTGCCCTCTGTCCTAAGAGATGTTCTTATGCTCTGTGCGTTGGTCCAGTCCTGGATGGACAGGGGGAGAGACAACCTCAGACCCTCAGGGACACCCCTGGGGCTATTCCTGCATGAGGGCTCCTCTATCCCTGGGGCAGAGTAGTCAACACAGGCCCGGGAAGGACCTTCAAGGTCATCTGCAGGCCCTGGAGAAGGCTGGTTTCCTGAGCAGGTCATAAGGTACAGAGGCCATCCCCATGGATCCGAGGATCACTGACACCATCCCCAGTGTCATGGACCACTGACACCGTCTAGCACAGATACACAAACCACTGACCACAACCTCCATGGATCCGTGAACCGTGAACCACTGATCCCATCTTACAGGGATCCATGAATCACTGACAACTTCCCCAGGGTGTCAAACCAGTGACACATGCCCCCAGGGAACCACGACCACTGATGCAAGCCTGGAAAGCCTTGAGACAAACCCCCTGCTCCACCATGACCTTAACCTTCTTTAACTCAGTTTCCCAACCAGCCCTGTAGAAACCCTTGCCTCAACCTGAGAGGGAACAGGATGGCAGAATGGGGTTTAGAGCCCACCATCTGATCAAGTTAATAACCCTTGAATAAACTGTTTTTCCTTCTTATTTTTACTTGAGTAACTGACACTGCCTTGCCCCTTGAGGTGTTGCAGGTGTGGCTGTGGTGCCCAGCTGCGTCGGCAGGTAGCAGTTAGGAGACAGGCTTGTCTACACCCACGGCTCTGCCCATGGGCCCTGGAAGGTTGATGGTCTGACAGAGAAAAAGACTGGGCCTCCTGGGATGAACCCAGAGCCACGGCAGAGCCTGGCATGCTACCCGTGGTGTATTCAATATGCCAAAAATGGTAACAATAATGGACCTCATTCTCAACGGATGGAGACATTACTGGCGCCCGCTTGAGGAAATCAACGAACAACGGGAACACAAGTGACAAGTGACAACTGACCTTGGAGTGATGAGCACCCAAACTTGGGTTCAGTAACACTCACTCCACTCTGCCTAGAGTTGACTCTACGAGCTAAACGCATCCTGACCTTTCCTCCTATTTTATAGTGCTTCCAGGTCACATTCTCATAAGCCTCAGAGTCAGAACTGTGTTGTCCAAGCCCATCTGTTCTGGTCTACAGAGTTAAACCATGAAGATGCTTCCCCTGAAAGAATTCCAAGTGGAACTGTACTTGGCCTTTGACGGACACTCACCTCGGTTGGCTGGTCAGCTGGTTGGGGCATCAGGAGCTGGTTGTGGTGTTGTAGCACTGTCTTCAGATAATCTAGAACAGTCTGGCAGGGCACTGGGGAAGGAATGCAGCAATCACACATCAGCTACCCTGTGACAAGAAACTTTACAGTCTAAAAAGATTTTTGATGTAAACTTCTAAAAAAAAATTTCCTTTCTAAAGGAAATAGAATCTTCTTTCATTTGACATCCGTAGTTATTTCAGTTTGTAAATACAGAACAGATGTGACGGTCTGGGGAGAATTTTAGGCTCAGCACAATTCACTGAAAACTTTCAAGTCAAACTTACTGCAAGATGAATTTGGGTCAACAATAATGATCAATGAACAACTTCCAGTAGATCCAGGTCTTTTCTGACTCACTTTGGGGACAGAAGCACCCAGGGATGCTTTACCAAGTCTTCCATGAAGCACTTAGAAGTGAAAGAAACTCAGGACAAGGGAGGTAGGACAGGGGATAAGGCTTATGACTTGCACGTGGACAGCCATGCTTCAAACCCCGGCATTCCGATATGGTCCCTGAGCACTGCTACGAGTGATTCCTGACTGCAGAGCCAGGAGTAAGCCCTGAGCTCAGCTGGGAATGCCCCTTCCACAACAGAAAGGGAAAGAAACTAGAAAAGGACATTTTTGAGAACTTTTAATCCGAGAATACTCATTATTCATGATGAAATGTGAGTAATTTATCTTTTTTGGGTCATACACAGCAATGCTCAAGGGTAACTCCTGGCTCTGCACCCTGTTTGGGGACCATCTGGGATGTGGGGATTGAACCCAGGTCAGCTGCATGCAAAGCCTTCTCAGCTGTACTATTGCTCCGGCCCCATGATACTAATTTTTGATCATTTATTCCTTGTTCTTCAATAAGCAGGATTGCCATATTACAATTCTGATCTATATTTACTTTTTATTTTTGCAGTGCCGGGATCCAACCCAGTGCCTCACACATGAAAGGCAAATGCACTATCATTGAGTTACAGTCCCAGTTCATGGCTACACGGTTCTTCCTCTCCTCTTAAACTCAATCAACTGATCCAGTCCAATTCGATTCAGCTATTATGTACCTCAAAAAAGGCTGAACTCCTTCCTTGGATGTTTCTTAACAGAATCACTGAATAATTACAATAAAACAGATCTTTTTTGTTGTTTTTTTTTTGTTTGTTTGTTTAGGGGCCATACCAAGAAGTGTTCTGCATTTATTCCTGGCTCCGCATACAGGAATTACTTCTGGTGGGCTCAGAGGACCACATGGGATGCCAGGGATTGAACCCAGGTGGTCTGCGCAGGGGAAGCATCCTAGTCACTGTACTATAGTTCTGGCTCCCAAAGAGATCTTAACTCATCATAGAACCTAAGATTTTGTCTCAGTGCATCAACAATTCCTACACCTGAAGATTTATGTTGGAGACCTTTTAGGATATTTACTAACTGCTTTTAAAAGGTCTTGGTAGGTGAGTTAATGATCCAATATAGACAAATTATTGCCACTCTGTCTTAGCTGCTTGCCTTATGATGTTTATGTCACACTAAAGAAAGATTTCACTTGAATCCCAATTTAAAGTAGTACCACTGAGCTTTATTCTCACCACTATTGCCTTTAAAATAGCAAACAGATGTTATTATCTTTATATACAGCTAAAAATTAAAAAACAGGGGCCGGAGCGATAGCCCAGCAGGTAGGGCGCCTGCCTTGCACGTGGCCGGCTTATGCCGCCCGGTTCGATCCCGGCATCCCATATGGTCCCCGAGCACCGCCAGGAGTAATTCCTGAGTGCAGAGCCAGGAGTAACCCCTGAGCGTCGCCGGGTGTGGCCCAAAAAGCAAAAAATAAAAATAAAATAAAAATTAAAAACAAACACCTTTTGTGGGAGCCAGAGACAGTACATGGGAGGGAAAGGTGATTGCCTTGCATACAGCTCCCCAGGCTGGATCCCCGGTTCCACATATGGTTCCCTGAGCACCGCCAGGTTGGCTCTGAGTGCAGAGCCAGCAGTAAGCCCTGTGCTCAGTAGGTGTGGTCCCACAAGGAACAAAAACAGCAACAGTAAAACCGTTGTAGGAGCAGGTGGTGCCTGAGGTGGCATTGCTGGGAACTGAAGCTGGGGGCTCCATGCCAGGCCCACATTCTACCACTCACTCGCATGCCAGGCCCATATTCTACCACTCGCTGCATGCCAGGCTCTCATTCTAACACAGGCTTGATGCCAGGCCCACATTCTACCACTCGAATCATTTACTCAGACTCCAAAAAAATTTTTTTTAAGGTACCATATGGAAAAATTAAAAATAAATACAACAGGGAGCAGAGCGGTAGTACAATGGCCTTGTATGCAGCGAACCCATAGCATCCCCTATGGTTCCATGAGCACTGCCAGAAGTAATTCCTGAGTGCAAAGCCAGAGGCAACCCCTGAGCAACTTCAGGTATGGTCCCCAAAGCAATAAATACATTCACTATCACTATCACTATCTTCCCGTTCATCTTCGATTTGCTCGAGCGGGCCCCAGTAACATCTCCATATGTCCTGTCTCATGCTAGTAGAGCCCAAGGCATCTGCTTGCTCCAGGAACATAAAGAGCCTCAATCCATTCCGGAATGAGGTCTATAATTGTTACTGGTATTTGGCATATATATCAAATACAACACGGGTAGCTTGCCAGGCTCTGCCGTGCAGGTAGCATACTCTTGTAGGCATCTCTAAGTCCAGCATTTATTGATGAACCACGCGGCCGCAAGTGGCCACGCGAGCCGGGCAATAAATACATTATTTAAATAAATACATCAATATCTATCTGAATATGATTGACGGGAGTTTATTCAACTTCCTCTTGCCCCAAAATGGTTTTTCCTTCAAAGACCCTCCATAATAGTTTGTGTCTTACAGACCTTGTCAGGGGCCACTCTCAAACCATCTGTGGAATGTGTTCTTCAAAGGAAAGAAATATTTGCTGAACCATCACTGGAGTCAACCACAGGGAGTGGACAGACACAGATGCTTGTGCTGAAGTGGCCTCTGTGGGCTTCCCAGCATGCTGAGTAACACCCGTCTAATGGCCCTCCTGTCCCAGCTCTGTTAGCTGCATCTGAAGCCAGGGTCTGGCTGACTGAGGCTGCAGCTGCTGCACATGCTGGTCAGGGGACAAGGACCAGGCCTGCACTGGATGGGGTTCAGTGTTTCACTCACACCTGGCCCTGGGGACTCCCTTTAATGGTCCAGGCCCAGACTCAGTGCCACGGATGAGGAGGTGGCACCCACAGCAGCGTGGTGGGGATCAAGCCCATCGGGACGCATGGTACTGCCCCGCCAGGCAAGGCGCTGCTCTGGATCGAGTCAGGAGGCCCAGGAAAATGCAGAGACTCAATGACGAGGCGCTGAACAAAGTTTTTTTAATCCCTTACTAATCATTTACAGTCAATAAGTTGTTCATAAAAAAAATCTTTAAATGAAGCACAGAAATGCTTACAAGGCCATAGGAACTCAACCATGTTCAAAGTAACTACTGTCATAAGGAAGGGGCTGGAAGGAAATAAACCTAAGTATTTAATACTATTAATAGGACATTATTCTGTTTTAGTAGCAGGGCTAGGATAGTTATATCTTTATTCTTCATCATCCTTGTTAATGGGGAAAAAAGTTGTACAGAATTCCACTGTGGGCATATGCCATCATGATTTTAATTTATTTACCTTGGGTTTTAGGCCACACTTGGTGGTGCTCAAACACCCCTTATGGTGTTCAGGGGCGCACGGGGTGCCAAAGATAGAACTGGGTATGCCTCACGCATGGCATTTAGTGATTTTAAAAGTTGAGGCACGAAAGATAGTATGGGGTGATAGCACTTGTCTTACATGCATCTAACCCTTGTTTGGTCCCCAGTACTGGCAATGGTTCCCTGAGCATCAACAGGAGTGACCCCAAACACAGTCAGGAGTAGCCCCTGAGTACTGCCTAATGGTGGCCCTAACCATTCCCACCTTCAATTAAAAAAAAGTTGTTTAAAAAAAGCATCTATAAACCCCTGAGTACTCAGTGCCCCACTGTTTGACAGACACTGCCACTAGGGGAAGAAACAAAAAAAAAGTCTACAACATTCTTTCTGTTGTGCGAGGACCACCCTCCTAGCTCATACCTCAGTGACACACAGTGACACACGGGTGTGAAAGGGAGGGGGTGTCTTCTCTCCCAATTTCAGTGCCCTGAGCTCAGGCAGCTCAGCGGATTGGGAAAACAAAGCTTTATGTGTCTTTTGACTGTAAGGGGCACCGGCTCTATTTCAGCTAAGAGGGGTCCAAGAGGCACAGGCCGAAGCTTTCCAAACTTAGGCAATGATCACAGGATCAATGCAGTCACTGCACCTGGGTTCTAGAGAACTCCCTGTTCCAGTTCTCAAAAAAAAGCACAAAGCCGGCTCTCTTCAAGGGCCGGAGCCCAGAGCATGACCCTACTGCTTCTGATCAGGAACAGCACCCCCTTCTAGGGGCTCTGGAGAAAGCTACACAGATTACACAGAAAAGAAAAGACCCTTAAGAGTGGCTGGGGGTTTTGCTGTGTCACAGTGAAAGAAGGGGAGGGACCCTGACTCAGAGCTGCCCCTGTCTCCTGTGTCGGACCCAGCCTCCTGGACTCTGGCCCATTCCTGTGGACCCTAGAGTTCTGAGCACACAGTCTCATAGAAGGAATCCCAGCTAGAACTTGCCCGGCCAGGTCAGACCCTACTTCTTGGACTTAAAAGGCTTCACACCTCAAAGAGAGCGAAGTCAGGCCTGGCCTAGAGTCACAAAAAGGTTTCTCTGAGCCACTGGAGGCTGAAGCCCCTTAGGGTATGGGGTCTTCACAGCGGAAGGCCTTGGAAGCATGGTGTGTCTGTATCACTGTCTTCCCGTTCATCATCGATTTGCTCGGCGGGCACCAGTAACATCTCCATATGTCCTGTCTCATGCTAGTAGAGCCCAAGGGCACCTGCTTGCTCCAGGAATATAAAGGGCCTCAAACCATTCTATCAGGTCATGGGAATGAGGTCTATAATTGTTACTGGTATCTGGCATATCAAATACAACACGGGTAGCTTGCCAGGCTGTGCCGTGCATGTAACATACATGGTGTGTATTTTATTCATATTTTAGTTTCTGGGCCACCCCGGCAGGTGCTCAGGGCTTACTCTTGATCTGTGCTCACTTTAAATAAGTGTCTCTCATAGGTGCAGGAACCACCACATGGGCTACTTTCATTCACTTGCTTATTCCACTGTTGCAGACTCCTCTAAAAGCCTCTGCATCTGCCCTGGATTGCCTCCTGCAGGTCACTTCATAGATAGGGGGATAGTCTAAATGTGGCAGTTTATCTGACCATGTATTCTGTACTGGCTGGTAGACATATTCTCTCATGCTACCACAATCATCGTGGGACTAGCTAGATCTTACCAGCATATCTGCCTGGCCACGTTGGATCTCTAAGTAATTAGCCCAGAGAGAAATGCTGTTTGCCTCCAAGCAAGCAAGCATGGCTCCCTGATAACTCAAAGGCAACTAAAATACAAAACTACCGTGAAGTAGATGAGACTCTTGTGAAGGCTTGGAGAAATATTTAACTGGCATTAGTATAGTCTTTGGTACAGAGACATGCCATCTCAGAAATCCCCTTCTCTACACTGTAAAGGCTTTTCCAGGCAGATCTTAGCTCAAGGCATTAGCATCTAAAAGGGCCTAGGTGAGGGTGCTAGGAGAAATTACCGGAGGGCATTCGACACTCCCTGCTTCCCATAATAGTGGGAAGTCTGAGTTGCAGGGGTATAAAACTAGGCTGCTTCCTCTCTTGCTCTCTCTCTCTCTTTTGGGCTTTCTCTTTGTGGGCTCGCACTCTTCTTGGGAGTCTTGTCTCCTCTTTACAAGGCCTTTACACTTGGTGGCCGCCACTTTGGCCCTACGTGGCTGGGGTTCTAGCCAGGAATCCTAAGCACGGGGTTTTTCCTATTGTGGATTTGTATGCCTGAACCTGTGATAAGTAAAGTATTTTAAAACCTACGCCATATTCCTGAGTCTTCATCCATTCCCCACCGGCGGAGGTAGAAGGGAACTCGCTGTTGGGGACCCCAGCGGCTTCCCGACATTCCACAAAGAACTACCAGGTGGAGGCCAGAGAAACAGCTCCATAGCCACAATGCATGCAAACAGGCAAGAGACTTGGGTTTGGCCCCTGACACCACACGGTGCCCTAGATACCACCTGGAGCGCTCCTCACTCCTGCCCAACATTCAAACGGCAGTAGCCTGGTGTGGCTCTAGAAATTGAAGGAAAAAAGTACAAAGTCCCATGAACCTAGGAGGCCTGATAAGAAAGCCGGAAGGGGAATGGAATAGAGCGATAGTACAGGGCTCTTGCCTTGGATTCAATCCTGGACCCTATGTAGTCCCCGAGTCTGGCTAGGAGTGATTCCCTAGTACAGAGGTAGAAGTAAGCCCTGAGCACTGCCAGGTGTGGCATTTTAGCAAGTGACCGTAGTGGACCAAGAGAATCCGAAGTGCGTGAAGGGGGCCGGGCACACCCAAAGGGTTAGGGCATACAGCTAGCATGTGCAGGACCCCGGTTTGATTCCTGAGCATATTTGGGTGAAGTTCCAGCAGCCCCCAGATGGGCAGTGCCCAAGCAGCACTGCACTCTCAGGTCCTAGCACTGAGCAGCCAAGTATGGTTGGTCGGGAACAGCCTGGGCACGGCTCGGGGAGGCCCCCTCCAAAAATAAAGGAAAGGCTTCATGTCTCTTCTCTTTTTCTGCGGTGCCTGGGATCAAGTCCAGCACTGCACACAGCAAGTCAAGTGCTCTGCCCGCTGAGGCCCCTCTAATTGGCTGCCTATGTCCAGAGGGCCATTTGCTGTCCACGCACCCTGCTTTCCCACATTCCTACGTGACTGCCATGTCGCTGCTCCCAGGATCCCACGCGGCTTCTGCACCCACAAGCTGTGTCTGGCACACACCTCCCGGGGAGGCTCAGCAAGACACACACTACGCCTTCTGCCTTCAGCCCCCTGGAACAACTGTTCTCTTCACGGTCTACTGAGTGCCACGTTTTCACATTTTTGTGCCTTTTCTAGGCTAGCGATTTCGCTGTTGCAGACTGCAAACACAGAGCTCAAAAGTTTAGCTGATGCGTCTAGTGTTTCCTGAGTGCCAGAAAGCTGTGACGTGTCTTACGGAGAAAATACAAGCGCGAAGCTTCGCTCAGGCTGCTGTAGTGCTGTTGGCCCGGGTTCAATGCTGATCAAACACGGGATGGTGTGGAGGGTCCTAGAATAGGTCATGAAACAAGCAGATGGGGGGTGAGGTGTGGGGGCTATAGTGCAGTCTCTGTCTCCCCTAGGAATGATGCTTAATTCAGTGTCACAGCAGCTCTGCTGGGGCGTCTTCCAGAAGAGAGAATGAGTGTTTCAGTGGTGAAATGGGGGTGTCTTCATTTCAGAGTCAGGGTCACTTCATTTCAGAGGCCAGGGTAGGAGTCCCAGACCTGCTCGGAGCCCACTCGTTCATGCCTAAACTTCTGTATGCCATATGGGGAACACTACTATTTGCTGGGACCCCATGGAGTTATAAGGATAAGTGGAGACCATCTCTCATGTGTTTTTTAGTTTGTTTATAGGTCAGACCAGGATATACTTGGGTCCATCCCAGCTCGTTACACAGAGAACCAGGTAGTGCTGAGGATTGAACCTGGAGCTCTAGCGCGCACAGCAGCCCTCTGAGCCCTGAGCTCTCTCCCTCCTTCCCTTAAAACTACTTTAAGGAAAGGAAAAAGTCCTTAATATCATCAGCAATAAAGAGCTTTTATTTTAATTGGTACGTAGAACATTTCAAGGTATAATATCTGGCATTGGACACTTTTTAAAAGACATTGTATGGGGCTGGAGAGACAGGACAGTGGTAAGGCTCACACACAACCACCCCGGGTTAGAGCTCCAGCACTGCAAAGGTACCCTCCGCACTGCCAGTTGTGGCACCAAGTCTTTTTTTATAATTCACTTTTGGCCAGAGAGATAGTACAGTGGTTAGGATAACTGTCTTGTATGTGGCTGATCCGGGTTTGATCCCTGCCCACCATATGGTCCTCTGAGCCCTGTCAGGACTGATTCCTGAGTGCAAAGCTAAAAGTAAACTCTGGCTACCACGGCCCAAAACACAACATCAAAAGTCACATTTTTTGGAATTAGAGAGAACATAAGTTTAAGACACTTGCCTTGATGCAGCCAACCCTGGTTCAATCCCCAGCCCCACCTATTCCCCTGAAGACTGCCAAGAGTGACCCCTGAGCACAGTCAGGAGCAGCTCCTGAGTATCGCCAGATATGGGTCAAATCCCTACTCCAAACTAATAAAAATAAGTTTGCATTTATGATCCACGTTGTTTTCCATATTTTAAAGTCTCTGAACCTTGCACGCAAAGCCACTGATCACGTGAAATCACAACTTGCCGTGCTACTTTCTTGGCTTAGTACTGGGGACCTGCTGGCACGCCTGACTCATCCGCGGAGGCCCCAAACTGGAGTGGCCGAAGGTTCCCACCAGGGGCTGCCCCTGACCCTCTTCACCCAAGTTTCCCCTCAGGTCTCCAATTCAGATGGCAATGGTGATCCAGGGGGCCCAGTGCTGAACAGGTCAGACAATTGCGCTGGACAGGTCGTTCCAGGACCCGAGGACACAACACTGTTTGGGTTCTGCAATGCGGGCCACCAGCGTCTCAGCCGATGGTGTGGGTCGCAGGAGAGCATGTAGTTTCTGAGTCAGACATGGTCTCAGAGCTCCGTAACTATTGCACTACCCACACGGTCCCTATTTGTACTTTCTGTTCGGAAGTGAGCTCTGTTGTCATTTTTTTCATGGTTCTGGGGTCACACTTGGCAGTGTTTTGGCTACGTTGGGGTCTGTGTGAGGGTGGGGTGACTCCTATTTTTTGCAGGCAAAGCTAGTGCTGAATATGCTAATTTTCCACCTCAAGAAATGAAGAGCTACATGGGGGTGGGGTGGAGGTGAGGTGCCTGGGAGGGGCCATACTCAGGAGAACTGGGGTCTCTAGTGATGGGTTTGGTATTGGAATGACATGCATGAAAAGTACATTTATTAATATTATAAAACCTGGTGTAAGAAAGGAGGGCTAGGCCTTTTGCTTTGGGGTCACACTTTCTGGTGCTCAAGGCTTTAAGTGGCCCCCAAAACCAAACCAAAACCAAAGCTTTTACATATTACTGGTATTTTTGATCACTTCAGAGCTCACTCCTGGCTCTGTGCTTAGGGGTTCAGGTATAGGCGAAGTACACAACTGCCTGCGGCCCTTTTTTTCAGATGCCCAATGCCAGATTCTACTCTCCCAGCCCCAAACTCACTGCTGGAAATGGAAAGGGCAATCCTGGCCATCACCTAGTTAAGTGTGTGGCTGATCCAAAGTGGAGGATGGGGAGGAGGGTGAGAGGACGAGAGGACAGAGGCTCTCTCCTCTGATTCCGTTCCCTGCACTCAGTGGGTTCAGAGCCCGTCCCTTCTATCACTCATTCATTTCTATCCACTATTTCCAAACAGCTTTCTTTGGTCACTCCTGGCGTTGCTCATGGGGTTGGCTGTAACCAAGGCAAGTGCCTTAATCCTAGCCCCATCACTCTGGTTATACAACGGATTCCATCAAAGGTCATTTAGATTGTGAGGGGAGAGAGGGAGAAGCGTGTGTTCAGGAGAGATTACAGGCTTCTCCAGAGTGGAAATAGAGACAAGCGGAGTTCTCTTGAGGACAAACGTGTTTAAGAAAGAACCCTGGCTTGAGAAGCAGCCCCCAAAGGATTCTGATCTATAAAGCTGAACTTCAGTGTGGGTTCCTTAAAGCACTCATGGTTTTCTGATGGCCACTGGACTAAGTTCACAGAGGCCACAGTCAGTAGGCTGGAGGGTTTCCATGAACAGCAGTGACTGACCATTAGCTCAAGTTCAGTGTTACTGTCCAAGTTCCTGGATGGATTAAGAAAAGGCACAATTTTCTCTTTTCAGGGAAGCAGAGGTCAATGACCAGTGGGGAGTCAGTGAGTGTTATTCATGACAGACACTTCGCCTGGTATGGACTCAGGAAATGGGAGATGAGCTGACCCCCTATACCTGTTTAGGATTTATCCAAGAGATGCTTGCCAATGAGTGACGACGAGGACTTGGATAATGACACCCTAGACAACGCTATCCCCACACCTTGCATTCTAAACTTCCTACCTTCCAAATGGCTGATGGACTCTTTTCACCTGCCCTGAGGAAGTAAGTTGGGAAGTCCCCCTTTGTTGGTAAAACTCACTTTTCAGCATTAACTCACCGATCGATGAAAGGGTGAAAGGGTAAAATCCAACAGCGTGCTCGCTCTTGGCCTTGCAGAAGCCAACGGGCTCCAAGGCCACTGCAGTTTTCAGGTTCCACCAGGCCCTCCCACGCCTCCACTACACAGCCGAGGGCCCAGTTGCAGGCCTCTGAGCGTGCAAGGCTCTAGTGCTCCAACTCTCTGCCTGGCCTCAGATAAGCCATTCAGAAAACATCTGAGCTGGATTCAGATAGTGTGATAGGTAGTATGGTATGTAGGGCATTTGCCTTGCACATGGCTGACCTGGGTTCTATCCCCGAAATGCCAAATCATCCCCTGAGCATCTCCAGGAGTAATTCCTGAATGCAGAGTGAGTAACCTCTGAGCATCACCTGGTGTGAGCCAAAAAGCAAAAAAAAAAAAAATAAATAAAAAATAAAAACAAAAAGAGAAAACATCTGGGTGATGGAGATAGGACATGATCACTGGCAGGGGCTTTGTACCTGCTCAGCGACTCTGGGTGTGGCCCTCATGTCTCCAGGGCCACCCCTGGGCCTGAGTAGTACTGTCGGGCCGGGTTTGAGTTCTGAACCCCTCACGCCTCATATGTGGCATGGAAACTGCTTGGGAGTCCTTTTCCAAATAGAAACTTACTTTTTGTGTGTGCCGTGGCGTCAGGGCTTATTACTGGCCCTGTGCTCAGCAAATCGCTCCATACCAGGGATCCAACTGGGTTCAGTCAGATGCAAAGCTCTGACTGTTTCTTATTGTTGGTTTCTTATTTATCTATGCTGTGCCTTATTTTCTTATTGCTGGTTTTTTTTTTTTTTTTTTGCTTTTTGCTTTTTGGGTCAACCCAGCAATGCTCAGGGTTACTAGAGCTTACTGCTGGCTCTGCACTCAGGAATTACTCCTGGCCATGCTCAGGATCTATGGGATCCCCGTGCAAGGGATATAGGGATACCAGGAATTGAGCGCAGGTTGGCTGTGTGCAAGGCAAATGATGTATCCACTGTACTATTGCTCCAGCCCCTTATCTGCTGTATCATCTCATCATCTCTCTGGCTCACAGATTTTCAGTTTTTATTTCTATATGTACTAATGAACAAGTGGACAATTTCCTAATCTGTTATTTTCTTATTTCGACATCAGCTACCAGAGTGGAAAGTGCAAAGTCACTGCTGAGGAAGAAAACATTTCTATTTTTTGGTCTCAATCTGTTTTTTTTTTTTTTTGGGGAAGGTTTTGGGGCCACACCGGCTGTGCTCAGGAATCACTCCTGGTGGTGCTCAGAGGACCATACCTGGTGCCGGAGTTCAAGGCTGCATGCAAGGCAAGTGTCTTACCTTGTCCATGTCTCTGGCTCAATTTTTAAAAATTTACCGTGTGCTGTACTTTGAGCAGACTCTTGGAAGACTGCAACATGCGTGTAATCAGTTAATAACGGTACACTAGAGAATACATACTCAAAACAGTTTATCAATGACTAAAAAGGTTTAACGACAGTCAGGAATGAACTGAAAGATATCCGCACAATCAGAACATTTTCCACAAGAGGAAAAAAATGGTTTTTGACACCCAGAGATCCTGCCTTGAAAATGACAGTAGTACTGGTGTCTCTAAAAGTCGGAAACTGTCTCAGGTTTTGCTAAGGGGCACCAATAGTTTGGAAATAGTTTAGATATTGTTCCGTCTTTGATAGAGTGCTCTTGGTTTATAGTCGCTTTTTCACTTTGGGAGAGGTTGAAGGGGGCTGTATGCTGAAGAGACTATGCCTGCTGCAGCCTAAGGGGAAAGGCGGGAAATGGATGGAGCAGAAGCAGCTATTTGTTCCTCCCACTTGGCTGCAGCTCTGAGGGAATCTTTCCCTCTCTCCACTAAGAAAACAGACAGCAAAGTCTGAGAAGTACCAAGAGCCCTTTGAAAGGAACAGGTTTTCTTTGAACAAAACTCGGGCTCCTAATACCTGAGGTATTTTAATTTCATTAAAGAAATCATTTAACTATTCATAGAGACACATCTTTTCATGGCATAGGCGGGGGTGTTTAGACTTATACCCAAGAAGACAGAGGCTGAAATTGTCAGGACAAGGAGAAAGGCTCACCCTGAAATTCCTGCTTAGCAACGGCAGGTTAAGGGCCTCTCTTTGATCCCAGTGGGCACAACACTGGCCCAAACAAGCAAACAAACAATATGTATGTAATGTATACGCACACATATGCCTACACACACACACACACACACACACACACACACACACACACACACCCTGCAGATGGTTTAAAGGCACATGTCTGGGTACCTGGGACACTCTCTAGTTTCCTCCGGAGCTCTTCATTTTCTTGTTGCAGGGAAATGACTTCCTGCTCCAGCTCTTGGCATCGAGGGCAGTAGCCTTCCTCCTCCTCTTCCTCTTCCTCCTCGGGCAGGGTGGAGGAGGATGGGTGGCCGTGGGACTCAGAGGTGGCCGGCGAGGTCCAGCCCCCTAGTGTATGCACGGGGGAGGTGGAGAGAGGGTCCCCCTCGCCCAGGTGGCCATACTCACTGACAGAGGAGGAGCTGGCCGTGGGAAAGCTCCCAGAGAGCAGGTAATTTTGTAGGGAGTCCGTGAAAACCCGCAGGAAGGCTGACGTTTGCTGTTTCCTCTGCATATATTGCATCTCTATGTCTAAACTGTCTGAGGTCTGGCTGTGGACTCCTTTCCCCATGTGGCACGGCTCTTGTCTTTCGGGGTAACTTGAGCCTTCCTGTTTGACGCAAGAAATCATGGAAGGGGAGTGGCTGGAGTCCAGAAGTTTTCCTCCACAGTTTAAGAGGCTAAGGACGCGGCTGCATTGCTGGGCGAAAGCATCCAAGATCATACGGCTCTCTGGAATGAAGGGAAAACACATCAGAACCCGCCCAGGCCAAAGGCCAGCGACAAAGGCTAGGGAAAGGTGGCAACCTTAATTCAACCTTCAAAAATATTTTGTTTGGGGGGTGACACCTGGCACTGCTTAGGGCTTACTCCGGGCTCTGCACTCAGCGATCACTCCTGGTGGTGGTCCTGGGGGAACATATGAAATGCTGGGGGATCAAACCTGGGTCAGCCACATGCAAGACAAGCACTTTCCTCACTGTACTATGGCTCTGGTTGAAACCTTCAATGTTTTTGAAAAGTCTGTTTTTACTCCGGATGAGTCTCCTTTTAACAGCTCACCTGGGTTCCTGTTGTTCTGCAGGGGGTAGGGATGGATGGGTGGGTTGGTGGGAGGGGAGTGGGGGCAGGTGGTGGGAGGCTTGTGAGTGGTCCCCAGCTCCATCCACTGCTAAAGGGCTGGCCTGGGATTCTGCCGTGGTCTGGCGCTGGCCTCTTGGTAGCACCAGCTGGCCTGCACCGCCTGCACTCAGCCCTTTGGCTTCATTAATATCCTTACTCTGATGAATCGGGCCAGCCACTGCAGACTCAATTCCTCATTGATAGAAGGGCTTACAGCAATCATTACTTCTATTTCTGGAGTGCCCTCATGCCCTTGCTATTAATCAGCTGATACAATTCCCTGCCGAGGAAGTTGCTCCCCGATGCAAACTGGAGAAGAAAGATAAGGCTTTCCGAGGCTCGCACTGGATTCCAGAGGTAAGACAAAGAGGGGGACCTGGGCGGCAGATGACGACCAGCTGGAAGGCATGACTGGGCTCCCTGGCGTTTCTGGCCAAGGCCGGCGGGACAGCCTGAGCTCCATACGCACTGCCACCTCCTCAGTTCTCACAAGGTGGTCTTCCAGGAGACCACCCTGTCTCCTAAGAGCACATGGGCCCAGAGCACCCCTCACTCACAGAGATGCCAACTCCAACGCCTTGTGACAGTCCACTAGGGGAAAGGAAAAACGAGGCAATCAGTTCAGTGCAAAACTCCAGCCCCACACCCCTGCCACGTGGTACAAGTGTGATTTAATGTCAGTCAGTGTGAAAAACTCTCTAAGTAACCTCATGACGAGGTCAAATCTTGGCTTTGCTAAAAAGTGTGAAATGGAACAAGGAAAGCCTCTTCAACAAGTGGTGCTGGGAAAACTGGGCAGCTACATGTAAAAAATGAATTTGGACCTCTGTCCAACACCATGCATAAAAATCAGATCACAATGGATTAAAGATCTCAATATCAGACCGGAATCCATAAAGTATGTGGAAGAAAATAAAGGAAAACCCTCCATGACATTGAAGCTAAAGACGTTTTCAAAGATGAAACACCATTAACAAAACAACTAGAAGAAAAGATAAACATATGGGACTACATGAAACTAAAAACGTTTCTGCAACTCAAAAGAAACAATGACTAAGATACAAAGACAGTCCACAGAATGGGAAAGAATATTCACCCAATATCCATCTGATAGGGGGTTAATATCCAGGATATATCAGGCACTGGTAGAACTTTATAAGAAGAAAACAGCCAACCCCTTCAAAAAAATGGGGAGAAGAAATGAACAGAAACTTAGACAAGGGAAGAAATTCGAATGGCCAAAAGACATGAAAAAATGCCCGTCATCATTAGTCATCAGAGAGATGCAAATCAAAACAATAATGAGATATCACCTCACACCACAGAGACTGATGCATATCCAGAAAAGCAAGAACAACAAGTGTTGGTGTGGATGTGGGGAAAAGGGGACTCTCATCCATTGTTGGTGGGAATGTTGACTAGTACAGCCTTTTTGGAAAACAATATGGACATTCCTCCAAAGTCTAGAAATTGAGCTCCCTTTTGACCCAGTCATACCACTCCTGGAAATATACCCTGGGAAGCCAAAAACACACAGCAGCAACACCATCTGCACTTTTATGTTCATAGCAGCACTATTCACAATAGCTAGAATCTGGAAATCTGGAAAGAACCATAGTGCCCAAGAATTGATGACTGAATAAAGAAACTGTGGTACATCTACACGATGGAATACTATGCAGCTGTTAGGAAAAATGAAGTCATGAAATTTATCTATAAATGGATGGACATGGAGAGGATTATGTTGAGTGAAATTAGCCAGAAGGAAAGACAGATATAGAATGACTGAATTTATTTGCATGACATAAATATATAGATACATATATATACACACACACACACACACACATATATATATATATACATATATATACACACATTATGATAGCAATATCCAAGGTCAGACAAAACACGGATCAGGAAGTCTTTTTTTTTTTTTTTTAAAAAATATTTTTATTATACCACCATGAGCTATACAATTACAATGTTGTTCATGTTTGGAGGTTTGGGTCACATAGTGTTCCAGCCTCCTGCCCTCCACCAGTGCCCATTTTCCCGCCTCCAATGTCCCCGATTCCCTCCCCCTCCCATAGCCTGCCTCCATGGCAGGTCCTCTATCTCTTCTCTCTCTCCCCCCCCTCTCTCTTTTCCTTCTCTTACATATTGTGGATTGCAATACATACACTTAGAGGCCATCATGTGCATTTTTTTGCCGGTATTTAATGCTCAGTTCTAGGTTGGTATCAGGAGGTCTTTTCAAAAGTGAAATCTAAAACAAGCATCTGGGAATCGGAGGTTGGGTGGGACAGAGAAGGGAACAGTGTGCTAACAATTGTTGTAAATGATAATACCAGCCTAGAACTGAGTATTGAATACAGGGTTAAAAATATACACATGACAACCTCTAAATGTATGTATTACAATCCACACAGTGTGTAAGAGAAGGGAGAGAGAGAGAGAGAAAGAGATAAAGAACTTGCCACAGAGGCAGGCTAGGGGAGAGGTGAGGGAATCGGGGACATTGGTGTTGGGAAATGGGCACTGGTGGAGGGATGGCTGCTGAAGCACTGTATGACCAAACCCAAACATGAACATCTTTGTAATTGTATATCTCACGGTGGTTTAATAAAATATTAAAAAAAAAACTTGGCTTTGCTGACCACTAGCCAGAATGGGCTCTTCATAAAAGACATAATGTTCAGGGATCTTTCCTGGCAGGCTTGGGGTGCCAGGCTTTGCAGAACCATCTGGGGTGCCAGGGATCAAACCTGGGTTGGCTGTGTGCAAGGCAAGCACGCTAACTGCTCTGCTTCTCTCCCCCTTCCCACCTCGCCCAGGGGGGTAGGGGTGTAGAGAGTAGCTTGAGGAGGCATCTCGCCCCCACCCTTGCATGCCCCCTCTCTCCTGCACAGTATACTAGAACAAACAAAAAACCATAGATATTTTAGCCAACAGTTGTTTGGGTCAGAAGTGTAACTAGAGATTTGCTGTCTTTGAAAAATGTTGGTGGACTGAGGGTGCTTTTTCCTGGGGGGGGGCTGAGAGAATTTTATTCATTTAGAAATGAAACGGGTCTGGGTTAGGGGGTGTTCAAGTGGCAGAGGCTTGGCTGGATGCTGGAAGGAGCAAGGGCCAGAGGGACGATGTTCTCCGGGATTCTAATCTCCGGGGTCAAGGGGCAGAACAGAGAAGGAGGACTCAGTTTCTCCAGCAGAGATGGACATACGCCGAACTCTCCAGCAAATCCAGGCCTCAGGACCAACACAAGCACACTTCAGAAACTTCGGCAGAACCTGAAAGACCAGCGTGTTCTTTGTTTTTTACAGTTCTGACACAAAGTACTTAAAAACAGGAGCCCAGGCCTGAGTGCCCGCCTCTGCACATTTTTGACTCAGGCTTATCCTGGGAAAGCGCCCCTCCGTCCCAACTACATAAAATGTTGCCATGTCTCCAGAGCTCAAAAAATTACATCTCAGAAGGCACAGGCCAGGTGCCCACAGCTCCTGGAACAGTCGGTACTCTCCCCTCATCCCCCAGGCCAGGAGGTATAGTGAATACAAGGGATCCCAGAGCCCAGCCCCGCCTCAAGGAACGCTGTCTGAATCTGCAAGGACCCTGCTAGACAAACGGAGTCAGGATTCAGATGGGCTAGGTAGGATGGGGGAAGCAAGGCTCCCCTCTGCGGGCCGTTTTGAGAGTGTGTCCACCCTGCTGGGGCAGGGCCACCTGAGACCACCAGGGAGACCCTCCTCACCCCATGCTCTCCCTAAGATCCAGGGCGATTCCATTCAAACAGCTCTGAAGGCCTGCAGCACCGGCTTCCTGCAAACTTGCAAAGACTCAGCACCAGACCTTGGCAACTTTCACTGGGTCATCCTCCCTTGGATGACCTTGTACAATGACCCTTCTACAGAAGGGAGGATGCGAAGGCAGAGAAAGCTCCGAGTTAAGGATTGCAGCCCCAGGAATCCAACACTATACCTCCTGCGTGCAAAGCACACATTCTGTCACCCAGCCACACCCGCAGCAGCCATTTCCCAGCAGGTTAAACCTGGTCATTGCAAAGGTGAATTTGTCAGGGTAGGTCGACAGCATGTACTTTCCTTTAACACTTTTTAAAAATAGCTTGATTCATACCTTTTAATTAGTTAGCTTATAATTAACTATATGCAAGTCGTCCTAAATTCCACAAAAGATGAGACACAGATTTATATTTTTTATTTTGGGGCCACACCCAGTGGTAGGCTCAGGGCTTGCTCCTGGCTCTATGCCCAGGGCGCTGGAGACCCTATACCGTGCCAGGGATAGAACGAAGGGCAACTGTGTGCAGGGCAAGTGTCTCCCCACCTATCTCTCTTGTCCTCTATGTCTGTTTTTATGCAGCTGTGCTGAGTGCAGAAGGAAGGCGCAAACCCCAGTAGAGTGTTCGGCCTGGGAGGTTTGGAGAAGCAGCCAAGATTAAGTCTCTGTGCTCCTCAGAGCAGGCACCAGGCCCTCTACTACACATTGCCACTATCAATGGCTGTTCTGCGCATGAGTTAGTGGCTTAACTTGCTCAACTCAAATCTTAGACTGATATCGACTACTAGATTATATTTTCACTATGAACAAAACCAAATCAACTAAACCATGCAAACAGGAAGGGGTTGGGAGGGGGAGGACGTCTGGACTCTCACTTCCTCACTTCTGGGTTTTTGTTCTTTTTTAGTAAAAATCAAAGGGTGGTATTGATTGGCAATCTTCAATTCTAGCACTTGCAGTTTTCATTCAGTTTAATCCCATAATCCCATTCATGACCTGAACTTGTATTTACTGTTTGCATTTTAATCAGCATCCCAACTGACTTATAGCCTAGACACCTTTAGCACAACCTTGATGAAAGGGGCAAATATGAAAGGCTAAGATAGAATTGAATTGTCTTCAAAGAACTGTTTGAATATATTTGCTCGTTGTCCCACAGAACACTCTGTTTTAATCACATTGATAAATCACATTAGGGCATAGACTTCAAGGGGGAAACTCTGACTTAGGAACAAGCATGATTTATTTTCTTAATTGAAGGATAAACCTGTACTATGCCAAGGAAAAAATCATTACGCAATACACAACATTATGAAGATAATGTATTAAAGTGCACTCAGAATGTCAGAGAATACGATCAAATAGTTCTTGCCTGCAGTTTCTCCAAATGCTTTATTCTGAGTTTGTGTTCAGGATTGGTAAGTGCTAAGATAACAACAGCAACCCTGGCGGTTGGCTTGTTCCTCTTCTTGGTACCTTAAAATATTGGAACAGTCTTCAATATCAATACATTGAGGAGAGTGATGAGAAATATTACCATTACACTTGGTGGAAAATAGCCAATCTCGCCACTTACTCCATAATGCAGTCAGAATACTTTAGCTTTCCAGACAGAATATAATTAGAAATGCAAGGACTGTGCATTGCCCATTATCGCCAAGAAATGGAGAAAAGTTCTGTTTTCATATGAACACAATTGAATGGCCACTGATCCATGATTCTTAATTGAGCAAAGTGTGAACATGTATTTTGAATTTTTAAAATTGTTTTGTCTCCCCACACATCGCCTCCCCTCACACATCGCCTCCCCCTCACACATCGCTTCCCCAGTACAGCAGGCTGTACTGCTCAGGGGCCAGAGACAGAGTCCAACGGGTAAGGCCCTTGCCTTGAATGAGGCTGACCCGGGTTCAATCCCCAGCACCGCACATGCTGCCCAAGTATAGCTAGAATTGATCCCTGAGCAGCAGATACAGTAAGGCCTGAAAACTGATGGAAAGAAAACCAAAATATTCCACTCAAGAGATGGCAGGGAAGTACAAAATGGACATTTTACAGAACCTGCCTACTTTATGCTTAACCTCTCAACAATGAAATACCATTTTTGAGAATGGCACTTCTCTTAAAAATGCTATTTTAATAGCATTTTAGAGAATGCTAATAAATCATCACCGGCAAACATTCTAAAATGTTGGCTTCTCTTGTTTTGCTACTTTCTGTGTAGGCTATGGCGGAGATAAACTCAGGCCCCTGGTTGGGCCTAGTCTGACTCCAAATCGGAACCCCTGATTAATTTTTTAATTAAAAAATTTCCTTGGTAGAAATTCTTCTGAATTTAAGTGGTTTAATCCATCCTAAATCTGATAAGTGACTAGGAAGAGGGAAGGCAACTTGGCAATCAAATACTGACTCCCCACTTTAATGTCCTTCTTTGTGAGTGAAGCCTTGAATGGGATTTGCCCAGCAGAGCAGAGCCCCAAGAGGATTCTGTTTCTAAGAAGGAGATCACAGTCGTTGAGATTAGTGGTAACCTTTTGATTTTAGCCCAGTGAAGGGTGAAATATATTAATATTAAAAATGCAAGAGTTGGAAAAAAAAATTTGTGACCCAATATCACATCTCCATATATTCTCTCTATCAAGAGGATTCCCAACTATTTCAAAACAGAAGACTCTGGCAATGCTCATGTAACTTCTTTTGAAGAGGGGACTGCATGGCAGAGAAAAATAGAAGTTAGCAAATGAAGCATCTTCCTGTCTCCAATCAATGAACTATGCCTTTAAAAAAAATGCCATCCAATTTATCCCCCCCATAATGGCAAACATCAACACCGCTGAAACAGAATGTGATTTTTCTAAATAAATAAATCAATGATGTGTCAAAAATTAACAGATGAGTTAATATACTTGGTGCTATCAAAACCAGATGGTGCTTCCTAATATTCATCCTGCTCAGTCAATCCCTGAATATTTTCTGGACCATCGGTATATAAAATAGGATGCTGCTATTTGTGATGGCAAACAAAAGCAATCATGCCTGCCAAGCACATACTATAACAGGCAGCATTTCAGCTCTGCTAGACAGAAAGTAATTAGAATGCTTTTAATGTCCAAAAGAATGATGCTGATAGGCTGCCACAGATGTGTAGATTTATGAATATTTATATGGTGGTTTATAGCTGACACTTTTATCAGTTGAAGAAGATAAAATATCTGCCTGACTCAAAAGCTTGACAGTCAGGTTAATAAAATCTCATTAAAGAGAATGACCTATGCAATTATATAGGATTTATTGTAATTCATTTTTGATTGTACTCTGCTTAAAGATGCAATTTCCCATTTCCTGATGCCAAATTTAGGCTGCATATCAAGATCTACGTGGGTTTTAACTCTAAGCCTCCCACAGAGGAAAAATATGCTTTTAAAACCATGGTATATTACCCTTTTAAGGAAAATTATACTCTTCATGAGGTTTTATAAGAATGTGGGAAAAATCTATTTTTAATCACATATTTCTCCTCTCAATGGTTTATGGACCTTAATGGCAAGGAAGAGTCACTTCAAACCCTTTCATCTTTCACCGCCTTTGCTCTGGACACTCAGTTATTTCGCGCTCTCTCCTGACTCACTTTATCACATGGGTCTTTTGAAGAGTTTCAGCTGCTGAGGCTGCCTTCCATACTGCAGTAACACTTCCAGGGCAATGCCACAAGCCAGGCTCTCCCCTAGACCCATAGGGGTGAGGGTGGGACTCAAATGGCCCCAAGCCTGTGCC
This sequence comes from Cryptotis parvus, assembly GCA_021461705.1. Lineage (NCBI taxonomy): Eukaryota > Metazoa > Chordata > Mammalia > Eulipotyphla > Soricidae > Cryptotis > Cryptotis parvus. Next base: position 140,164 of record JAJIBD010001833.1, read on the forward strand.
CAAGCTTATTGGTTCACTGTTCTTCCAGGAGCCAACCAGCTCTTCAGGTGCCTGTCCCTCCGAAGGGCACTCACATCAGCCAGCCTGGTAAGAATGGCTTGTCCATCAACAGTCAACATCACGAACACAAATCATGATTGGATTTTCTTTTTGGTCTGTGCCCTCACTATTTTCCTCACATGGGAGAAACCTACCAAACTTGTCAAGTCTTTCCAACAAGCTCATGGCATCCTATCCTTGGGGCTACTGGGTGTATTGCTCCACCGCCTCTCTTCAAGAACAAAAAAGGAAGCCTTGAAAATAAAGAGAACTAAGAAACAGCATTGACAGAGTATCAACAAAGGCCCTGTCCACCTATTTAGAGTCAGCGAGGGTATGATTTCTGCACAGGGTTAGAAACCAATGAAGCACGACATTAGAAAAACCACTTAGGAGATTGCTGTGGCTCAGTGGTAGCGCACTTGCCTCGCATGTGTGAGGCCCTGGGGTTGATTCCCCAGCACAGCAATAGCAAGGGAACATTTAGAATGAGGAAGGGGAAACCACACTACTTTAAGAACTCAGAGCCAACAAGGAACTGTGGGGCTGGGAGGGATATGGAAAGGATAGAAATTCTTGAGAAGAGGCGCAATATGGAGAAAAGAGCCAAGTTAAAACTATAGAAATGGCAAAGAGAGGAGGAGACAGAGTCTCTAGAGTATGAAACATTGGTAGACGGCAACGCCTGAAAGGGAAAAAGCAAGATGTGATTAAGACTGAACTGGGTCAAGAAAGAGAGAGCAGAAGAGTCAAGAAACATCAGGAAAATAGAGAATATGGGAAAAGGACTAGAACTTCAGAAAAGACGAGCAGAGCCTGAACACAACAAGGGCATGAATAAAAAGTAGAAGGGGGAAATAATTTAAGGTTTCATACAGAAAACACACAAAAAATTAAGGAAAAAAAGGAAGAAAAAATATAAGTGGGTGAGCAAACTACCAGAAGAATTTAAAAACAAGACTATAAAAACAGAACATAGAGCGAGAAAGACCAGGGGAAAACGGAACCAACAGGCTCCCCAAACAATTCAGGACACCTCTATAAGAACCTCACTCCAAGCCACGGAACATCTCCAACGAACCAGGAAGGTATGACAAAACAAGTCTTCACTATAACCTGTAATTAGATTTTTCTTTCTCAAAACCCATCCTTCATGTGTCAAAATATTGACAAACAGCCCAACGCAGGCACCGGCATCTATAACTCATTTAGAGACAAAGAGCATTTCAGATGAGAAAAGGCCTTGGGTTCACACACATGCATTATTCTGGGGCTCCGAAGTGCCAGCAGAGGCCTTGGCAGGAACTCGAAAGTTTTTAGTTTTACCCAGGGGATAGGCGCGGCCACTAGGTTTGGCCCAGGGACCTTGGGCACAGGCCCGAGGCTAGGGCCTTTCCACTGCTCTAGCCTCCCTCCCCGAGGCAGGGCCAACCACTGCTTTTCCTCGGGGTCGCCTGCGGTCTCCTGGTGTACCAGGCCTGCCTGCAGGGCAGTGGCCCTCGCTGCGGGGGAGTGCGCGACCCGGGGGCAGCAGTGTACCCTAGGCTGGGGTGGGAGCTAGCCGGGCGCCCGGAGCTGGGGGTGAGGGGGTGCGGACAGCGCTCTGCCCCGAAGGGGGCCGCGGAGGCCAGCGCCGGTGCCCAGGAGAGGGGAGGGGCCGTTGTCTTACACCCGAAGCTGGGACTCTGGGGTGGCAAAAGCGCAATGAGACCAACGCCTTCCCGAAACATCAGCGCAGACAGCAAGAGAGCCTCGGAGTCGGCCGACGGGAGCGCGACAGAGCTGCAGGACCCACCCCGCCTACCTCCAAAAAAGGGAGGGAAAAAAAGCAGATCAGAGGGCACAGAAGTCTAGAAGAAAACACGCAGGGAAGCGGGGAGAGCAGGGGGAAAGTGAGCTCCGGGCAGAGCAGCCCCCGTCCCCGCTGTCACACTCCGGTGGGTGGAGGTCCGGGGGTGGACACCAGCGGCGCGCGATCCGGCACCGGGGTCGCCTCCCCGTCTCCCGCCCCAACGATCCCGCCGCCGCGCCGGCATCGGCTCCAAGGCGGCTCGGCGCGGCAGACACCTGTTAGGATCGCGCGCGCCGTCGATGCCCGGGACGCGGTGGCCACCGCTGCACAAGTTGCAACCTGCGCCGCCGCGAGGCCTCTGGGGTGCGCCCCGACGCCTCGCCACTATCCCGCGCCTTCTCCGGGACGCGTGAGAACGAGCTGGCCGCGGGACCCCAGCTGTCCCTTCCCGCCCCTTCGCGCACCCCCAACACACCCCTCCGGAAAGTTGCGCCGAGAGTTGGTACCTGCGCTCAGCTCCAGGCTGCAGCTCTCGCCGCCCGCGCTGCTGCTGCTGCTGCTGCTGTTGCTGCTGCTGCTGTTGCTGCTGCTGCTGCCGCCAGCTGCCACCGCCGGGCCCGGGCCGTACCTGACGACGGCGGCAAAAGAGGACGACGACGAGGCGGCGGGGGCCGCGGGGGCGGCGCCCCGAAGTCCTCAGGTGGCCCTGGGACGCGGCGGGCGTGCAGGACGGTGACGACGAGGAAGCGGCGGCGGCCCGGCCGGGCCCGGGGGGTAGGAGCTCTGTGCCGGGAACGGCGGCGGCGGCGGCTCGCTGCTGCTGATGGAGACCGCAGAAAGCGGCGGAAAGGGCGGCGGGGGCCGGACGTGCGGCAGCTCCACCAGGGTGGGTCGCTCGTAGCGCTTGGCCAGCGCCGGTCTCTTGCTCGGGAACGTCTTGAGGACGCTGTAGGGGCTGCGCTGTTTGTAGATTTTGGGCACGCTGGGCCCCTCCTCCGCCGGCTGCATGTCCTCCTCCATCCCGCGCCCCGGGGCCGGGGCCGCCGCACGCCCCCTCCTCCCCGCCCGGGCTCCGAGGGTGCCGCCGCCGCCGCCGCCCGCCCGCCGGCGCTGCCCGGGTGCGCGCGAGTGGGAGGAGGGTGTGTGTCGTGGGTGCCGTGGCCGCCGTCGCCGCCGCCACTGCCGCCTGTCGCTGAGGCTGGCATCGCCGAGCCCCGCGCGGGGGCTGCCGCCCGAGCGCTGATTGACAGGCGGCCTCGCCAATGCCTGGAGGGAGAAAGGAGGCAAAGAGCAAGTGTTTAGGGTAACGTCTGCTAATGATAGTGGGGGGCGGAGCGGGGCCGGGGGTGGGGGCAGCCGGTCGGGGTAGGGGGTGGTGACTGTGCACCCCCGACGTGGGAGGGGATGTGAAGTGGGGGATCGAGAAGAGGCGAGCCAGACCCGGAGGGAGTCCCTGGTTAACAGGTGACTCAAGGTGGGAGGATCCGGGGTCTCACCAGGGTCCAGAGAACCCCAGATTCGAAGGCCTCGAGGCTTCTGCTGGGGGTGGGGGTGTGCGTGGAGTCCAGCTTCGAGGAAGAGGGGCTTCAGACCACCCCTCCAGCTCGGCCTCCAACTCTCAAGGTTGCAAGTAGGGGGTTGGAGGTAGTTGGGTGCGGGGCGGGGGTTGGAATTAGGATCAGAATACACCCCATATCCCCCACCCCCATTCTCCCCTACCTCGCTGCCATCACCACTCCCTTGCTGGGGGAAATTAAAATCACTCACCCCATCTTCAGAAAAGAACATCTCGACCCAAGTCGCTGCGCCGTGTTGGCGTGGCCCGACCGGTGGGGGTGGTGTGGGCTGCGCAAAGTCCTGCGCTCACTGCGCTCACCCTGCGCGTGGCTTGGGAACTCTCGTGCGGGTGGTGAGAGGGCACGGGACTTCCGACGTGCACCTTCTTTCTTTAGTTCCCTCTAGGGGCCTGGAGACCGCATAACAGAGCCTTTCCCCCCATCCCACAGATGGGAACACTGAGGCCCCAGCGAGTAACCGCCCGGAGGCAGATCCTCCTGGGGAGTGCGTGGGTGTAGGCCGACTTGCGCTTTGAAATCTGATCCTCATTGTGTTGGGAGTAGGTAGACTTTGTGCAACCGAAGGACCTGAGCCCTCAACCCAGGCCTGGTGACAGACTGGCTTCTTTTCAACAGGAGGCCTTGAATGCATGGGTGTGCTTGCAGCTGTTGCTGCATCTGGACCCAGTGAGCGGGCCTTCTCTGAATGCAAAGCTCCGTGGGGTGCAGGACTCCCAAGGGGAGCAAGTGTCTTCTACTAGAGATGGGCCTGGACGCCCCTAACTTCTCATGAACTTCAATTGCCAATTTCTTAGGCCTCTCCAGTGTCAGCATATATGGTCCCTGTTCTCCCCACCACCACATCTTGAGTCTCCAGAGTAGATTTCCTTGACGTGTGTCCCTTGTTTATCCACTCTGAATTTGTTTTTCAGAGCTCGGTGGCCTATTTTCCTCTTCTGGGGGTTCAGGTCTTTGGCCTTTCGTGTCCCTGATCTCCCTTGGAGGCCTCCACTTCCTCTGCTGGCTGAGCTCCTGCGTGCTGACACCCTTAGATCTGCACCCCCCCCCACCTCACCCCCTGCAGTTTCTTCCCCCTCCATTTATTAGAGATGAAATAAATAATGCCATAAATAAAAGTATTTGGGAGTCCAGGAACTGTCAAGGCTGATTAGGGCATAGAGGACATTTTCTTTCTCATTATGCAAAAGCATTTCATGGGGAAATAAAAGAGGTTTCATTGTAACTCATGCATGTCATATTTCAAGGAATTCAAGATATTAATCATATTTAACATTATTTGCAACGTTTCTCCCTGGCTTCTGAAAACTGCTAAATGAGGACACGTGGATCATTCGGGAAAAGGAGACAGGCAGGAGAGGGACAGTTAAGAAATAATGAAATGCTAGTGAAAGGCAGGGGGAGAGAGTGTGATGCCAGAGATGTTTCTTCGGCACATAAGTGAGAAATGGGGGGGGCTGCTTCTGAGAGAGACAGCCGAAATGGAATGATATACTGGGGGAAATAAATGATAACAAACCTCCCCACACTTTTCTTTCTATAAAGCTGTTCTGAATTTTGCATCGAAGTGTTTCCCTCCTACTTCACTCCCTGGTAATTTGCCAGTAAGTCCTGGCTTTTGAAAACAGATTTGGATGGTGGTGCTGTGCGAAGAGGCTTGGGAGAGACATATTTATCAACTCTTTCACAGAAGAAGGAAACTCTTATACATAGGAGCTTTTTTTTTTTTTTTGTTTTAAAAATAAAGTTTATTTCCTTTATCTTTATTTTTTCCCAAATTTTATTACACCACTTTTAGACATACAATTGCAAGATGCTCATGTAGAGTTTTGGTTCTACAGTGTTCCAACACCCATCCCTCCACCGAACCCAACTCCCATCACCAATGTCCCCACCTCCCTCCCCCTCCCACACCTCAACTACTTGGCAGATTCTGTATGTCTTTTCTCTCCTCTCTATCTCTCCCTCCCGCCTAACTTTCCTACACATGGTAGAATGCAGTACATTAAAGGACATCACTGTGTCCACTAGTTTGATGGACCGCACGGCTGCTTGCGCCGCGCAACTTAGGGCCTCAGGGTCAGCATCTGGACAGTAAAGGTGGCGGCTAGTGTGGTGGGTGAATCTCATCCAGCTTCCGGGACCCCCAGAGGTGGTGGGCCCACTCCCAAAGCCCATCTGTCCGCCTGGGAGCCCCATGGTCAGCTGAGCCTGGGGAGAGCTGAGTTCCAGCTTCCCCAGCCGCATTTGAGGCTCTGCATCCTATGGCTGGTTGCTCCCGGACAGCTCCTGGGGCGGGGCCACCAGGCTCGGACAAAATGAAGGGGGAAGGGCCGACCCCGGCTCCATCTGACAAATTCCCGGTGATTCCCGCTTCTGGGAGCCGCCTACCTGGGCTCGAACTCGTTTTGCTCTGTTAATCTTTGAGGTAGCATCCCTCCTGGGCGGGTTGATATGCTGCAGCGTCTGGACAGCGAAAGTGGCGGCTAGTGTGGTGGGCGAGTCTCATCCGGCTGCTTCCGGGACCCCCCAGAGGTGATGGGCCCACTCCCAAAACCCATCTGTCCTCCTGGGAGCCCCATGGTCAGCTGAGCCTGGGGAGAGCCGAGTCATAGGAGCTTTCTTACCCGCTTAGATATTGCTTATTGGTATACCACCTTGACCCTTTGAACACCTAAAGAAATAGGTGTCGTATTTCACCATCTGAGAGGACCTGGCCTCCTCTACATCAAAGTGGTTGGTTCTTGGGGCCAGAGACACAGTACTGGGGTAAGATACTTGCTTTGCATGCTGAGGACCCAGGTTAGCTTACAGGTATTGCATATGGTCTCCTGGCACTACAGAAGTTAGCCTGGTACTAGAGTCAACTAGATGTGGCCCAAAAACCAAATAAAAGGTGGTTGCTTCTGGGGCCGGAATGACAGCACAGCAGAGAGGGTGGCCTGCCTTGACCGTGGCTAAACCAGGTTCACTCCTCTGCCCTCCATGTGACTTAGACCAGCAGTGATCCCTAGGTGCAGAGTCAGCAATAAGCCTTGAGCACCGCAGAGAGTGAGCCCCTCGTCCTCCAAAATTGGTTGCTTCTATGAAACGAAATAATAAAATTAATGGTTTCTCAATAACAACAAAAAGTCCCCAAAGTAAAAAAAAATCCCAGAAATTTAAAAATAATGAGCTTCCAGATCTCGAGGCTATCAATCACCCGCGTCTGCGTCCATCAGCGGACAGATAGTGATTTCTCAGCCTCTTTAAGGTTGCATTGGAACTAACAGGGATGATAATAATATCCTTACTTGAAACTTTTGTGAGGATTTACTCTTATCTGAAAATAAAACAAACCCCAAGACAAATTTAACAAAGAAACAACACCAAAAACCATACTAAACCGTGAACTTTTGAAACCAAGTGGCTATTTATGTACAGGGTGATTTTTTTTTTGACTGGCAGCCTGTCAATTCCTTGAGCCATGCAGAATATAGCTTTTAAATAATAACTCAGCCATGGGAAATGCTTTTTATTGCACCAATTTCAATGATATTTAATGAGCTTCTGATTGACTGTTTGATCTCCCAATGTTTTGTGCTACTTTTAATTCATTTCGTATAATAGGGAAAAAATGTAATTGGAATAAAATTTTGTGACAAGATAATGACCTTCCACTTTGAAATTAAATGTCTGATTAGCTTCAACATTTTAATGCTGAGATGATATTGCAGCAAAAACAAGAGTGTGCACACTGTCATTCTGGGGATACGAAGTTTGCCCTTCCTTTGCCAAGGCTTACACAGGGCGTGGTCGCGTGAGGCTCATCACTGTGTCCTCTCTGGGATGACTGCCCTTACTTCTGGGATGAAGCCTATACTCACAGCTCTCTGAGGACCCTGCCGACTGACTATACAAAGCATCCGTAAATACCCCCAGTAGTGGGACCTCATGCTTCTGCAGTGTCAGCCCCCAGGGATTTTGTCTACAAGTATTTATTGAATACCGCCAATGTGCTTGGTACCTCTCTAGGTTCTGGGAGACATATAATGAACCAATCCCAGAATTCTTTTACGGAACCGGGGTGGGTAGACATAAACTAGCTAACTGTCTGCTTGGAGATGATCACGCTGTGTTATAATCTAGAAGACATTTATTTGAAAATAGGAATTGTGATTTGTGTGTGCCTTGGTGTGTGCCAGGGAGGACCCCTGTGAGTTTTATGTTTTGGGGGCTTGGGGATGCACGTGGGAATACAGGTCACGCTAGAGTTAGCTGTCTGCAAGTCAGGCACTCAGCCCTGTCCTGACTCTCTGGCCCCAACCAAGGAGAGTTTTAAAGCCTTAAGCAAGGAGTGATCTGAATCTGAAATGTGTAGAGAGTTTACAGACATCTTCAGGCAGAAAACTACAGGGCGGAGGCTTTTGCCTCAATCTGTTGGTGACCTGTTCCCTTTGTAATCCTCACTCAGGAGAGGACAGGTAATTACTGTTCGGGTTTTGTTACGGGGCAACACCCAGCAGTGCTGACTGTTGATTCTTGGTTCTGTGCCCAGGGATCACACCTAGTGAGGTTCGGGGATGATATACAGGTCAGGCATCAAGCCAGGCTCGGTTGCCTGTGTGCAGGGCAAGCACCTTACCCCTGTATCCTGTCTGGCCCCTGTGATTTTGTTTTTATTTGTCATAGTCATAGGGAGAAATCTCTGAGTAGCCACTGTTTCACAACCCTGGCAGGGGAGGGAGCTGGTTGGCCGCCGTATCAGGGAGGCTTCCTTTTCCCCTAGAGTCTCAAGAGGGCAGCCTGAGGACCAGATGGAGTGTGCCATACTCCAAATAGGTTCCATACAACCAACCAAACAATATCGATATATTAGTGTAACTCACATATTCATGTCACAGACTGTCAGTATGTTAAATGGTTATAAGTCTGTGGTGTATACAGATATCATACAGCTCGTTATCATTGGAGATAGAATTAATGATGATAAAATAAGGGAGGGATCTTAATTTTGAATGAGTGGCTTGAGAAAACCTCTCTGAGAAGTATCCTGAGAATACTTCTTCCGGGGTAAAACCAGAGGGTGAACACAGGAGGGTGAGCGGACGTGACGAGAGCAGTCCAAGCCTGGGAACAGCCCATGAGGGTGAGACAACATGAGTTGGTGTTGGTAGGGAGCTGGCAGAGAATACGTCTTCTGGGGAGGGCCAGAGTGGGGAAATGAGGACTCAGAGGGGCCCTGGGGCTTGTACTGGGCAAAGGACCTTGTATATCTGAGGAATGGTTGGGGTTTATTGAAACTTTGAGTTCCCATTTCCCTTCCCTCTGATGGTGTTGAAATGACCGAGGAGGGTGTTGGGTCACACTCACTCTTGGTGTGGTGCTCAAGCATCAGGTTTCTGTGCTTGCACCCTCGATCCTTACACTGGTGCTGCTCACCTGCTCTCTGGGATTTGCAAGCCCTTAATTGTGGTGCTCACACACCTGCTCCCTGGAATCAGCACTCCTTTAGTTGTGGTACTCACACACATTCTGGTTCTAGGGCTTGCCAATGGTCTCTGGCTCCACTCATGTGCCCACCACGGTTGCATTCCTGGCCACAGTATTCACATAATTTAGTTGCAGTATTTGCTGGAGGGTGGTGGGGGTTCACCCTTTATTTGAAGTTCCTGAATGGCCTTGGCTACTGCGTGGCCTGAAGTCAATTGGGACACTAAGGGATCCTGGATGACAGAAATGCCAAAGCCCCTGGATATGGTGGCACTGGAATTTGAACTCTTGATCTCACATTTACCAAATGGGCACTTTGCTACTGAGTTAATACCCAGGTTTGGGATTTGTTTTAAAGGCAATGGGAGACCTTGAGAGAGCTAAGCTGGGGGAGTGGCATGACCCAATTTATGTCCTGGAAATACGTTCTTAGGAAGTATAACTTCATGACTCTCATTCAGACCAAAAGAAATAGAAGATTTTATTTAACTTGCCTACTACTCTGTATTAAAAAAGTTCGAAAAAGGTACAAATTGATGTCACATAAAAGGACACTGAATTGAATGTGTCAGTGATTTGGGGGCTTCCAGGGTAGGACACAGGGGAGTTCTTCCACTCAGGTCCATTTGGGGGCTCTCACCTAAACTTCCTCCCCTCTTCCCTCCCTTTCTGGTGGTGGTTGTTGTGCTGTCTGGAGGTCCTATGTTTGGTTATAGGCTCCTGGTTGGGGATTCAATCCTTCCTGGATTTGAACACACTTGCTGACAGGGGATGGCACACTTCATTCTGGTTCTGGAGATCACATGTCTGGGATGGAACCTCAGAGCAGGGGCTCGACCACCATATCCTGTTCCCCAACCACTTGAATTTTCAGAGCTGTAAACATAGGGGTCAGGGTTGATCCCATACAGCTCTTTTGAGCACTGTCGGGTGTAACCCTGGAAACCGACTAAGAAACTCTTAGCTCTGGCAGTCTCTGGCACTGTAGGGCTTGAGCGTCACCGAGTCCCCAAGCCTTAAGGGTTATTAACTCACCTAGTGTGACCTAGTTGGCCAAGTATTACTGGGGGAACCCTTCTGAACATGGCTTGAGCAGTCCCCCAGCAAGAACAACAATCAAAATTGTAAACATACTTCAAAGACCATGAAAGAGTAGAACCGGATAACTGGGAAGTTGTGTTGCATGAGATGGTGCTGCATGTATGTAATGCATAGGTTTCAACTGAAATGTCATTTCTTTTCTACAATGCTTTTTTAATTAAAGGAAAGCTTTTTGTTGTTCTTGGTGCTTTAGGGTTACTTGAATGCATTGATGAGAAGCAGTGCTCAGGATGTCATGGAGTCAAACCTGGGCTTTCTTGCATGCAAAGCATGTGCTCCAGCCTTTTGAGCTCTACTGGTCCTGGAAAAAAATCACTGTATCACTGTCTTCCCATATATCATCGATTTGCTCGAGCAGGCACCAGTAACATCTCAATACGTCCTGTCACATGCGAGATAGCCCAAGGGCATCATCCAGCTCCAGGAACATAAAGAGCCTCAAACCATTCCATCAGGTCATAGGAATGAGGTCTATAATTGTTACTGGTATTTGGCATGTCAAATACAACATGGGTAGCTTGCCAGGCTCTGCCGTGTGGATGGGATACTCTAGTAGTCACCTCAAAACTTGAGCAATTATTGATGAACTGTGTGGCCACAAAGCGCCCGAGTGAGCCAGGCTGTAATCAGCTCTTCTGCTGGGTGGAGCTCTGAGGAGAGGGGAGTCCTGATGTGGAAAATGGCTGCCCTCATGGTGTGGGGGTTCCTCTGGCTTCTTGCGAGGCTCTGCTGGGGTGGCAGGCCAGGGCTAGAACCCGCCATCCTTCCTGGATGCTTCGTGATCAGCTGGGCACAGGGAGAGCAAGTAGCAGCTCTGTCCCGTGTGTGTGAGCCTCTGGATTGGCATACCTGGGCTGGCCTTGAAAAAAGACTGCTGCAGTGTGGGAAAAAAATAATCCTTTGAAATAACTAAAGTCACTAGAAATTGCAAAGACAGTACAGAAGGGTCCCAGATAATCTTCAGTCATCTCTGCCAATGGGTACATCTGATATAACACCAGCTCTATAACAAGATGGTGCATTATGTCATCTTTTGTGATTCTCCAGCTAGTATAATGCCTTTGAGGCACATCACATTATTTCTCCACCAGTTTGGTCCTGTGGGGTGTGTGTGTGTGTAGGAGTTGGTGTTGGTCATAAACACTTGTGCTCAGGGCTTATTCCTGACTTTGTTCTAAGGGATCGCTCCTGGTGGTGCTCAAGGAAAGTTTTGTGTTGTTGTAGAAAAAAATGGGGTTGACTGTGTGCAAGGCAAGTACCTTAATCCTAGTGCTGCTCTCTGCCCCACTCCATTTTATTGCCGAATGGTGCTTCATGGAGTGACTGTCCCTGGTTTGTTTCACTATTGTGGGACATTTAAGTTGATCAGAGCAATTACAGAATCAGGATCTGTGTGTTGTCAGGACCAAGTTTTCTGTGGATCTAAGTATTTTCTCTGAGAGTACATAGATGAGAGCTGATTGTTGGATCACTCTAAAATATTTTAGGAAATTTTTTTTCTGCTGTGGAGAACATGGATGGTAGAGGGTCATTTTGATCACAGGGAGACAATTTATTATCAGGGGATGTGGCTCAGGGACAGAGCACCTGCCCTGAACAGAGTGGTTTATGTGCCAACACCAACACACGAAAAGGACCTGGGTTTGATTTGTAGCACTGCAAAGACCCAAGCCCAAACCAAAGCCCTGTGGCTGAGGCCACTTCTTTCCAGACACAGGTATGAGATTCCTTTAGAATGATGTTTGCCAAAGTGGGCAGTGCTGTGCCCATGTGGGGCACTGGAGTGATTCAGGGGATAGTGGTAGCCTTGGGTGCAGTTGTTGGGGGCACTTTCTGTTTGTTCGCTTAAAGTAGTTGTTCAGGGGTCCTGGGTGTTTTATTTTTCTGGAAAGGGTACTACTGCAGGCTAAACAAGATTTGGAATCTCTGTTTGGAACTAGGGTTGGCTGCGTGCAAGGCAAATGTTTTACTCTTTAAACCATCTCACTAGTCCTGATTAAAAAAAAAAAGAAAACAAACTTATGATGGATTTTAGAGAAACATCTTTTTAAAGAGTGCTAGGTAGAGAGAAGGGAGAGCTAGCTAGAGAGAAGGGGGCAGAGAGAGAGAGAAGAAGCAGCAAAGTGCCTATCATAGAGGAAGGCTGGGGGAAGGGGGAGGGAATCAGGGACATTGGTGGTGGGAAATGTGCACTGGTGGAGGGATGGGTGCTGGAACATTGTATGACTGAAACCCAATCATGAACATCTTTGTAATTGTATACCTCATGGTGATATAAAGTTAAAAAAGAAAAGAAAACAGGATATTATATTAAATGAAGTCAATTCTGAAGAAGATCAATGCTAATGGTGGTGGGTTGGTGCAATGGTGGTGGGATTGGTGTTGGAATATTGAATGTCTGTAACAAATTATCACAAACATCTTTGTTAAAAATAAAAGAAAAAAATTAAATAATAAAAAGAAAAAGTGTGCTAGAAAAAGGATAGTTGTTTTGAACTAACTACAAAAATACCTATTCTTTTCAGGTCTCTTTTGTGCCACATAATAGTGCTCAGGGGTGAGTTACTCCTGACTCTGTGCTCAGCAGTATTCAGAGGACCGTAAGTGGCATTGGGGATTTAACCCAAGTCGGCTGCACTTAAGACAAGCTCCTTAATCCCTGTACCGTCTCTCCAGACCCTGATTACTATTTTCCTGTTCAATACAAACCTTTTAGTACTAAGTATCAAAAACCCAGCTCAAGTGGATTTTGCACAAAGATGCTTTTTTGGATCATATGGCACAAGAGCTCCAGCTGGTGACACCAGGCATGGACACGTGATGTGAGTGGAAGCCCGCCTGTGTGCAGTTCACATTTCCTCTTTACTCTATGCTGGTTCACTGGTGGGTGTTGCCTTTGCAGTGTTCATCAGGCCGTGGTCTCCAGTTATCTTGAGAAGAGAGACAGGAACTTGTTCTATAGGTGCCAGCAAAGTTCTAGACTGGAGTATCACCATTAAACTGGGCTGTGATAACAGATTCTTTCATTAACAAATCTTCCAATATTAAGTTGACTGATTCAAGGGACTGTGTTTCCATCACATCTTGTAATGCTCTTGGGAAGCTCCTTGCCCTGTGCTCAGAGTTACACCCTGTGGGGGTCTTTGGGGGGAATTATGGAATGCTGGGGATTGAACCAAAGTTAGCCTCATGTCAGGCAAGTGCTGAATCCCTATACTAGTCTATTTCTCCAGTCCCCACCCTTCCAGTTTGAAGACGTTGGTCCTGTTTCTCTTATGGGGAAGAGAAGTAAAGAAATAGGAATGGAAGGGCCCAGAGATGCAAACCTGGGCAGTGAAGAGCTCTCTTTGCATATGGTTGAGGCCCTGTATATCAAGACAAAACCAATAATTGAAGAAATTCCCTCATAGTGACAATATTGAAGTTGAACATAAGTTTAAATAAAGTAGGTAAAGTTGAGACAGTCAGTAAGAGCACTTATTCTGTGACTGAGGATCTGATCTTGCTTCTGAGCACTTCAGGAAGTAAGTCGTTTGAGTAACAAACCGAAGTAGCCCTTGAGCATCACCAAATATGGCACAAAACTCAAAACAAATAAATAAAACAAAAAATGTAGCTCATATACCCTTGCTAGGATTAGCATATTTAACCTTAATTCCCTCCTCTCCTTCCCTCCTCTCTCCTCTCCTCACCTTGCCTCTCTTCCCTTCCCTTCCATTTCCCTTTTCCTTCCTTCCCTTCAGCTTTCCTTTTTCCTTTCCCTCCCCTCCCCTCCTCTGATCTCCCCTCCCTTTGTCATTCTCTTTTTTTCCTTTTTTCTTTGTTTTGCCATACCCAGCTGTGCTTATGGTTTACTCCTGGCTCAGTGCTTAGGAATTCTGGTGAGATGAGGGAGACTATATAGGGTTGCTGAGGATGGAGGGTGGCCAGTTGGGTGCAAAGCAAGTGCCTTACTCTTATGCTACCCCTTCAGTCCTGACTTCCTTCGATTTCTAAAACATATATATGTATATATATAATATACAGATATATATATATATATATGTGTGTGTGTGTGTGTGTGTGTGTGTGTACATATTTGCTTCTTGGGTCACACCCAGCAATGGTCAGGGGTTACTCCTGGCTCTGCACTCAGGAATTACTCCTGCCAGTTCTCGGGGACCATATGAGATGCCAGGGATCGAACCCAGGTCGGCCATGTGCAAGGCAAATGCCCTACTCTCTGTGTTATCTCTCCGACCTAAAATATATTTTTTAACTGTACCAGAGATCAAACTCAGGGCCCCACATATGCAAGGTGCATGCTTTCGTGTTGAGTTCTGTTCTTGCTCTATCTTCTAATTTCTAAAAGAAATTCCTTTCAAATAGCTGAAAGCACCATGGACGTAACTATGAGCTAATAGGTTTTAAAGGGCAGGAGGGGGAAAGGAGGAAATCATCATCAAAAGAAAGTTGAGAAAACATGGCAACCTCAAGTTGGAAGTAATTAAGTTCTAAGATGAATATTTAGTCTTCAGAAGAAAAATCCAATTCTATTCTTTATATTAAAGGGTCAGGGATATAGGTCAGTGATAGAGCACATGTCTTACATATGTGAGGGAGGCCATGGGTTCTATCCCTGACACTATTTTTTTAAATTCAAGCAACATTAGTTTATATTATGTCTAGCTTCAGGTTACTAAATAATGTTTTGATTTCTGCACATACTACATGTGATCACAGCCAAAAAGTCTGGTTTTCCTCCACTCCAAGACAATTGAGTCCCTTTACCTGTTCATTCTCCCAGCATCGGTTTTTCCTATTTTAATCATCAGTCTGCTTTCTGTATCTAAGAGTTTGTTCTTTTATATTTACCCAATACCCATCTGATAAGGGGCCGGCACTGGTAGAACTTTACAAGAAGAAAACAGCCAACGCCATTAAAAATAGGGAGAAGAAATAAACAGAAACTTCAATGAGTAAGAAATTAGAATGGCCAAAGACATATGAAAAAATGCTCATCATCATTAGTCATCAGATAGATGCAAATCAAAACAACAATGAGATATCATCTCACACCACAGAGACTGGTACATACCCAGAAGAGCAAGAACAACAAGTGCTGGCGTGGATGCATGGAAAAGGGGACTCTCATCCATTGTTGGTGGGAATGTGGCTTGGAACAGCCTTTTGGAAAACAGTATGGACATTCCTCCAAAGACTAGAAATTGAACTCCAATTTGACCCAGCCATATCACTTCTGGGAATATACCCTGGGAAGCCGAAAGTACACAGTGGAGACACCATCCCTACTTTTATGTTCATAGCAGCATTATTCACATTAGCCAGAACCTGGAAACAACCAGAGTGCTCGAGAATTGATGACTGGATAAAGAAACGTGGTACATCTACACAATGAAATACTATGCAGCTAGGAAAAATGAAGTTATGATATTTGCCTATAAATGGATGGACATGGAGAGGATCATGTTGAGTGAAATTAGCCAGAAGGAGAGAGACAGATATAGAATGACTGCATTTATTTGCATGACATAAATGTATGTATATAAATTTATACATATTATCATATATATACATATTATGACACCAATATTCAAGGTCAGATGAAATGTGGATCAGGAGGTCTTGTTTAAGGTGGAAATTACCACAAACGTGTGGGAGTCAGAGATTATGTAAGACAGAGAAGGGAACAGTGTGCCAATAATTTTCAAAGTGCTATTATCCACGTAGAACTGAGCATTAAATACAGGCAAAAAGATACACATGACAACCTTTTAATGGATGTATTGTAATCCACATATATGCAACATACACCTCAGAGACCTGGGCCCTACAAAAGCAGGATGAGAATGCTATTCGGGTCTCCCAAAGTGGAACCGAAAGAGCTATGCTTGGAATATCACGCCTCACTCAAGTGAAAGAAGGAATCCCGAGCTCCGACCTCTGTCGCTGTTCCTGAGTCAGGGACACTATCTCGCTTGCCAAGGCATCGAAAAATTAGATGGGCTGGACATGTAATGCAATTTGGAGACGACCGCTGGACTAGAGCCATTACCGACTGGATCCCAGGGGACGCCAAAAGATCACGTGACCGCCCACCTACAAAATGGTCAGACTTCTTTGTCAAGTGGTTTGAGGCCCTTTGTACTTCTGAAGCAACCAGATGCCATTGGGCTACATTGGCACGTGACAGGGTCAAATGGAAATATTACTGGAGCCTACTCGAGCAAATTGATGAATAACGGGATGTCAAGTGATCAAGTGATCAAGTGATTATAATCCACAATGTGGAAGGGAAGAAAAAGAGGAAAAGATAGAGAAAGAAAGAACCCGCCATGGAGGCAGGCTAGGGAATTGGGAGGGAATCAGGGACATTGGTGGTGGGAAATGGGCACTGGTGGAGGGATGGGTGCTGGAACACTGTATGGCCAAAACCCAAACATGAACATTTTAGTAATTGTTTATCTCATGGTGGTATAATAAAATATATTAAAAAGAGTTTGTTCTTTTTTGTTAATCATTTGCTTTGCTCCTTTCTATTTCTATAAGCTTTACTTATTCCACAGATAGTGAAATCATATTGTATTTGTCTCTCTGTATCTGCTTACTTTACTTACCATTATACACTTCAGGTCCATTCTTCTCATTGCCAGTGACTGGATTTTGTCTTTTATACACACCAATATTTCTTATGCATCAGTTAGTGTCTGTCCTCTCTTAATTTCTCTATTTGAGCATTATATAGTAATAAGAAAAACATCAAGTCATAATATTAATTTCTATTTAAGTTAATACTTTACTTCATGATGTCATGGGAAGACCAAAATTTGTGTAGTTTCTGAAATGAAACTGTTTTAAATATTTGCAATGTGAGATTTTGTAGCATCACATATAATACTATTTATTAGAGAGAGAGAAAGAGAGAGAGTCTCCCATCTGGAGTGCTCTGGAGTTATTCCTGACAGTACTCAAAACCATGAAGTGTCGTGGATGAAACCTGGTCTCTTACATCCAAAGCATATGCTCCAGCCCTTTGCGACACTTCCCTGACCTATGTACTTAAATTTTTAGTGTCCTGGTTGCCATGACTGGTTCATGGTTTGCACCAAACCACGTAAATGTTCCCTTATTTTTCTCTTTTCCTCCCTTCCTTCCTCCCTCCTTCCCTCCCTCCCTTCCTCCCTCCCTCCCTCCTTTCCTCTTTCCCTCCCTTCTTTCCTTCCTTCCTCCCTCCCTCCTTCCCTCTTTCTCTCCCTCCCTCCCTCCCTCTCTCCCTTCCTTCCTCCCTTCCTCCCTTCCTACTCTCCCTTCCTTCCTTCCTTCCTTCCTTCCTTCCTTCCTTCCTTCCTTCCTTCCTTC
>JAJIBD010001833.1:162500-334401 GCA_021461705.1 Cryptotis parvus
CCTTATACAGAGACATAGCCTTCTACATTACGTGCACAGGCCTTATACAGAGACATAGCCTTCTACATTACATGCACATGCCTTATACAGTGACATAGCCTTCTACATTATATGCACATGCCTTATACAGAGACATAGCCTTCTACATTACATGCACATGCCTTATACAGAGACATAGCCTTCTACATTACATGCACATGCCTTATACAGAGACATAGCCTTCTACATTACGTGCACAGGCCTTATACAGAGACATAGCCTTCTACATTCCATGCACAGGCCTTATACAGAGACATAGCCTTCTACATTACATGCACATGCCTTATACAGAGACATAGCCTTCTACATTACATGCACATGCCTTATACAGAGACATAGCCTTCTACATTACATGCACATGCCTTATACAGAGACATAGCCTTCTACATTACATGCACATGCCTTATACAGAGACATAGCCTTCTACATTACATGCACATGCCTTATACAGAGACATAGCCTTCTGCATTACATGCACATGCCTTATACAGAGACATAGCCTTCTACATTACGTGCACATGACTTATACAGAGACATAGCCTTCTACATTACATGCACATGACTTATACAGAGACATAGCCTTCTACATTTCATGCACATGCCTTATACAGAGACATAGCCTTCTACATTACATGCACATGCCTTATACAGAGACATAGCCTTCTACATTACGTGCACAGGCCTTATACAGAGACATAGCCTTCTACATTACATGCACAGGCCTTATACAGAGACATAGCCTTCTACATTACGCACAGGCCTTATACAGAGACATAGCCTTCTACATTACGTGCACAGGCCTTATACAGAGACATAGCCTTCTACATTACATGCACAGGCCTTATACAGAGACATAGCCTTCTACATTACATGCACATGCCTTATACAGTGACATAGCCTTCTACATTATATGCACATGCCTTATACAGAGACATAGCCTTCTACATTACATGCACAGGCCTTATACAGAGACATAGCCTTCTACATTACATGCACATGCCTTATACAGAGACATAGCCTTCTACATTTCATGCACATGCCTTATACAGAGACATAGCCTTCTACATTACATGCACATGCCTTATACAGAGACATAGCCTTCTGCATTACATGCACATGCCTTATACAGAGACATAGCCTTCTACATTACATGCACATGCCTTATACAGAGACATAGCCTTCTACATTACATGCACATGCCTTATACAGAGACATAGCCTTCTGCATTACATGCACATGCCTTATACAGAGACATAGCCTTCTACATTACATGCACATGCCTAATACAGAGACATAGCCTTCTACATTACATGCACATGCCTTATACAGAGACATAGCCTTCTACATTACATGCACATGCCTTGTACAGAGACACAGCCTTCTACATTACATGCACATGTCTTATACAGAGACATAGCCTTCTACATTACATGCACATGCCTTATACAGAGACACGGCCTTCTACATTACGCGGCACATGCCTTATACAGAGACATAGCCTTCTACATTACGTGCACATGCCTTATACAGAGACATAGCCTTCTACATTACATGCACATGCACATGCCTTATACAGAGACACGGCCTTCTACATTACATGCACATGCCTTATACAGAGACATAGCCTTCTGCATTACATGCACATGCCTTATACAGAGACATAGCCTTCTACATTTCATGCACATGCCTTATACAGAGACATAGCCTTCTACATTACATGCACATGCCTTATACAGAGACATAGCCTTCTACATTACATGCACATGCCTTATACAGAGACATAGCCTTCTACATTACATGTACATGCCTTATACAGAGACATAGCCTTCTACATTACGTGCACATGCCTTATACAGTGACATAGCCTTCTACATTACGTGCACATGCCTTATACAGAGACATAGCCTTCTACATTACGTGCACAGGCCTTATACAGAGACATAGCCTTCTACATTACATGCACAGGCCTTTTACAGAGACATAGCCTTCTACATTACATGCACAGGCCTTATACAGAGACATAGCCTTCTACATTATATGCACATGCCTTATACAGAGACATAGCCTTCTACATTACATGCACATGCCTTATACAGAGACATAGCCTTCTACATTACATGCACATGCCTTATACAGAGACATAGCCTTCTACGTTACATGCACATGCCTTGTACAGAGACATAGCCTTCTACATTACATGCACATGCCTTATACAGAGACATAGCCTTCTACATTACATGCACATGCCTTATACAGAGACATAGCCTTCTACATTACATGCACATGCCTTATACAGAGACATAGCCTTCTACATTTCATGCACATGCATTATACAGAGACACAGCCTTCTACATTACATGCACATGTCTTATACAGAGACATAGCCTTCTACATTACATGCACATGCCTTATACAGAGACATTGCCTTCTACATTACATGCACAGGCCTTATACAGAGACATAGCCTTCTACATTACATGCACATGCCTTATACAGAGACATAGCCTTCTACATTTCATGCACATGCCTTATACAGAGACACAGCCTTCTACATTACATGCACATGTCTTATACAGAGACATAGCCTTCTACATTACATGCACATGCCTTATACAGAGACATTGCCTTCTACATTACATGCACATGCATTATACAGAGACATAGCCTTCTACATTACATGCACATGCCTTATACAGAGACATAGCCTTCTACATTACATGCACAGGCCTTATACAGAGACATGGCCTTCTGCATTACATGCACATGCCTTATACAGAGACATAGCCTTCTACATTTCATGCACATGACTTATACAGAGACATAGCTTTCTACATTACATGCACATGCCTTATACAGAGACATGGCTTTCTACATTACACGCACATGCCTTATACAGAGACATAGCCATCTACATTACATGCACATGCCTTATACAGAGACATAGCCTTCTACATTACATGCACATGCCTTATACAGAGACATGGCTTTCTACATTACATGCACATGCCTTATACAGAGACATAGCCTTCTGCATTACATGCACATGCCTTATACAGAGACATAGCCTTCTACATTACATGCACATGCCTTATACAGAGACATAGCCTTCTACATTACATGCACAGGCCTTATACAGAGACATAGCCTTCTACATTACATACACAGGCCTTATACAGTGCCGATACTTTATACATTACATACACAGGTCTTATACAGTGCCATAGCCTTCTGCATTACACACACACATGTCTTATATAGTGCCATAGCCTTCTACATTACATAAACAGGCCTTATACAGTGCTAAAGCTTTATACATTACATACACATGCCTTACACAGTGCCATAGCCTTATGCAATATGTACAGATGTCTTATACAGTACCATAGCTTTATATATTACATATACATGACTTTTACAGTGCCAGAGCCTTATACATTACATATACATACCTTATACAATCACATAGTCTTATACATTACATATACATGCCTTATACAGTATCATAGCCTTATACATTAATACACATGCCTTATTCAGTACCATAGCAAGTACATTACTATTCTACTATACAGTACATTACATTATTATATTTGATTTTAGTTCAGTGCCTTTTCTATGGTGAAATTGGTGCATATAGCATTATCCCTGTATTTCTTTGAGGGGGACTTCATGTAGTGCTCTGAGGACCTGGGCCACCCCTAATGGTACTTGGCCACCTGGGGAAGTTTCATGCTCAGGCCCAGCAATGCTGGGGCCACCAGGGCCACATGCGGCAATGCAAAAGGGACCAGACTGTATTGAAGGTGAAACTTGGAAGATGAAGCACCTCATCTAATGTCACCTAATGGCTCCAGAATGCAAGACATGCTTTTTGGGTGATCTGCTGAGCCCCTACATTAGCACACCTGCAGTACTGTGTATTTCTAAACTGCTTCAAATGTGAACAGAACTACCCTCCCAAACTGTATTAATCTGAACTCACTGGGGGTGGGAATGTCCCCAACAGTGCTGGGAAGCGGGTTCCCTTCTACCTCCGAAGTCAGCGGGGAATGGATGAAAACTCAGGAATCCGATGCAGTTTTAAAAAGGGCTTTACTATCACAGGTTCCAATATACAATCCAAGAGCAGGGAAAATCTCCGGACTCTGGGTTCCCAGCTAGGCCCCAGCCAGGTGTAGGCCAAGATGGCTGCCACCACGTGTTGAGGCCCAACAGAGAATGGAGAGGGCGGAGAAGCAAAAACACCAAGGGAAGCCGAAATGGCATAAAAGGGAAAAGAGAGCTTCTTTCTTCTTGCAGCTTATTTTATAGCTAGAAATCTGCCCAAGTTTACCAGTCTGGCCCATTCTGGGCTGAACTATCTAGAGATGAAAACAGGAAAACAGCTCTATAGAAATGTAGCAACTTCAGGAGGGCTTCTTGCTGTTTACTAGAACCCAGAGCTGATTCAAAGCCTCCTAGCAGAGCTGGGAGGAGCTATAAGCCCAATGTAACTTCCCTGGCAGGAAGGGTCAAATGCCCTCAGGTAATTTCTCCCAGCACCTCACCTAATGTCTTGAGCTAAGATCTGCCTGGAAATGCCTTTATAGGGTAGAGAAGGGGTTTCTGAGATGGCATGTCTCTGTACCAAAGACTATACTAATGCCAGTTAAATATTTCTCCAAGCCTTCACAAGTGTCTCGTCTAATTCACGGTAGTTTTGTATTTTAGTTGCCTTTGAGTTATCAGGGAGCCATGCTTGCTTGCTTGGAGGCAAACAGCATTTCTCTCTGGTCTAATTACTTAGAGATCCAACGTGGCCAGGCAAACATGCTGGTAAGATCTAGCTAGTCCCACGGTGATGTGGTAGCATGAGAGAATATTTATACCAGCCAGTACAGAATACATGGTCAGATAAACTGCCACATTTAAACTACACCTCCCCCCATCTACAAAGTGACCTGCAGGAGGCAATCCAGGGCAGATGCAGAGGCTTTTAGGCTTTTAGGTGTCCTGCAACAACAGAAGAGATGCGTCAGAGTTGGAAAGGAGGACAATGAGGACCGCAAGGGAAAGTTGCATGCACAGACTTTTGAAACTTAATAGAAGTATGAGTTCACTGCAGAAATTGTGACCATTTACAAGCAACTTCTCAATGTCCACGCTTTGGGAGTTTGTTTACAAGCCAGAAAAATGAAGGTTTAGAACTTTTAAAATCTCTCTGTTCTTTTTTTAAATTTTTCATTAATGTTTAATCTTATAGTATTTTGATTTTTTTTCTTGCTTTTTTTTTAGGTCATACCCAGCAGTGCTCAGAGGTTACTCCTGGCTCTGCACTCAGGAATTACTCCTGGCGGTGCTCAGGGGACCATATGGGATCTGGGGATTGAACCAGGGTGGGCTGCGTGCAAGGTAAATGCCTTACCCGCTGTGCTATCACTCCAGCCCCCTCTCTGTTCTTTTGTCTTCCAAAAAAGTAGATAATGGGTTTTGAGGCTCTTTATGTTCCTGGAGCAGGCAGGTGCCCTTGGGCTCTACTTGTATGAGACAGGTCATATGGAGATGTTACTGGTGCCAGCTCGAGCAAATCGATGATGAACGGGAAGACAGTGATACAGTGATACAGTGAATAAACTTCATGGGTTTTTTAAAGACCAACGAAGACTCTTTAACTTAATATATTTTTTTAATATTTTATTATACCACTGTGAGATAAACAATTACAAAGCTGTTCATGTTTGGGTTTCAGTCATACAGTGTTCCAGCACCCATCCCTCCACCAGTGCCAATTTCTCACCACCAATGTCCCCGATTCCCTCCCCTCCTCCCTAGCCTGCCTCTGTGGCAAGTTCTTTATCTCTTTGCTCTCTCTCTTTCTCTCTTCCTTCTCTTACATATTGTGGATTGTAATACATACATTTAGAGGATATCATGTGTATCCTTTTGCCTGTATTTAATGCTCAGTTATAGGTGGGTAATAGCACTTTCGACAATTATTAAAACACACATTATATATATCTATATCTATATGCATACATACATATATATATACATACATATTATGATACCAATTTCCAAGGTCAGGCAAATGTTGATCAGGAGGTTAGTAAGACAGAGAAGGGAACTTAATGTTTTTAGGCTGTTACTAAAACTTATGGGTCTCTCTCCCTAAACCTCTCCTCTATTCTACCACCTATGAGATGCCACTCAGCCAGCCTCGGAGTTAATGATTACAGAAACAGAGACCTCTTTATTATGTTTTTAATTATTTTATTTTAATTTAATTAAATTTTATTATATCACCGTGAGATATACAATTACAAACATGTTCATGATTGGGTTTCAGTTATACAGTGTTCCAGCATCATCCCTCCACCAATGCACATTTCCTGCCACCAAAGTTCCCAGATTTCCTTCCCCTCCCGACCCCTAGTCTGCCTCTATAGCGGGTACTTTTCCTCTTCTTTCCCTCTCTCTCTCTCTCTCTCTCTCTCTCTCTCTCTCTCTCTCTCTCCCTCTCTCTCTCCTCTTACACATTGTGGCTTGCCCTACATATATTTAGGGATTATAATGTAAATCTCTTTGTGTATATTCAATGCTTAGTTGCAGTCTGGTATCTCCATTTCCAACAATTAGTAGAACACTGGTATATATTTATATCCCGCTAATGAATGTGGTCATTATTTCTGTCCTTTTCCTTCTGACTAATTTCATTCAGCTTGGTAATATCCATGTCCATCCATTTGTAGGCAAACTTCATGACTTTGTTTTTCCTGACAGTTGCATGGTAATCCATTGTGTAGATGTACCCCAGTTTCTTTATCCAGTCTTCTGTTCTCAGGCACTCAGGTTGTTTCCAGATTATGGCTATTATGAATAGTGCAGTGATGAATACAGAAGTGCAGATACTGTTTCTGCTGTTTGTTTTTGGGTCTCCAGGTTATATTCCCAGGAGTGATATTACTGGGTCAAATGGGAGCTCAATATTAAGTTTTTTGAGGAATGTCCATATTGTTTTCCAAAAGGGCTGGACCAGTCAGCATTCCCACCAACAGTGAATGAGAGACCCTTTCTCCTCACATCCACGCCAGCACTGGTTATTCTTGCTCTTTTACTTTATTATTTTTGGGGTTCACCCAGCAATGCTCAGGGATAACTCCTGGTTATACACTCAGGAATTACTCCTGGCGGTGTTCAGAGACCATACGGGATGCCAGATATCAAACCCGGGTCTGCTGTGTACAAGGCAAATGCCTGGACTATTGCTCCGGCTCTCATTCTTGCTCTTTGGATGTGTGCCAGTCTCTGTGGTGTGAGTGATATCTCATTGTTGTTTTGATTTGCCTCTCCAGAAACAGACATTTCTTTTTTCTGTGAAAGGTTTCCTAGGATTGTCTTAACAAATACCTCCAACTGCATGTCCTAAACCATGAACAGTGGCTGACATCATGCCAAGAGTCTCGCTTCTCCCATCCAAGTACTAACCAGGTCCGACCCTGCTTAGCTTCCGATCAGACGAGATTGGGCGCATTCAGGGTGGTATGGCTGTAGACAAGAGTCTCGCTTCTCAGGTCAAGTTTTAGCAGGACTGCTACTCCTCAGAGGGATCTGTTGCATCCATGTTCCCAACTTCTTGTGGGTTGCATTTCTGAAAGCCTCTGACCCGTAGAAATCTCCCCCATTTTGTAGCCCCTCTCTTCACAGGCAGGCACCTGTCACTGTTCATAGTACTTTCTTCCCACAGCCCTACAAGAGCATACCTGTACTGCCTGCAAGGGTGGTCTTTGTTAACTATAGTGAGTTATGCCAGAAAAGTCGAGTGTTGTTAGCATGGTTTCATATCAACCAATATGTTTAAATGCACACTTGGGCATGAGGCACGGATTCCTGAGCATGTACAGAGCACAGAGCCATAGCAAGAGCAGTGTTAAGGACAGAGACTTTTAGCCTTTTCTGCCACACTGCAGATACCCACTAAGCTATAGTGATCTCAAGTACACCCCAGAAAATGCTGGAGGGGTCTGAATGATAGTAGAGAGGGTAGGGTGCTTGCCTTGCATGAGGCTGACCCTGGTTTGGTTGGTTCCCAGCATCCTATATGGTCTCCCCAGCACACTGCCATTAGCAATTCCTGACTACAGAGGCAGGAGTAAGCCCTGAGCAATACCAGGCAAGATTCTCCCTCCACAACCCCTCCAAATGCTGAGGGAGTCATATGGGGGCTCTTACCGTCAAGTCTTTTCCAACTCCGCCTCCAAAGGCCTGGCTAGAGAACAAGTAGATTTAGTTGCCATGAATACAAGAAGTTAATTAAAGACATGTATACTATTCATGCCATTATCACATCTGGCTCATTTCACCTTGATTGGGGAGACCTTTTGTTTGTTTGTTTTTTGGGCCACACCTGGTGATGCTGAGGGTTACTCCTGTCTCTGCACTCATTAATTATTTCTGGGAAACCATATGGAATCAAACCCAGGTTGGCCATGTACAAGGCAAAAACCATACCTACTGTATTATTGTTTTGTCCTTTGAGTAGGAGGCTTGAAAAGTACTGATTCCCAGTATCTTCTTTTGCCTAATTACAACAGAGTACCTGGGGTGAGTTCTTGTCAATCCTGTTAAGAGTCTCTGAGTGACTGAGACAACTAGCTGGAGACTCACCCCAGAAGCAGTAGGTCACTAGAATAAATGTTTCGTGGTGTCCAGGTCACCCCTGAATACCAGAGCTCACTGGGCTGCCTGAACATTTCACTGTTTGTGAACAAATAGGATATCTCCCTGTGTGCCCAAAGATTGACTAGTGAGGGAGCAGTCACATCTGCTTACAGCCTGGGCTTAGTAGGGGGCGGAAAAGAAAGGGCTTGATTGCAGAGGAGGCTGAGATTAAAAAGATGACAGGTGTATATCAGGGAGAAAGAAAACCCCCTGTGGGGCTGGGAGATAATACAGCAGGTAGTGGCCCCTAAGCACTGCCAGGTGGAACCCTGGAGGCCTCTGCCTGTGCCTCCTGAGGGTTCTGGGTACTTCGTCTTCACAGGGCCTGAGTAGCAACTGGTTCCTCTGTGGAGCTGACAGCCTGGGTGGCTGAGAATTGCCGGTGGGGTCAACTGAACACCTAGTGGGACTCCACCCTCTGTACTCTCCTCCCTCCCTCCACACACATGAAAAGGGAATTCTACTCCTTGGTAAGAGGTAGATATGTTCACTGAGGCAGGAACTTTCTGTGAGAATCCATAGGCACAGTTCAAACATGTAGTCTTTCACATTATTGCTCTCTTGGTTATGAGAGACAGAAATTCAACCTCAACTGGATGAAGCCCCAAGGAAAACGAAGGGACTCGTTCGATTCAGAAGGGGCAGTGGTGATTCATGCGAAGAAAGGAATACAGACTTTGAAATCTTGGAAAGTATAAAACAGAACTCACTTTCGTTCTAGAATTTTCTCTTGCTCTACTGACCTTCATTTCTTCCTGTAGAGGGGAAGACTGCCTCTCACAGCTACACAGTGGTATCTCTAGTGGACAGTCCACAGCAGGGGCCGTTGTCCCATACTGTCCTTGGGTAGGCTGTGTGCCCAGGAGAGAGGGTCCTTCTCTGAGCTCCCCCAGGCTCACAGGGCAGCCAGCCCATCAGCCTGCGGGCCAGCACTACTCTCCAGAGGCCTGCCGTGTAGAAGGCCCACTGCTCCCTCCTGCTTCTTGGGTTGACCAGAAGGCTCCTCTTCCAGACCTCACTAAAAGCCTTTCCTAAATGATCAAAAAATGTTCCTCAATCAAGGGGGTGGGTGAGGGGAACCTTCTCTGGAAAAGTCAGGGAAAGTAAAAAGACAAAGGCAGGCCACCTTGACTGTTGAAAGGGAGAGTGATTTCTGACTCTTTGGTTTGTTTTTGGGCCCCAATGGGGATGTACAGTGATACTCCCAGTTCAGTGCTCAGGGGTTACTCTGATATATTCTCAAGACCATGATGGAACACTAGGATTTAGCCTGGGTCTTCAGGAGGTTAAGTGTGTGCTCCAGCCCTTTAAGCTATCTCCTGGTCCCTGTTTTGGTTTGCTTTGTTTTAATGCAAGTGATATTTTATGCTTTGCTGCCTGTCCTTTCTTGCTGGTGAGATTTAGGAGGATTGATCTGGACTTGCTTGTTCATGGACAGATACACCTGTGCAAACAGTGGCTTGACTTGTACTCAGATGGGGAAGGCGAGAGTAATATTTTCTATACAATGCACAACTCCAGCTCCTCCTTAGGTTACCTACTTCTCTTTCAGGGAAGGAGCCTCATGGGTTTTTGTCTTTTTTTTCTTTTCTCCAAATGGGACTTCAGGATTTCTGAGAAAGGAAATTTAAGAATTGAGAAGATAAGAGCAGTCTCGTGGGTGAGACCCCTGTACAACCCCTATCCCATCATGAACACACTCATTTGTTATGTGTTTTTGTTTCTTGCCTATTCCTGAGTGTTTCAGGTTTCCAAGAACAAGATGCTTATGATTTGGGGGGCAGGGAGCTGGTCTAGCAGTTAAGGCTAGATTCCGGCACCCTTTGGTGTCCCTAGGCATTTCTGGTGGAATCTTGGAGTCACTCAACACCTCATCACCACCCACGTCACATCCTTAGGCCTTTCCACGAATAGACAACCAGGTTGGTCAAGCATGAGTGGCGTGGCCTCCAGACCCCCAAAAGTTGCATATGCACGCCCTCACTTACAGAGTAAAATTGAAAGAGAACCTTAATTTCCTCTTACAAACATGTACTACGTACTATTTCTAAGTATCTCATTTTTAAATGTTCTTTTGCCGGCCCTCCTGGTGACCGCCACAGGATGCAGAGCCTCAGACATGGTGGGACTAGCTGGCACCCAGCTCTCCCCTAGCTCAGCTGACCAGGAGGCTCCCAAGAGGAAAGATGGGTTTTGGGAGTGGACCCATCACCTCTGGGGGGCTCAGAAACAGCCGGATGAGACTCGCCCACCACAATAGCTGCCATTTTCACTGTTCAGATGCTGCAGCACATCAGAGACCTCCAAGGAGAGACACTGATCTCAAGTCCAGATTAACAGAGTAGCCGAAGTTCGAGCCCAGGTAGGCGGCTCCCAGAAGAAGAAGTTACCAGACATTTGTCACATGGAGCTGGGGCCACCCCTTTCCCTCTCTATCTCAACCCGAGGCCCGGTAGCCCTGCCCAAGAACTGCCCCAGTGACTGACCACAGCATGCATTGCCTCAGACACAATGGGGAGAGCTGGCACCCAGCTCTCCCTAACTCAGCTGACCATGAGGCTCCCAAGTTGCACCAAATAATTTTATGTGGTGGTACCCCTGGAAAAATGTAACTTTTCTCCTTCCTTCCTTCCTTCCTTCCTTCCTTCCTTCCTTCCTTCCTTCCTTTTCCTTCCTTCCTTCCTTCCTTCCTTCCTTCCTTCCTTCCTTCCTTCCTTCCTTCCTTCCTTCCCTTCCTTCCTTCCTTCCTTCCTTCCTTCCTTCCTTCCTTCCTTCCTTCCTTCCTTCCTTCCTTCCTTCCTTCCTTCCTTCCTTCCTTCCTTCCTTCCTTCCTTCCTTCCTTCCTTCCTTCCTTCCTTCCTTTTTTAATAATTACTCATTTCAACCTCAGGTATTATTTGGGTGACTGGGTTAGCCTCAGGTTTTCACCTCAGCTGTTTAATTTAAATGGCTTCGTGGCTCATGTTTATGGATACATGAGCAAACCAGTAAAGATCAAAAGAAAAAAAAGAAAATCAAATTGCTGCGGAGCTCAATATTTCAGAAGCTGGAGCGGGTAGGCGTTGGTGAAGTGTGGTGCAGGGAAGGGAAGGCCCGCACTTATGATAATGCTCCTAACAAGGAAATGAGATTGACACAGCAATTCTCTGTTGTTGTCGTCCCCTGAGGTTAGAGATTATGCAGCGCGTGTTTCTGTTTTTAGCTGCTTTGGTAATTCCTATGGTGAGAGACGACACTCTGCATATTTGTCAAGGTTGCACTCCGAGGGAGGTGCTGGGACTCTGAGGTAGCACAGGAAACACTGTTCTTTCTCCTGGGAGCTGGTGGGGGCCCCATCTTCTCCCCGCGATGCTCTGGGCCCCCTTCCCATGACTGATTTCTTTATTTATGTGCAGTTGCCAGGGAATTCCACTCAGGGCACATAGGTCTGTGTTCACAACAGTCCTGGCTGTGAGGAGTGTTGAGATGCACGGCTGCATGGCAGAATGTTTACGCTCGCCATTGGATATCTCACTGCGAATCCTGAGGCCTTTGAACGCTCAAGTGAACATTCTGAAAGAGCAGAAAACTAGTCAAGGGCAGCATGGATTTGACTAAAAAATAAACCAGGTAGGCCTCTTTTATGACTAAGAAATAGAGGGAAGCACACCTCTTTTCTTTTGGAAGGAGCAGGGGTTTATGGTATTATATACATTTCTGGGATTACACCTCTGTATTTTGAATCCATATATACGACATTATATGAGCACCATTGAACATCTGGTTTCCATTTATCCACCTTCTTTGTCTGATCAAAATGGCCCACCCTCCCCTAACCCCCTTCCTCCCTGGTTCATCAGTCTGTTCTCTGTATCTGAGTTTGTTCAGTTTGTTTGCTACTTTCTTTGTAGTCCACATATGGGTAAAATCATATAGTGCTTGTCTTTCCCCATCGAACCTATTTCATTCAGCATGCAACCCCGAAGACCCGTAATGTTGTTGCAAAGGCAACATGTTACTTTGTGGGGGCAGAGTTGGGACACGCCCTGTAATGCGAGGGGTCACTCCCAGTAGTGCTTTTGGTGGTGGTGGGGTCCAGATGTGGTGCTAAGGACTGAAATGGGCCTAGCCTTGTGCAAGGCAAGTGTCTCACCTCCGTGGTATCTCCGGGATTTCATCTTTTTGAGACAGCTGAGCAGTGTTCCATTGTGTCTTTGTACTGCATATTCTTTGTCGGCCCATCCATGAATGGGCACTTACTTCCTTATCTTGATCCTATGGCTCTTGTAAACCTGTAACTGAGCTTTTATTGCCCTTCCTAGAATGCAGACCCCAGGAAGGCAGAGAGTTTTGCTCACAGCTGTAGCCTCACCCCGAGCTCAGTCAGTGTTTGGTGAATGAGTGATTTGAAAGGTAGTTTCCTCCTGGGTGAAACAATCACTGGCTAGAATCCCTTCTTATTTGTACTTACTGATGTCCTCTCATTAAGAGAATAGATACTTATTTTCAGGGGCTGGAGTGATAGCCCAGCGGGTAAGGCGGTTGCCTTGCACACAGCCGGCCTGTGCTGGCCTGGGTTCGATTCCCGGCATCCCATATGGTCCCCCAGCACCGCCAGGAGTAGTTCCTGAGTGCAGAGCCAGGAGTAGCCCCTGAGCATTGCTGGGTGTGACCCAAAAAGCAAAAAAAAAAGAGAGAGAGAGAGAGAGAAGAGATACTTATTTTCATAAGTTGGCTAAAACTCAAAACTATTTGCCTCTTGAATTTCATTCTGAAATTCAAGATTTAGTTCCATGAACAAAAACCAGTCTCCCTGGAGATTAAACAAGGATTAGGAGAGGCTCCAAGTTTTGACACTCTGGGCATCGTTGTCCTGTGCTGGCTTGCTGCCCTGGCTTAACTCTCTTTTCCTGCTCCCTCTACCCCCAGTGACACTTTATTTTCAGGAGGATATATCTTTTTATTAGGATACTTCAGGCTTACTCTAAAATAAGCTTATATATCCTGTTTTAGCTATAGGAATTCAGGTAATGTATAAAGTAAATGAATGTTATTTAAAAAATTATTTTGTTATACCCATGTGAGATATACAGTTACAAAACTATTCGTGATTAGTTTTGTAAACTACAGTGTTCCAGCACCCATCCCTCCACCATGCATGTTTCCCAACACCAATGTCCCCCCCCCTGATTCCCTCCCCTTCCCCCAGCCTGTCTCTATGGCAGGCACTTTCCCTCCTCTCTCTCTCTCTCTCTCTCTCTCTCTCTCTCTCTCTCTCTCTTTCTCTCTCTTACACATGTGGCTGGTAGTACATACATTTAGAGGTTATCATGTATATCTTTGTTATACATTCAATGCTCAATTCTAGGCTGGCATTAGCATTTCCAACAATTATTAGCACCCCCAGTGACACTTCCGATGTTCTCTCTCTCTCTCTCTCTCTCTCTCTCTCTCTCTCTCTTTCTCTCTCCATCAAGAGGATCCACCCCCTTTTTTAAATATCAGGGGCACTTCTTCCTCATGCATCCTCATGCATTGACAAACTTTTCTCTTTCCCTTCTCCTTGTGTCTTAATATGCAGTGGAATGTCCTACAGACTACCCAGCCCATCACTAGCAGGCACAGATGAAGTCACATCAATCCCATTGGTGTGTTCCTATTCTGATGCACTCTCATGCCCTGAAATCACTGCACACAAGAGACAGCTCTGGAGCCCTCAGAGGTAAGCCCTACACTCTGCATATCAGGGAACCATAGGTCCCGCCATGTTGTTTTTGCTCTTTGATCCTTAGATGTTAATTACTGCTAAATGAATCACTTTGAGGCAGTGTCTATGGGAGCTTCTGCCTCCTGAGGCTGCCCAGGAAGTTCTCCCCCTTGAGAAGAGGCAGAATGAACGGTGCCCAGAGACTTGCTGCATTTGGATACTTTGGGTACTTAAAAGCTCTCCTTGAACTTTTGCTTAGGTTGTTGTTTGATTATTGTCTGCTTGGAGCTTTGGAATTATAGTTGGCTTACTTTACGACCATTCCTAGTTAAAAAATATATATAATATATATATATATATATATTTATTTATATATACATTTTTTTTGCCGGGGAATTCCAGGCAGGGATCAGGGGTCCTAGCGGCCATGCCCAGTGATACTTGGCCTAGCGGCCATGCCCAGTGATACTTGGCCAACCAAGTCAGACATGCCACCTGGTGGTGCTGGGGACCACCAGGGCCACAGCCAACAGCTCTTGGGTGCTTCTAGGGCTAATCCCGTGACAGTGTAGGACAGCATCACATCCCTGTGCATGCAAGCTATGCACAACTAAGCTCCAGGCCACTACTAACTTTTTAAAAATCTTCTGGCCAAGACTATTTAGTTATTTGGTATTAGGGCCTCACCCAGCATTGCTTCGGGCTTACTCCTGGTACTGTGCTCAGAGTAGTTCTGAAAGTGCTTAGGGGAACCATAAGTGATGCTGGGGATCAAATCAGGTTTGGTCAAGGGCAAGGCAAATGCCTTACCAACTGTACTATCTCTCCGGCCCTGAAACAGTCCTCCTGAAGGGGGTGAGTGACAGAAAGGTGAGGGTTATATGAGGAATTTGAACCCTGTGGAGCCGTATGGTACTAGAAGTCTCTTCACAGCAGGTGGATTGTGGAAGTTCATGGTAAGGGAGCCTGTGTGTGGTTGGGACAAAAATAATCACTCCAGTGTGGATCTGAGGTTTGAAAATGCACTCCACATTAACATCATTTGTAATCAAACTTGCCATTTTTGCCTCTCTCCCTTTATTTTGCATTGATGAATGGGGAAGGGAGGGAATATTTGAATTCCTTAAATTGATGTTGTGTGCCACCTATGAGTGCTGAAGCATATACCTTGCATGTGTGAGTGGCCCTGAGTTCTATCTCCAGCGATGCTCTTCCTCCCAACCCCCTCTTTTTAAAAAATTTTTTTTATTATACCACCGTGAAACATACAATTACAAAGGTGTTCATAATTGGTTCTTGGTAATACAGTATTCCAGCACCCATCCCTCCACCAGTGCCCCATTTCCACCACCAATGTACCCCACCCTCCCGCCTACCCCCCAGGCTGCCTCAACAGCAGGTAGCCCTGTTTCCTCTCTTTCTCTCTCTGTCTCTCTCTCTCTGTCTCTGCATCTCTCTCCCTCTTGTTTTACACATTGTCCAACCCCCTCTTAAGAGATTAGAAAACGCTTTTTGCAAATGAGAACCTTTGTTATCCTAGAGAGGTCATAGCTTATTAAGTGGATGCCTCCTATGTATTGAGTGACAGCATGTGCCTAGGGCCTGTGCTTTTATATGATTGATTTAGCCAACACGTAAAACTCAACACCTTTTACAACTCAACACGTTGGTGCTAGACCATCATTATTTCTTGTATGCTTGGTCTCTGCTAGATTCTATGTTGTACATTTCATTACATTTACATTGTATTTCTTCATTTTGGGGCCACATCCAGCAGTACTCAGGCCTTTCTTCTGGCTCTGTGCTCAATTTGGGTCTCTGGGGACCCTCTGGAGTGCTGGGGATTGATGAGGGGCCAGCCACGTGCAATGCAAACACCCTACCACATATCTTTTAGGCCAACTTAGCTACTTTAAGTTTTTAAATCCTCCCAATGAGCCCAATATTCTGGTCATTGCACACGTGAAAAAGGTGGTTTGTCTAGAATAATGGAGTCCAGATGCGGAGAGAAATTTCCCATCCCTCTGCACTTTGGAGGAAGACATCTTTACTTGACCGAATATGCCGGGTAATGGAATTTTTAACTCATCAGCATTTTTGTTTACTTTTGGGGATGAATGTTTACTGCTTGAAATAGACTTTAAAAAATTGCCTCATAAAACCGCAGAACTTAGATATCTATAAAATAATATTATTATTGCTTATCAGCAAAATGTGTCCCGAGATGGGAATATCTGATATTGATATACGCTTGTCACAGTCTTTCCTCAAGAAATCAACAACATAGAGGAACATCAGTCCTTAGAATGTTTGCTGCTTTAATAAATGTATCTGCAGAAACATGAAAGACATGTCCATAGTCTCAGGATCTTAAAATGCAAACAAAGTCAAAATTGATCAGAAGTTAGATATTAAAAGGAAAGGAACTGATAACTAATGTGAATGTGCTTAGGTGACAATAGGTTTATAGAATCAGAATATGTCTCTTTGGTTTGTCTGAGGCATCAGGATCCAACCCAGAGCCTCATGCAAAGCAGGTGCTCCACCCCAGAGTCACAACCCAGTTTTGCTGTTGAATCAATCTGAAAATCAGAATCAGACTGATAAGGGACCAAGATCAGTTCATTTCCATCTCTTCCTCTCTCTGCTGCCTCCTTTTTTATCTGAAAGGGAAGAAGTGATAAGGCTACCAATGATATTTTATTGTATTTTTTTTTCGTCTCTTCAACTCCACCGTTCTCCCTGCATTAACACACGCCTCAGAGACCTGGGCCCTATGAAAGCAGGATGAGAATGCTATTTGGGTCTCCCAAAGAGGAATCAAAAGAGCTATGCTTGGAATATCACGTCTCACTCAAGTGAAAGAAGGAATCGGAGCTCCGACCTCCATCGCTGTTCCAGAGTCAGGGATGCTGTCTCGTTTGCCATGGCATCGAAAATCAGATGGGCTGGACATGTAATGCAATTTGGAGGCGACCGCTGGACTAGAGCTGTTACCGACTGGATCCCAGGGGATGTCAAAAGATCACATGGCTGCCCACCTACAAGATGGTCAGACTTCTTTGTCAAGACCCTGAATGAGCGGTTTGAGACTCTGCATTCCTGGAGCAACCAGATGCCATTGGGCTACACTGGCACGTGATAGGGTCAAATGGAATTATTACTGGCACCCGCTTGAGCAAATCGATGAATAACAGGATGTCAAGTGATTTTTTTTTTTTTTTTTCTTTTTGGGTCACACCCGGCAATGCTCAGGGGTTTCTCCTGGTTCTGTACTCAGGAATTACTCCTAGTGGTGCTCAGGGGACCATATGGGATGCCGGGGGATCAAACCCGGGCCATCATGGGCCGGCTGCGTGCAAGGCAAACGCCCTACCAGCTGGACTATTGCTCTGGCCCCAAGTGATTTATTTTTTAAAAAATATTTTTATTATACCACCGTTAGATATACAATTACAAGATGTTCATATTTGAGCTTTGGTTCTACAGTGTTCCAACACCCATCCCTCCACCCGTGCCCATTTCCTGTCACCAATGTCCCCACTTCCCACCCCTTCCCCCAGTCTGCCTTCATGGAAGGTTCTTTATCTCCTTTCTCTCTCTCTCTCTCTCTCTCTCTCTCTCTCTGTTTCTCTCCCCCCTTCGCTTCCCTTTCTTACATATTGTGGATTGTAATCTATTCTAGAACATGATTAATGCCATTAGTTTGATGTTCCACAAGCGGCTGTGGGACTCAGGGAGAGCAGGATGGCAGCTCTTCCCCCTGCTCTGAGTCTCTACATGATGGCCGATTGCCCTGAGGCAGTTTGTGAGCCAGGCCGCCAGGCCTCCGGGACAGGTCAGAGAGGGGAATGGGGGCCCAGCTCCATCTCCACTAACGCCGGTGACTTCTGCCTCTGAGAGCCTCCTACCTGGGCTTAAACTGGGCTGCTCTGCTGAGTTGGCCTTGAGATCACCGCCTCTCTTGGGTGGGTTCTGATGAGCTGTGGGGTCGAGACAACAAAAGTGGCAGCTATTAAGGTGAGCGAGTCTCATCCAGCTGCTTCCGAGACCCTAAAGAGGTGATGGACTCACTCCCAAAACCCATCTTGCCTCCTGGGAGCCTCATGTCCAGCTGAGCTAGGGGAGGCCGGATGGCAGCTCTCCCCCCATGTGTCTGAGTCTACCAATGATAGTTTTAAAAAGTGGGTTAAACATATCCTTTGATCATTGGATTGGAAGATAGAGCAGTGGTTAGGGAAAGTACCTAATATGCGCCTGATCCAGTTTTGATTCCTGGCCTCTCAGGGTTCTGTGTGCATCACGTGGTCCAGAGTAGCCTGGAGGCTCTGGCACCCCATGGCCACCAGACTACTGCCTGAGTGTCGCTGGAGATTGCTGGAATTGCATTGCAGAAGCACCACATTCTTGGGCTCCACCATTGAACTGCTCATATGGTTAGCCAGACATCCATGGAAATGGCCTCCAGGTCCTCAGAGAAGCTCTTGGAAGCATCCTTTTCCCAAAGAGATAAATAAGTAAACTCACGTGAGATCTCAGTGCCACAGTGCTCATGCACAGCCTACATACATTGAAGAAAAAAAAAGCTTCCAGTGTTTCTTCTTCTTCTTCTTCTTCTTCTTCTTCTTCTTCTTCTTCTTCTTCTTCTTCTTCTTCTTCTTCTTCTTCTTCTTCTTCTTCTTCTTCTTCTTCTTCTTCTTCTCCTCCTCCTCCTCCTCCTCCTCCTCCTCTTCTTCCTCCTCCTCCTCTTTCTTCTCCTTCTTCTTTTTCTCCTTCTCCTCCTTCTCCTCCTCCTCCTTCTTCTCCTTCTTCTCCTTATTCCCCTTTCTTCTTCTCCTCCTTCTTCTCCTTTTTCTTCTCATTCTTCTCCTTCTTTTTCCTCCTCCTCCTCCTCCTTTTTTCTTCTCATTTCTTCTTCTCCTTCTTCTCCTTCTTCTTCTCCTTCTCCTCCTCCCTCTCCTCCCACCCCTCCTCCTCTTCCTCCTCCTTCTTCTTCTCCTTCTCCTCCTTCTCCTCCTTCTCCTCCTTCTCCTCATCCTCCCCCTTCCTCTCACCCCTCCTTCTCCTCCTCCTCCTCCTTCTTCTTCATCTTCTTCATCTTAATCTTCATCATCATCATCTTCTTCTTCTTCGTATTTGTCGTCTTCTTCATTTTCTTTTAGAATACTATCTCTTTGGTTTCAATGAATTCGAATCACACTTTCCTTGGGATGGTTCTCAGCTGAATGACCTATCATTGGGGATGCTGTGTGAATGAATTCATCTTCTCCTTTGGAGCTAAGAATCCTTGGCCAGGAAGTGAGAGAGAGGAGTACCTAAGGTACTCCTGCTTTTGTCATTCTTTTTCCCATTAAGACAAAAAAACACACACAAAGACATTCTATTTTATGTGCTAGTGCCTATGTTTTGAGACTGTATCTATATCTATCTATCTATCTATCTATCTATCTATCTATCTATCTATCTATCTATCTATCTATCTATCTATCTATCTATCTATCTATCTATCTATCTATCTATCTATCTATCTATCTATCTATCTATCTATCTATCTATCTATCTATCTATCTATCGATCTATCTATCTATCGATCTATCGATCTATCGATCTATCGATCTATCGATCTATCGATCTATCGATCTATCGATCTATCGATCGATCTATCGATCTATCGATCTATCTATCGATCTATCGATCTATCTATCTATCTATCTATCTATCTATCTATCTATCTATCTATCTATCTATCTATCTATCTATCTATCTATCTATCTATCTATCTATCTATCTATCTATCTATCTATCTATCTATCTATCTATCTATCTATCTATCTATCTATCTCTATTTATCTATTAGATATATCTATATCTATCTATCTGTTTATAGAGAATGATCTATCTATATCTATCTGTCTATATAGATAGATAAATAGATAGATATAGATATATAAATTTATTGCTATGGAATTGGTACATGGATTAATATAATCCAATTCAGCTACTGTCAGTTTTGGCTTCTGATTTTTAAAGAAATGAAATGAAGATACATGTGGATGCCTGACAATCTCACAGCCCTATGCATTGTGCTAGCTGCACTTGGCAGGGTCTACCCTGGGCCCAGGAGGGAGGCTTGGGATTCAGGAGCCAGAAGGTGGGGAGACGGCCCCAGGATTGAATTTCTATCTTGCAGGTGCAGTACCTCTGGCAGTGCTCAAGGTTTACTCCTGGCCCTGCACTCAGGGATCACTCTTGGTAGGACTTAGGGAACAATATGGTGCCAAGGACCAAATCTGGGTCATCCACATGCAAGGGAAGTGCCTGCCTGTTGTACTATCTCTCTGGTCCGTAGGAGTGGAATTCTAGAAGTGTCTTCTGTTTGTCTCTCTGACTGACCTTGAGCAGAGGCTCTATTGGGATGGTGGGCCAGGGCCAGAACCCTCTCTCCCTCCCAGGTGCCTCATGATCAACTGAGCACAGGGGGAGCCGGTAGCAGCTCTGCGTCGTATATCTATGTCTCTGGTTAATGGCCGACAGCCGGGGAGCAGTTTGTGGGTGGATCCACCTGGCCTCCCAGATGGGACAGAGGTGGGGGAAAGGGACCCCAGCTCCATCTCCATGGAAGCCGGTGACTTGTTATCTTATGCAATGTTATCTTATATAAGGCACCTTATATATGAGGCACCCGGGAGGCATGGCGGGTTCTAGCCCTGCCCTGCCACCCCAGCAGAGCCTCACAACAAGCCAGACGACCCCCCTACTCCATGGGGGTCACCATTTTCCACATCCGACTTCCCTCTAGTTACAACTCCACCCAGCAGACTAGACTATCACAGCCCGGATCATCCACACCCACCCTGCAGCAGTTCTTTTTTCTCAATCCGGCCCAGGTATGCTGAACCAGAAACTCTCAGACATGGGGCAGAGCTGCTACTTGCTCTCCCTGTGCCCAGCCACTCATGAGGCACCCAGGAGGCATGGCGGGTTCTAGCCCTGGCCTGCCACCCCAGCAGAGCCTCACAACAAGCCAGATGACCCCCTACTCCATGGGGGCCGCCATTTTCCACATCCGGACTTCCCTCTTGTCAGAACTCCACCCAGCAGACCAGACTATCACAGCTTGGCCTCGCGGCTGCTAGCGGCAGCGCAGTTCATCTATAGTTGCTTTATTTAGAGGTGACTACAAGAGTATGCCACCCGCACGGCAAGCCTGGCAAGCTGCTCGTGTTGTATTTGATATGCTAAATACCAGTAATATTTATATTAGGTCATTCCTATGACCTAATATAATGGTTTGAGGCTCTTTATGTTCCTGGAGCAAGCGGATGCCTTTGGGTTCTACTAGCTTGAGACAGGACATATGGAGATATTACTGGTGCCTGCTCTAGCAAATAGATGATGAACGGGAAGATAGTGATAGATAGTGATATTATATAAATAAATATTTATATTTATTTATGTAAGTGAAATGTTACCTTATATAAATATTTACATATATAACATATTTACATACATAACATAACATATAACTTGAAACTCCAAGTTGTATTGGGCCCCACAGCTCAGTGCAAGGGCCTGAGGGACATGGGGTCCCCCTTTGTATGCTAGAATTTTGGCAGGCCACCCTCCCCACCACCCCGGTGCTTTGGAGTCTTCAAGGCTACACTTGGCAGCATTCAGGGGACCATGTGGACTTCCATACCAGGGATGGAAGTCAGGTTGGACACAAGCCTTGTAGGCATTGTGCCCCTGTGTCGCTGCAGCCCCACATATCTGTATTTTATTTATGTATTTATTTCTGTATTTATTTATTTATTTATTTATTTATTTATTTATTTTTGGTTTTTGGGTCACACCCAGCGATGCTCAGGGGTTAAACCTGGTTCTGCACTCAGAAATTACTCCTGGCGGT
Source organism: Cryptotis parvus (assembly GCA_021461705.1). Lineage (NCBI taxonomy): Eukaryota > Metazoa > Chordata > Mammalia > Eulipotyphla > Soricidae > Cryptotis > Cryptotis parvus. Next base: position 184,832 of record JAJIBD010001833.1, read on the forward strand.
GCTCGGGGACCATATGGGATGCCGGGGATCGAACCCGGGCCGGCATGGGCCGGCCACATGCAAGGCAAACGCCCTACCCGCTGGACTATCGTTCCGGTCCCTATCTGTATTTTAAATAAGTATAAGTACATCAGGGGTTACATTGTGCTCAAGTGCTAACTCCTTTTCATATGCTTCATAACCATTTCATATGCTCAAGTGCTAACTCCTAGTTCCTGTCACCTCACGGTATCCCCTTCTTTGGAAAAGGGGTGATTGCAGATGGAATGCTCAGGTGAGGTCACACTGGAGGAGGCTGAAGTTCTATAGCTCAGTGACCACATGAAGGAGACATAGGAATAACAGGGGCCAGGGGACATTCAGAGGGTCACACATTTCGTCTCTGGCTGCATTTTTTCCATCTTGTAGTCATTGCTACCCACTCTCTGCCGAATAAAAAATCATTGAGCTTTTTTTTAAATGGATCCCTTCTCTATTACAGAAGTTCAATACAATCTCACATCACATGGCATAATTCTTAGTGGCCTCCGAGATAACAGTTACAGTAACTTGGCAGTATAAATCTTGGTAGTATTGACAAGGAGTGTTTATAGAGATATTTCCAAATGCCTTAACTTGAGCAAAAAGAAAAAAAAGAAAAAGAAAAGAAACTGGGAGTGAATAAGTAACAAATGGCACTCCACAATATTTTAACGAATTGATTTTCACTAAACTGAAAATGAAAAAGATTAGTATCTTAGCTGAATATTAGTTCTTATGCTCTTGCTTCATATGAGGCAGGAGGGTGAAATTCACAGGTCAACCAAAAAAAAAATCCCAAAACCTGATATGCATTAAGAAGAAAAGCTAGAGATTTAATGGAGGAAATAACAAGTGTTGCTTAATTCTAACTTGATCTTCAGTAATTTATTTTGGGGGAGCTCGTGTGTTACCAGACCACTGCTGCTTTCTCTATTTTGTAAATGACTTCTGATAGTGTTGATTCTGCTGAAGGGTAGAAATAATATGTTGAGCAGGAAAAAGTCCATTTTGCGTTTCTGCATTGCTGAGGAAACGCTGCACACGAGAAGACCAAATGTTCATAGCGGAGGGACGGGGGGGTTAAAGAGGCCAAGACAGGGGTAGTAAACAGGTTGCAGTTTGCCGAGCTGTGTGACCTTCAGCAAGCCACTTAACCTCTCTGGGTCTCTGTTTCCACGTCGCTGACAGATAGCAAATATGACCTCTTTGACTGCTTTATGTGAAGGCATCTGGCAGAGAGAGGCTGGGTTAAGTCCTAGCTGATATAATTGGCCTCTCTGATGGTGGGATTTGGCTTAGGATGCAGAGTGGGAAATGGAGTTTCCAAATGTTACAGACCTTAACTCAGCTTCTGCTGGACTGTAATTGAGCTTCTGAAACTCTCTTCCTTCCTCGTGGTGCTATTATTTGGGGACTGGAAGACAGCTCGAAGGGCTGGAATGCAGGCCATTACAATCTTTCATTTACTTTTTAAATTTGATTTAATTCTAGGCACCCTAGCTTGCAATACTGTTCTTAGTAGGATTTCTTGTAGAACGCCTACCAGCACCATACCCTCTCCCAGAGTGTCTGTGCCCAGTCCTCTCCCTGCCCGCATCCTCCTGTGGCCAGCTACCTACTGGAGACTAGCTCTCAGCATCTGTCGCCTTTGGTTACTCCCCCTACTGTGTTTCTTTACACCCCGCTCCTTAGAGAGACCTGTCTTCTCCTCTGCCCTCTCCTGACTCCTTCTTTGTTTCTGGGAGGGGTCACTCCCTCAGCTGTGGTGCTAAGCACATGGGGCAGTACTCAGGGCATAACAGATCCCAGGCAGCGGAGGCATGAGGCTGCTAGATTCACGCTTACTCCCTGCTGTGGCCTCTGGGATTGAATTCTCCATCACACTCTTTCCAGCTAGCACTCTGCCCCCGGCCCCCGTGTGCTGCCCGGTCTTTCCGCCAGCATCGGTTATCCTTCTGTTTAGTTCCTTGCTCTCTTGTACATATCCTGCTCTCCCGTGAGCTGGGCAGCCCATGGAGGTGGGACCATGCTGCATGGTTCTCCATTGTTCCGAAAACGTTTGATGCTTAGCAAGGATATAGGTTGAATTTCTGGCTGAATGAACCAGCTGTTGGGTTTGGGTTGCCAATTACCATTTTTGAGCTTAAGCTTCTTCACCCTCATTCCCTAAAGTAGTTCTCTACGATTTCAGAAATGATTATGAAAAGGATTATGAGTCATTATGTTTTTAAAGCCACATGTTTCTGTTTTAATTAGTATCTATTAATTCCCTGCTAGGGAAGGTGAGGAAATTAGCACGCCCACTTCTTCTTTCCACTCTCCTCCCCACCTCCTGTTTTTGTTATATTATTTTATTTTCTAGACAGAGTTGATGACCTCTGTACCTGTTTTCTATCTCTGAGCTTTCAGATTTCTACTTAAATGGATTAACCTCAGAGGATTTTCACCTCAGTTGTCTGTCTAAATGGATCAATTGCTCATCTTCTATATCAACTTGGGTTCTTGGTTTCAAACAACAATGACAACAACAAAACAATATTGGTTGCCTTAAGCACAAAAAGGGACTGAGCAGTAGGATGAGGGGAGACTCACTGGAGGGGTTGTGTCAGGTTGCGGAGTCCCGTGCAGGTGCTTGGCAAGAATGAAGGGAGATTGGGAAAAGCACAGGTCTTCGGGGTCCTGGTGCGAGTGTCTAGGAGGGTACAGTCCAGGCTCCCCTCCTTACAGGCCCCCTTCGTATTTGGGGATAATATCAGGGGTATTGAGGCCACTCCTGACTAAGTGCTTGAAGATTGCTCCCGGAGATACATTGCTGGAGATTGAACCCAGGACCCCTTCAACCTGTCGAGCCACCTCCATAGCCCCAATTTCTTCTTATTTGTGAGGGGGAAGCTGTGAGGGATCGAACTCAGGTGTCATATATGAGGTGCTCAGATAGCATACATGTGTGAATGAGGCAGTCAGACATCATATATGAGGTGCTCAGGTGTGTGTGACGTGCTTGGGTGCACTTGACGGCATGTGCTTTGCCACTAAGCCACTGGCACGTTTTTTCTCTCTCACCAACCGCCCCGCCTGCTTTGCCCCTCTCCCTCTCCTCCTTTGATAGAGCATGGTGGGATGGTTTTGTTTCTCTCATTTCTCACAGGTTTACTTTGGAACTTCCAAACTCTCCCTATGCTGAGCTCCCCTTCTATCTGACCTTTCCTCAACTCTTTAAAGACTCTAGATTTTTTGGTTATTTTTGTTGTTGGTAGTAGATTTTTGTCAGATTCTTGGTAACCCTTGAGTATGGATTATTATTGTTTTGAACCACACCCGGCTCTGCTCAGAACTCACTCTTGACTACACTTAGGAGTCACTTCTGGTGGGCTAAGGGGTCATATGGAGCATGTGGGAATCGAACCGGGTCAGCCTGTCCAAGAGAAGTGTCCTCTCGACTCTACTACCTCCCTAGACATGCATTTTTTAAAGAGAAAAGACAAAGATGTTGCTAAACCCATAGGTAATCATCAGAAAGCTCTGCTCCGGTCTATGTTCTCTCTGAGGATTCTGTCCACTGTGTTGCATGGGTTAGTCCCTGGCCTTCAGACGAGCCCCCAGCTTTCCCCTTGGCCCCATATCCGATGAGCCCAGACATCTCTTTCATCTCCTACCTCCTCTTCCGTCCTCTCCTCTCCCTCTCACCTCCTCTTGCCTTCCCTCTCCTTTTCTTCTCTCTTCCCCACTTCCCTCCCCTATGCACCCCTCCCTTCTTCCTCTACTGACATGGAGACACCCCTCATTCCCTGCTGGTGCCTGTTGATTTCTCTGGAGAGGGACTGAATACCACTCTGTGTCCTCAGGGGCATCTGATCTTGCCTGCTGCCAACTGCTGCAGGCTGCTTGCAGGACAGGCAGGGGCAGACCTCTGGGGGCCGACTGGCTGCTTTCCTTCCTCTGACTTCCTTGCTGTGATGGGGGGCAGTTTTGACCTGTCCATGGACCTCAGTTTCCCTCCTTCTATAATGGGGCAGATGGTGCTCTGAGGTAGTGGAGTAACTGAGTCTACACACATGAAGCGTGATACCAGTCTGACATGCAGCAACCCCTTGGCAATTCTAGACAATGATGATAGGTGTGTTGTAGCCCCATATTGGAGCCTCTGGAGTGTGGGTTGTGTGTTATGTAACACTGAGAGCAGGGGAGCAGGTAGCATTACAGAATCCTGGGTGTAGTTTTTAGGCCACGCCCAGCGATGCTCAGGGGTTACTCCTGGCTCTGCATTCAGGAATCACTCCTGGCGGTGCTCTGGCGACTGTATGGGATGCCGGGGAATAATACTCAGATGGGTCTCATGTAAGGCAAGCATCCTACCTTTGGGACCATCCCTCCAGACCTCAGTCTTGCTTCTTTTTGATTAACACTTCCCAGCCATGCTTGGTGCCTGGGGATCTCTCTGAAATGTCTTATTTAGTGCTTGGTCCAGCAGTGTGGGAGGCCACCAGAGCCACACCCCACCATACTCAGGGGATCGTGCAATGCTGGGGAATGAACTTGGGGTTCACACTTAGTCTCATTTCTATAGTAAAATGCTCCAAGAGGCAGTATGGGTCACGATGGGCCTTGTTTCTGTCACGTAAATTTGGGCACCAAATGACAGAGCCACACAGCTTGGGTTCCAGAGACTTTTCCTCCTTCCTTCCTTCCTTCCTTCCTTCCTTCCTTCCTTCCTTCCTTCCTTCCTTCCTTCCTTCCTTCCTTCCTTCCTTCCTTCCTTCCTTCCTTCCTTCCTTCCTTCCCCTCCCTCCCTCCCCTCCCTCCTCCCTCCCTCCCTCCTCCCTCCCTCCCTCCCTCCCTCCCTCCCTCCCTCCCTCCCTCCCTCCCTCCCTCCCTCCCTCCCTCCCTCCCTCCCTCCCTCCCTCCTTCTCTCCCTCCCTCCCTTTCTTCCTTCCTCCCTCCCTTCCTCTCTCCCTCCCTCCCTCCCTCACTCCTTCCTTCCTTTCTTCCTTTCTTTCCTTTTTGTAAAAATTTTATTGACAATTCCTGGGACTGGTGGCCATTATCTCCTGACTAGAGGGAGGGACCAGCGTTGTTAGAAATCACTGAGAAATCACACTCCAGAGACCTTTTGATTTGGCTGCTGTGGATCAGGTTTGGAGACCTGCATCACATGATAATCATTTGAAGCTATGGGAAAAGAAGTTGGCTTGGGTGAGCTTGTTTGGTATTTTCCACTTGCACATTGGGGCAAGCCTGTCATAAAAATAATTTCTGTTTAGGCATATTTGATAAAGAAAAAAAGCATTTTTTTTTTAAAAGAGGGCAACTAGGTAGCATTTTCAGCAGCTGGTGGAACCCTTTGGATTTGAGAGATGAATGCGTGAGTCCAGAATTCTAAAATTTTCTCTTCTGCCTCACTATGTCTGCCACAGCAGTCTGACCTCACTTCTGGCAACTTGTTCCTCTGAGAGCTGCCAGGCCCCGGAAGCAGCAGGCTGGCAGTGCTGTGAGGTTCCTGGGGCATTGCTCCCTGGCCCATGCGGGAAGTCACATCCTGTTCTTTTCTCCAGCTCAGGCTGTGTATTTTGTTTTATTTGTTTATTTTTTTGCTTTTTTTTTTTTTTTTTGCTTTTTTGGTCACACCCAGCAATGCTCAGGGGTTACTCCTGGCTCTGCACTCAGGAATTACTCCTGGTGGTGCTCGGGGGACCATATGGGATGCCGGGATCGAACCTTGGTTGGCTGCGTGCAAAGCGAACGCCCTATCCACTGACTATCCTCTGGCCCCTTGTTTATTTATTGTGTGCCAGGTGTTATCAGCTGCCTTTGTCTCAATTTATGGTAGATTCTTTTCTTTTTTTGCTCTCACTAATGCAGATGCTCTAAGGGTTTCATGTTTACTTTGCAGGCATGAGCCTTAGACTTGATCCCTTAAAGCCCTGCTCGGAGTGAGCTCTAAGCACTGGGAACTGCAGGGTCTGACCTCAAAACTAAATATGCAGCACTAACTAAATCTCTCTAGTTCCAGAGGCCCCATTCACTCTCAATGGAGCAGACATCTCTGAATGCAGCAGTTATGTGTACCTAGGTCGAGAAATCAACATGATGAACGACCTAAAACCTGAGCTGCGCAGGAGGAAGAGAGTGGCATGGAATGCCTTCAAAGGCATCGAAGAAATAGCTAAAAGGACAAAGAACCTCCAGCTCCGGGCACATCTCTTTGACTCCACCATTCTCCCTGCATTAACATATGCCTCAGAGACCTGGGCCCTAAGAAAGCAGGATGAGAATGCTATTCGGATCTCCCAGAGAGGAATCGAAAGAGCTGTGCTTGGTATATCACGCCTCACTCAAGTGAAAGAAGGAATCCGGAGTTCCAACCTCCGTCGCTATTCCAGAATCAGGGATGCTGTCTCGTTTGCCAAGGCATCGAAAATCAGATGGGCTGGACATGTAATGCGATTTGGAGACAACCGCTGGACTAGAGCCATTACCGACTGGATCCCACGGGATATCAAAAGATCACGTGGCCGCTCACCTACAAGATGGTCAGACTTCCTTGTAAAGACCCTGAAGGAACGGTTTGAGGCTCTTCATATTCCTGAATCAACCAGATGCCATTGGGCTACATTGGCACGTGATAGGGTCCAATGGAGATGTTACTGGCGCCCACTCGAGCAAATCGATGAATAACGGGATTCAAGTGATTCAAGTGATTCAAGTGAACTAAATCTCTCTAAGAAACACCAGGAGTGCACGTGTGTGTGTGTGTGCGCACACGCACTGGGAATTGAACCCAGGTCTCCTGCATGCTAGCCATACCCATCCACCACCCCTTAAAACAGGAATGTGGCTGACTTGAAATATAAGTCCAGCACTTTCATTTCTTTTTATCACAGTGATTAAAGTTTGCACTTTATAAAAAAGAAGGGTGAACTACAAGGAGCAAAATGGTCAGCAGGGGTCATTGCTAATCTTCCAAGTAGAGTTTAATTGGGGTGGGGAATGGGGGATTTTGGGGTCACAGAGTTGAAGGATTACTCCTGGCTCTGTGCTCAGGGATTACACCCAGCTCTGTGCTCAGGGATTACTCCTATGGTGCCTGAAGACCACATGCAGTGCTGGGGATTGAGCTGGGATCTGCTGTACCATGCAAGAGCCTTAGCTTCTATACTATCTTTCTGGGTTTACCCTGTCCCCAAATGGGAATTAAGTGCCTCTGGAAAACCATCTTCTCTGGGAATCTGTTCAGTTCCTCAGCTCTTTCCTGTTCAGAGGGATTACTTTGTGTCTTGAGTGCTGGTCAGTCACATAGATCTCCCTGTGGCATACGTTGGCTTATGTCTCTGGAAGTATCCACCAGGTGAATACACAGCCTCTGTGGCAGCCTGCCTCTGATGGTGCTGAGATGCAGAGCCCTGCATGATTCCTTGGACTCGTTACATCTCCCAAGGGGCATTTTTGCTCCAAACTTCCCTGTGCAGTTGGCTGAGTCCTGGCTGCGCCCACATCACAGCCCAGTTTCCCCTCGTGCCTGACCCCTTTCTAGACACATCTGCACCTAAACCAGCATTTCCAAGTCTGCCTCCTGAGGACACAATCTGCATAACTAGGTTCAAGAGGGAGATAGAAAAAGCCTCCAGATCCTCCCTATATTCAGACACACTCAGCTTTGAGATATTTTATCTTTGATCATTAAAAGTAAATGAAAAGCAGGGGATCGTGCAATGCTGGGGAATGAACTTGGGGTCAGGTCTTTTATTCAGTACTTGACACTCATTTTTAAAATTTTTTTAGTACTTGACACTCTTATTGTTCTTTAATTTGCCAACTTTCACTCTAGCTTTTTTTCTTTTTTTTCTGGGTCACACTGGTGATGCTCAGGGGTTACTCCTGGCTATGCACTCATGCACTCAGAAATTACTCCTGGTGGTACTTGGGGGACCAGATGGGATGCCGGGGATCGATCCCTGGTCAGCTGCATGCAAGACAAGGTGTTGCAGGTGTGGCTGTGGTGCCCAGCTGTGTCAGCAGGTGGAAGACAGGAGACAGGCTTGTCTATACCCCCTAGGGCAGGGCTCTGCTCCGTGGGCCCTGGATGGTTGATAGTCTGACACAGAAAAGACTGGGCCCCCTAGGATGAACCCAGTGCCATGGCAGAGCCTGGCAAGCTACCTGTGGTGTATTCGATATGCCCAAAACAGTAACAATAATGGACATCATTCCCAATGAATGGAGTCGCTACTGGTGCCAGCCCGAGCAAATCGATGAACAATGGGAAGACAGGTGACAGATGATACATGTGGCTTTAGCTCCAGCAGTACACTTTGGGGATCCCATCTGATAATCTACCTGAGCTGGAGTTTGTTTTCTTTTTTCTTTACTTTTTCTTATTTTTTTTCTTTTTGGTGATGCTCAGGGGTTACTCCTGGCAGTGCTCGGGGACCATATGGGATGCCGTGGATCGAACCCGGTCGGCCGCATGCAAGACAAATGCCCTACCCACTGTGCATCACTCCAGCCCCATGTGAGCTAGTTTTCATCATAATAGCCCTTCTGTTTCTGTGGGAGGTAAAAAACAAAAATGAAAACAAAACATTTTAAAGGAAGACAGAATAGGGGAGGGAAAAAATAAAAGAAGACAGAATGAAATCTCAGGTTAAGAGAAAGTTTAGCAAAGAAAGGATCTCATAAACAAATTGCTAGCTTGATTTGACCTGGCTTTTCCATGTTAGAATTATTGTATTTGTTCTACATACACAATTTGGAAAAAAAGAGGAAAAACTGTAGATGTTATCATCTTTTTCCACTAATATTTCATACCAAGTGAGCAACTGCAGTGGAATAATAACAAAATGATTTCACTATGAAAAAAAAAGGAGCGGGAAAAGAATCTGGCGCTGTTTGATTGGCCAATAATGAACATAAAGGACTTCATGCTTGTTGAATGGCAGATTGAAACCCAGTGTGTATTCATGCAGATCTTATGAGGGTGCTTTAGGATTGGACCACAAATTAGTGCTGGCATTAATGAGATGGAAGCCGTAAAGTGCAGAGTTCCAAGCCCCTCTGTCTCTGGTACGGTCCAATGGAAAGCATTCTGACCTTTCCGACAAGTTCTGTTTGAAAGCTGAGCCCGACCACACAGAGGTTCATTCAGAATGGTGGAAAATAAGGACTTAGCTAACAGGCCCGAAGAGGTGTTGGAAAGCTTGGTAAAAATGACATATCATAGGGCCGGACTGATAGTACAGTGTAAGGTGCTTGCCTTGCACCTGGCAGACCCAAGGTTCGATCCTGACATCCCATATGATCCCCTAAGCACCTCTAGGATTGATTCCTGAGCAAAGAGCCAGGAATAGGTCCTGAGCATTGCAGGGTGTGAGCCCAGAACCAAAAACTATTTTTTTAAAGAAAAAGATACTATTCAGATGCCACTCAGATGGGCAGAGAAAAAGATTCTGTCCCTTTGTTGTCCAAAAGTTACTCTGCAGAAGGATTGGCTCCATGATAGGGCTCCGCTTGATACCCACTTGATAGATTTTATGAGTTTTCAGTCAACAAAACCCCTCACACGTGTCAATCCTCCGAACATTTCCCCAAAGACACTTGAGTCTATGCCTGTGTGCATGAATCCCACTACTGCAGGGACTGAGGCTCCTCTTAGCAAGCTTCCTCTTTTCCCCATTCAATGTTTCCCTGTTTTTCCAGGTAATTTGTTTCAAAGAACTTGCTTTAGGTGGGGGAAATTCTCCCTTCACCAACAGTGCTGGGCTGCTCTGGCATCACTAGATCACTAGATCACTAGACATCCCGTTGTTCATCGATTTTCTCGAGCAGGCACCAGTGACATTTCCATTTGACCTTATCACGTGCCAGTGTAGCCCAATGGCATCTGGTTGCTTAAGGAATATGAAGAGCCTCAAACAGTTTGTTCAGGGTCTTGACAAAGAAGTATGACCATCTTGTAGGAGGGCGGCCCACGTGATCTTTTGACGACCCGTGAGATTCAGTTGGTAATGGCTCTAGTCCAGCGGTCATCTCCAAATCACATTACATGTCCAGCCCATCTGATTTTCGATGCCTTGGCAAACGAGACAGCATCCCTGATTCTGGAATAGCGACGGAGGTCGGAACTCCGGATTCTTTCTCTTACTGGAGTAAGGTGCGATATTCCAAGCATAGCTCTTTTGATTCCTCTCTGGGAGACCCGAATAGCATTCTCATCCTGCTTTCCTAGGGCCCAGGTCTCTGAGGCGTATGTTAATGCAGGGAGAACTGTGGAGTTGAAGAGATGTGCCTGGAGCCAGAGCTTCTTTGTCCTTCTAGCTATTTCTTCTGCTCTGGCACATAGAACAAATACCAGTGTGACAGAATTCACACTGTGTTGATGTTGCTGGGGTCCACAACAGTACCAAAACAGAAGTTTTCTTCTACTTTTGAGGCCGCCGGGGAATGGATGAAAACTCATGAGTCTGGCACAGTTCCAAAAAGGCTTTCAATGATACAAAAGCTCTACCACCACAATTCAATATAATGAAAGAACTCTAGCTCTGGTCAGAACTTAGACCACACACTAGAGCCCAAGTCTCCCACCAAAGAGGATCCTACCAGAGAGGAGTCCCACCAAAGAGAAGATCTCACCCGAGAGAGCCCTACCAAAAAAGGGAGAGTACCTTAAGTCAATCCACTTATATAAACCAAAGTAATCCTAACTTCAGGGAGGGTCTTGTCAACAAAGAATCCTAAACAGCTTCTAGATAGTAGAAGTGTGAAGAAGGGTGGTGCCACACCCTATTATAGATACAAACAAAGGATTACTCCAAGGACTAATCTTATAAAAGAGATTATCTCTTATGTAAAACACTGGAAAGAGAGAAGGGGCTGATACAAAATAATACATCTTAATTTCATGTAATCTAGATGGTACCCACAAGGTCTTTCTTATTTATTATCTGCACCAGGGTGGTTCTGAGTATTTTCTTCTCCATACACTGAAAGGGTCACACTCATCTGCTTGAGGGGCAAATTTTATGATCCTTGCTATAATCTTTAATGATAGTTGCAACGTAGCCACGGTAATAGTCTCCTGGTAAATTCTATCCAGTATTTCAAGCCCAGGATTGCTTGAGCCTAAGACACAGTTACACCCGGCAGAACAGAAACCAGCTTTCCCCGTTGAACCCCCTGCATTCCATGGACCACGAGAGCAACTTCCGACCGAGTCCACCATCCCGATGGAGCCTCAGGGGAGCCCAGAGAAACCCCCCACACCTTGCTGGCAGCTATCTTCACAATCCACACTCTGCAGCTGGTAAGATCTCCACCCAGCAGATTAATCCAGTCTCCAGCCTGGCTTGTCAGAAACCCAGCCTACAAGGACCCACCCCGCAGAGACCTGCCTTCAGAGGAGAGTATTTTAAGCCCAGGAATGCTTGAGCCTAAGACACAGATACACCCTGCAGAGCAGAAACCAGCTTTCCCCATTGCCCACGGCCTCTGAGCAGCCGCGCGATTTACCTCCAAATTACCATAAATATTCTACTCACCCCTCTGAGAGAGCCCCACAAAGTAATGAGAATATAGCACCCGCATGGCAGAGCCTGGCAAGCTGTCCGATGCGTGTTCGATATGTCAAATCCAGTAACAGAAATGCTTATTTTCCTGACCCCGAAAAGAGCCCTTAATACGGCAGCAGTAAGAAAGGCAAACAAGCAGTGCCTGATAAAATTTCATGGCCATCCTAGGCTGCCAAAACGAAGAAGGACTAAAATGACTGTCTGTACTTTCAATGCACATACGCTGGCATCGGAAGCATATATTGAGGATCTGATGGTGCAAGCGCAAAAGATCAAGTACGACATCATTGGTCTGAGACTAGGAGGCGTCAGTCGCATCATGCTGTATTTGACACCGGAGAAGAATTGTTCCTTGGAACATGCGACGAAAAGAGGCGTCGGTGGCGTTGGTGTCCTTGTCAACACGAACATGGCTGTCAACATTGATTCATTTGAATGCCTAACAAACCGAATAGGATGATTACACTTGAGATGTGGCCCACTGCCAGCAATTTCTATCTTCATTGTCTATGCACCAAAATCCACATACAAAGAAGATGAAATTGAGAACTTCTACATGGAATTGGAGGAGTTCTATAAAAAAGATCACACCTTCTACAAGATCATAGTTGGTGATTTTAATGCCAAGATAGGACCAAGAAGATCGGCTGAAGAACTCCACATTGGAACCCATGGCCTAGAATGGAATGAACAGGGTGAGAGACTATCTGAGTTCATCATGTCCACCAAGACCATTCATGGGAACTCACAGTTCCAGAAGGCTGAAGCGAAACGTTGGACATGGGAATCTCCTGGCGGACAGTTCCACAATGAAATTGACCACATCATCTTCAATCGACGGTTTTGTCTGACCGATGTAGCTGTCATCCCCAAATTCCAAACAGGATTGGACCACCATCTCCTTCGTGCAAAATTCTACTTCCCGCAACGGGGGAAAAAGCTTCAAAGTTTAAGAAGAGAACTCCCAGAACGACTACCAACTGGGAACTCTTTGGCACCATTGCAGCAACATGGGAAGATACCATCATTGACGACATCGATGAAGAATACAACCGACTGGTTCAGCACCTCCATGATTGTGCGAAGAATGCCGAGAGAGAGAAAGACACAAAGGGCGGCTTGTCTTCAGAAACTCTTGAGCTCATTCGCCAGCGTGGCAAGGCGCGAGCCTCAGGAGACCAAATGCTAACGTCCAAGCTTGCTAAACAGTGCAGAGAAGCGATAAAAGAAGACCTCAAAGACAGAAGAGCAGAAATACTGGAAGATGCAGCAGAAGCCAGGAAAAGCATTCACACCACCCGCCTGTCCTTCACCAACTATAAGACCAAGATGACTGCCCTCCGGCGCCTGATGGATCTATCACATCTTCCAGAAAGGCAATGGAGAAGATTATCCAGGACTTCTACTCAAATCTCTTTGATAGCCACATCCACCTGCCCACATACCAAATTCCACAGGATGGATATGTCATTCCCAACGTTCTCCCTTCTGAAATCCCACATGCCATCTCGTCGGTAAAGAAGGGAACAGCACCAGGCCCAGACAAAGTAAGACCTGAACACCTGAAGAATCTGCCGTCGGTACTCATCAATACACTATCTCGGCTCTTCACACGCTACATGTCCGAATGCAAGGTGCCCTCCCAATGGAAAACCAGCAGGACAGTTCTACTGTTCAAGAAGGGAGACATTCACGACATCGGCAACTATTGCCCCATCTGCCTGTTGTCCGTCATCTACAAGCTGTTTACATGAGTCATCCTGAACAGGATTAGCAGAACACTAGATGAAGGACAACCATGCGAGCAAGCAGGCTTCCAGAAAGGATTCAGCACAATCGACCATATCCACACAGTAACCAAGCTCATTGAGGTTTGTAGGGAGTACAAGATGCCGCTCTGTCTCACATTCATTGATTTACAGAAAGCCTTTGATTCTGTGGAGACTGAAGCAGTCATCGAAGTCTAGCCAAAAAGGGTGTTCAAACCCAATACATCAAGATCCTTCGTGAGCTGTATTATGGATTCACCACCAGGATCTCACCATTCTACAAGGAAGTGATCATTGATGTGAAAAGAGGGGTTCGACAGGGTGATACCATTTCACCAAAACTCTTCAGCTCCACCCTTGAGAACATCATGCAGCAATTAGAATGGGAAGGAATGGGAGTGAAGATAGATGGTCAGCAACTACACCACCCCCCGCTTCGCTGATGACATTGTTCTAATAACACCAAACATTAGCCAAGCGGCACAAATGCTGGCTGACTTCGACCGAGAATGTGGAAAGATAGGTCTACAGCTGAATCTAAAGAAAACAATGTTTATGAAGAATGAACTAGTTCCAGAGGCCCCATTCACTCTTAATGGAACAAACATCTCTGAATGCAGCAGTTATGTGTACCTAGGTCGAGAAATCAACATGATGAACAACCTAAAACCTGAGCTGCGCAGGAGGAAGAGAGCGGCATGGAATGCCTTCAAAGGCATCGAAGAAACAGCTAAAAGGACAAAAACCTCCGGCTCCGGGCACATCTCTTGACTCTACCATTCTCCCTGCATTAACATACGCCTCAGAGACCTGGGCCCTACGAAAGCAGGATGAGAATGCTATTTGGGTCTCCCAGAGAGGAATTGAAAGCCTCACTTGAGTGAGGCTTGGAATATCACGCCTCACTCAAGTGAGAGAAGGAATCCGGAGTTCTGACCTCCGTCGCTATTCCAGAATCAGGGATGCTGTCTCGTTTGCCAAGGCATCGAAAATCAGATGGGCTGGACATGTAATGCGATTTGGAGACAACCGCTGGACTAGAGCCATTACCGACTGGATCCCACAGGATGTCAAAAGATCACGAGCCGCCTACCTACAAGATGGTCAGACTTCCTTGTCAAGACCCTGAAGGAAGGAACGGCTTGGGGCTCTTCATATCCCTAAATCAACCAGATGCCATTGGGCTACATTGGCACGTGATAGGGTCCAATGGAAATGTTACTGGCGCCCGCTCGAGCAAATCGATGAATAACGGGATTCAAGTGATCAAGTGATCAAATTCTATCCCATGCTGGGTTCAGTGGGTATCAAGAGGAGCTGTGCCCAATCTAGAAAACATAGAAGTCTTAGTAGATATATAATATTAATTCAGAAGTTACTCATTCAGAGTCAAGGTGACTTCTGAAACTGTCACACCCTCCATCAGTGTTTACATAGAAGAGAGATCTCATTAGTATGAACCCTGGCTTAAGAACATGTAAATTCGAATGGCCAAAAGGCATATGAAAAAGTGTTCTTCATCTTTAATCATCAGGGAGATGCAAATCAAAACAACAATGAGGTACCATCTCACACCACAGAGACTGGCACACATCCAAAACAGCAAGAACAACCAGTGCTGGCGTGGATGTGGGGAAAAAGGGACTCTGATCCACTGTTGGTGGGAGTGCCGACTGGTCCAGCCCTTTTGGGAAAACAATATGGGCATTCCTCCGAAAACTAGATATTGAGCTCCCATTTGATCCAGCAATAGCACTCCTGGGAATATACCCGAGAGACCGAAAAACACATAGCAGAAACACTATCTGTACTTCTTTATTCATCTCTGCGCTATTCACTATAGCTAGAATCTGGAAACAACCTAAATGCCCGAGAACAGAGGACTGGCTAAAGAAACTGTGGTTCATCTACACTATGGAATACTATGCGGCTGTCAGAAAAGATGACATTATGAAATTTACCTGCAAATGGAGGGACATGGAGACTATCATGCTGAGTGAAATTAGTCAGAAGGAAAAGGACAGATATAGAATGACTGCATTCATTAATACGACATAAATAGATACCAGTGTTTTACTAAATGTGGGAAATGGTAATGGCAGATTAAGACTCACCATTGAATATACACAAAGAGACTTAAGTGATAAACTCTAAATACCTGCAGGGCTAGCCACAATGTGTAAAATAAGAGGCAGAGAGATGCAGAGACAGAGAGAGACAGAGAGAGAAAGAGAGGAAACTGGGGTACCTGCTATTAAGGCAGCATGGGGGGTGGGCAGGAGGGGGTGGGGTACATTGGTGGTGGAAATGGGGCACTGGTGGAGGGATGGGTGCTGGTATACTGTATTACCAAGAACCAATTATGATCACCTTTGTAATTGTATGTTTCACTGTGGTATAATAAAAATTAAAAAAAAAAGAACATGTAAATAGATTAAGCTGTGAGTGTATAAAACAGCAAAGCTCCCAAGCTAGCTAGACCTGTCATACAACAAGAAGACCCAATGCAATATGAGCATTGGGTGCATGGCACTGCACATGGCAATTCTGGGATGACCTTATCTGCAATCACTGTCATCGTGTCCTTTTTCCCAAGGAGGGTGGCTAGGTCTGGTAGCTTGATCAATAGTGTATGTGTCCTGGATTCTTGGAATGATGGTGGTATTTTTTAGGAGTTCATCTGAGTTTTGTCAGTGGCAAATCAGATAGTTCCTCTCTAGTTGGTGCCTATCATGCTTATTTGCTGTTCAACATCCAAGTTTTATTGCCTGTTAGTTTTCATACCTTGTGTAGTGATCCAGGCCCACGACACCAGGGATGGAAGATTATCAGGTAATACTGCTTATCCAACCTACTCTCTTTTTTGGGGGGAGGGTAACACCTGGGATGCTCAGGGGTTACTTCTGGCTCTGCACTTAGAAATTACTCTTGGCAGTGCTCAAGAGACCATATGGGGTGCCCAGGATCAAACCCAGGTTGGCCACATGCAAGGCAAACATCTTACCTGCTGCTGTACTATTGCTCTGGCCCTCAACCTATTCCCTTAAAAAATTGGTTGAGGTACTGTGACTTACAATATTGCATGGTTTCTCATGAACATATTGTAACACGACCACCATCACCAGTGTACCCACCTCCCTCCCCCAAGGCCCCCAATGCTTCTCCATTTAACCTACCACCCCCAACTCAGTTTCATGGATTAAAATGGAATTGTGTTGTCTTTGACCCTTTGTTTGCTCTGTTGCTATGTATCTTAAGTCCCACATATAAAAGCGATCCTTCTGTGTCTAGCCCCTTTTTGAGTATTGACTTTACCCAGCATGATTATCCACTAGTTCCATTCATGTCACAGAAAATAGCATAATTTTGTTCCTTTTTTAGAGCTGCATAGTATTCCCTCTCTCCACACCTTTCTCTTCGCTGCTGTGATGAATGGGACTGGCACCCTTGCTTGACCGCAGTGCTTATCTCCCTCAACCCTGGTTGTTACCATGTCGGGACTCGTGCTTTTTGCATAGTGGTGCTTGCGTGTGCCTTCTGGGAGCCCATGCTCATTTAGTTGTGGTGCCCTTGCATACTTGCACTAGGATTTGGGGGCATAACTATAGTCTCATCAGAGGTTGCACATACCTGGCAGTGTGCTGGAAGTGGTACATGTTGCTGCTGTGTTAGCATTCCAAATGGAATTGCCAGGACCACACCTGTAGCACGTGGGGGCATTAGGGATCAAACTTTCTACCTCAAGCTTACAAGACAGGCACTTTTAGCCACTGAATCATCTTCTGGGTTCCAGTCTGGTTTTTGTTTGAGGCAAGAAGGTAGTTGCTGTTCATGGGATGGGTGGGAGGATTGGATTTCATTTCCTTGATGGTCATTATTTTGGTTTTTGTTCATCCATACAATTATTTCTTCTATAACTTGAAAGGTTTTTGTTTGTTTGTTTTTAGTTATTTGTTGCTGTTGTTGTTGTTTGGGTCTCACAAACTGCTCAGGGCTTACTTTTGGCTCTATGTTCCAGGGTCAGTACTGTCCCGGCAGGCTCTGGAGACCGTATAGGGTGCTGGGGATCAAACCCAGACTGGCTCGTGCAAGACCAGCTCCTTATTCTCTGTTCAATATCTCCAGTCTCAATATAACCAGAGAGTTTTTTTTTCTGACTACTTTGCAGCTCCTTTATGACCTCTCTGGTTATTTTGTAGTTGGTTCATCCTATTCAAGTTTATTATGTTTGTGTTTAGTGTAGAACCTGACAGTGTGTTTATATTTAATAGTTGTAAGTGAACCCTTCAACGTATATTCCTTGTTTATACAAGGAACAGCTAAGTCCACAGGAATTGTGTCTATACTCTCAGGCAGATCAAAATTTAGAGCTGAGGTTTGGAGAAAATAAACGGGTTAAGGGACTTGCCTTGCATAAGCTGACCCTGGTTTGATCCCGGTACTGCCAGGAGTGAGATCCCTGAGCACCGGTCCATTTACAGTCCCTGAGCATTGAGGATGTGGCCTGACTCTGTGCCTCCACATACGTAGCGGAGAATGGGAGAATGTCCTTAGCCATCTACTGTGCCTCTGCATCTTGTCCCTTCAGTTTGCACGTGAGAAGGAAATGAAATTTGAGGGGAATAGACTTTGCCCGTCTCCGGTAGTTAGTAGGTAGCTCAGTGAAGGCTGGATCTTGAAGCCACAGCCAATGTCTGTCTTCTCTTGCATCTTTCTCAAGGGTAAAGATAGTCGACCAGAGCTACTCAGTGTACAGTGTATTGATCTTATTTCAAATCTCGCTGCCAGGCATGACCGGCTGGCCGATGGCTTTTTGTTTGCACTGTGTGATGACATTCGCTCCCTGCTGAGCTTCAGCCCTGTTGGGAGGGGCGGGGGAAAGTCTCCTGTGTGGCTGCTACAGGATTGGAATATGAAGGTTAGAAAAGCGTTCACCAGGCCCCAGTCCTGTCGTCCTCTGCAGCTTGGTTTTCTCCAGTGTTTGACATGGGTACAACTGGATTCTGGATCATTTACCATCTCTGTGGGTGGACCTGATGCTTAGGGTTTGCAGGAAACGCTTCTTCCTGGTGCTTTGACTTAAATTCCACATCTACCCTTGAGGCTCCATTCTTGCAATTTGTTTTTACACTATTTCTCCTACATCCCCCCCATTGTTTCCAAGATTTTTTAACATCCACGCAGACATTAAACATCATAATATTTGCCTCTCACCTTCCCTGTTACCCCTGTAAACCCAAGGGAACTAGAGATATTTGTCTAGGGACTGACAAAAAATCCAATGCATTATTTAAAAAAATATATAGTTAAGAAAAATTAGCCCAGACATCAAATACTGTCTATATATGAAATTGCCAAGTAAAATCTCCTAAATAGTTTGTCAGTTTAGCTTAGCTTGATTCCATGAGCACAGAGAGCTTTAGGAAATGGCTTGTTCATGGGAATCGCTCCAGCATCTTCGTGTCATGATGGACCGAAAAGGTGCAGTGAATAATTTAGACTGTTTCAGAAGCACGTTGTGTTGACATGACAGGGTCTGCCTGCTTGGCTTGCTTTGTCTTTACTTTCATGGACAAATAATCATGTTGACATTCCTGGTGTTGGTGGCAAAGGGCTGTGGAGATAGTTCAGGGACCAGGGTGCATGTATTGTATGCATAAAATAGACCCCTGATGGCGCATGACCCTCCACCCCATAATGCTACTGGGGTGGCCCAGCTGACCTCCAGCATTGCTGGACCCAAGCGGTCCGATATTTTCAGGCCCCTAGCATTAAACAACAGTACATTGGGCTCCATTGGTTGAGTATCCCTGGAAGTGAATCCTGGACCCTCTGAATACTGCTTGGCTGTCCTCGCTCCACCGGAGGTAAAGGAGTTCAAATCCATAGAATTTTCTTAGTATTTGCAAACTTGCTGAAGCCCAGTGTTGGGAACGCATGCGTATTGATTGATGCCCCACTCAATGGCACATGGCTGGTGAGGGGTATACTGCTGCCTGTGGAGGGAGCAGTGTCATATGAGAAGAAACGGTCTGGCAGTGCCAGAATCACATCCATAAACATGGGCCAGTGCCTGCCTCCTGCTCCTCTAGTCAGCAGCATTTGGGGTAGTTCCTGTGCTCATCGGGATCTTGGAATGCAAATCCCGGCCTCGCGCCCCATGGGCATCAGTGAACTCTTCCCTGGGGCCCAGGTCTCTGTTTCAGGAGGTTCAGCCTCGCCTCTCTCAGGCTGAACTAGGGTGCCATGATATTTTGTGTGTTTTCCTGCTGGGGGACAGAGAGCGGCATCCTACAACCCCTGTGCTTGGTCAGTGTTTTGCATTTAGGTGGAGCTGACTGGTTTGGGGTCTTGGGCACTCTAGGGTTCAGTTCCTGGGCTGTGTGATGCAGCTCCCTGCCGGGCTCCCAGCCCATCTCTGGGCTGTTTGGAGCACTTGGTTAAAGCCCTGGTAGACACTTTGGGAAGAGCTGTTTGGTTATAGTCTATTCTGTGATGAGAAGTCAGGGTTGCTTCTGATTGGTGGCTAGTCTTGTCACAGTATGAGGTCCCTATCTGTGTCCAGGGTGCTGTTAAGTCAGCAAATGTGATTTCCCTACACCCCAATCCATCTCTGCAGAGAGACCCCTGCTTCTCAGGCAATGCTTCCGGGTTGACATTATGCCCTGGTCTCATCACACTCAAATGTCTGAGAGGGGCTGGACTAGTCTGCAGACCAAATCAGCTCCCCCAAACCACAGAGAGTTGGACCACAGACCAACTGCCTCAGAGGGGACCAGTTCCAGCTTGTGCATGGTCTGTCTGCTTCCCTGTCATGGTGAGGTGAGAGCAAATGCCCTTTTGGGAGAAAAAGAAATCTTACTCTTTGCAACTTAAAGAACTTTCTGAGACTCCATGCTCAGAAACTAGGGCGCACTTCTCCAGACAATGAGGTTGTCGTGTCTGAGAGGGCAAACAACCTAATTCAGTTGCACCCTTTTATTTTGCTTTGGCTGGGGTGGGTTTTCTTGACTATTTTTCTTCCTTTTGTGAAACATACCATTTACATGGAAGTATATGTAAAAAAATATACTGATCATATATCTTAAAGAATGATCACAAAATGAACACACAAGTCAAGAAATAATGGTAGAATGCAACGTTACCTCAAAGGAAAAGAATTGGGGCAGGCATTGGACAACACCTGGCAGTGCTCAGTGGTTCTGCCTAGCTCTATGCTCAGGAGTGACCACTGGCAGTGCTTGGGGATCATATGTAGTGCTGGGATCAATGGAGTCAGCCACTTGCAAGGCTAGGTGTCTTTCCTCCTATCCTCTCTGACTCCCAAAGGAAAAAATTAAAGAAAAGAAATAGAACTATTAAAAGGAGTCTAGAAGATTTCTTCCATCCACCGCCCAATCTCTTCCTCTTCCTGCCTCACAGAGGTAGATGATCAATTTCTAATACATAGACTTGTTTGGCTTGTTTGGGACTGTAGAAATAGACTCACATACTCTGTCCTCTTTCACGCCAAGTTCTGTTGGCCCAGCTCGATGTCTGTGGGATTCCTCCCCCTTGTTGAGTGTGCCCATAGCTTGTTCTTCTTTTCATGACTCTCATATTTTTTAGTCATTATTTTAGAAATGAATGTTTCATTTGCTGTTTTACTAAACTATGGATATCTGTGCTGCTGCCAGAATTTGTCTCTCAAAAATGTGCTACTAAGGACACTCATGTGTGTCCATGCCCCCTAATTTATGAATTTTAGGCTTTTTTTTTATCTTTTCAGCCACTGTGAAGCCTGTGTCCCGGGAAGGTGACCTGGAAACCTTCTCTGGCTGGACACAAAGGTACATGATAGAGATTCTTTTTCTGAGCTGCCGGCAAACATGTGTTTCCTGATAAGTCTTCTGAAGTTGCATCTATTAAATAATAATATCAAGGTTCTACTTTGGATGTGCTTTCATATCACACCTCTTAAATGTCATCACCTGTAAGTGGCTGGACTCGTCTGCAGACAATGTGAATTCGGATCTGCAATGTGAGTCCAGAAGCACTAAAAGAAGAGAACAAGACTCCAGGCCAAGGCTGAGAGCAGATGCAGCTTCTCAGGGGATAGCCCAGGAGCTTTCGGTCAGTCCACCACACAGCAGGTGCCTTCCTAGTCAAGAACCTATAAAACAATGGGACATTTTCCCCTTTAAAAGAAAAAAGTGTCATTACTTTGTGAGCTAACAGAATTTCAGGAGTATCGCAGAACACTTCGGTATGTGTGCAGGATTTCCTGGACTGGTCCCAATGTTAGAACCACCCCACCCTAAAAGCCTCTCTATCCCTTCCTCCGACCAACCCTCCTTTTGTGTTTTTTGGGAGTGTGCTGGCAGTGCTCAGAGCCTACTCTTGGCTCTGGGATCACATAGGATGCCAGCAGTTGAATGAGGGTCGGCAGCATGCAAGGCAGATGCCTTAATCCTGGATTATCTCTCTTGCCCCACCACTTCCCATTTCTTCCCACTTCTCCAGTCTCCACCAGAGTTGTCTAGGACTCTAGAAGTCTGTTGTTTTGCTGCTTTTAAAATAATGAGATAGGGTGTGTGTGTGTGTGTGTGTGTGTGTGTGTGTGTGTGTGTGTGTGTGTGTACAAAACCATATACACATTTGGTTTTTTGAGCAATGAGATATTCTATTTTATTTATTTATTTATTTATTTATTTATTTATTTATTTATTTATTTATTTATTTATTTATTTTTATTATACCACCGTGAGGCATACAATTACAAAGGTGTTCACAATTGGTTCTTGGTAATACAGTATTCTAGCACCCATCCCTCCACCAGTGCCCTATTTCCACCACCAATGTACCCCCCCCTCCGCCCCCCCCCCAGGCTGCCTCAACAGCAGGTAGCCCTGTTTCCTCTTTCTCTCTCTGTCTCTCTCTCTGTCTCTGCATCTCTCTCCCTCTTGTTTTACACATTGTGGCTAGCCCTGCAGATATTTAGAGTTTATCACTTAAGTCTCTTTGAGTATATTCAATGGTGAGTTTTAATCTGCCATTCCTATTTCCCACACTTAGTAAAACACTGCATTCATTATGTTTAAGACAGATCCGTTTGTGTTGAAATGAAGAATTCTTCCAGATGTAACATAAAAATTTAAACTTGACAGTCTGGCCGCATCTCACAGCAAGCCCAGACAGCCCTGGCGTAGACACACTGAGTCTAGACGTCCCTTGCCCGTGCCTGGGTGCTCGTGTATTAGGGAGATGGCGCCTTCTGGGTGTTACCTTGTTTGGGGTTTTTAGTTGTGTGTTTGTTTGGGGCCATACCCAATGTTCAGGACTTCCTCCTGGCTCTGCCCTCAGGAATTACCTCTGGCAGGCTCAGGGGACCATATGGCGTGCTAGACTGAACCCAGGTTGGCCATGTACAAGACAAACCTTCCCACTGTACTGTCTCTCTCCCTTGTTTGGGCAGTTTGGTTTTTAAGTTTGGTTTATTTGGTTACTAGGCCACACCCGGCAGTACTCAGGACTCAGGAATCACTTCTGACAGGACTCAGGGAGCCTTATATGATACTGGGAATCAAACCCACATTGGCTGTGTGTCAGGCAAGCACCTTCCCAACTGTGATATCTCCAGCCCATGGGGTCCACAGTCCTTGTGTATTACTTTATCCCCTTCATGTATTCCTTTAGAAAATATGTTTACATATATCTGTATCCACATGGCGGAGCCTGGCTAGCTACCCGTGACATATTTGAAATGCCAAATACCAGTAACAATTATAGACCTCATTCCCATGACCTGATGGAATGGTTTAAGGCTCTTTATGTTCCTGGAGTGGGCAGATGCCCTTGGGCTATTTTGCATGTGACAGGACGTATTGAGATGTTACTGGTGCCCGCTTGAGCAAATCGATGATCTAGGGAAGACAGTGATACAGAGACAGTGATACAGTGATACATTTATACTATAAATATTATGGTACAGTCTCTGGGCCGCCTGTCCTTGTATCATCCCTTCTGGCCTCAGATTGCTGTGTAGTCCGACTCCTGACCAGCTGACGTGGATTGTGAGCAAAGGCCTGGCTCAAAGTCTTCATTGCTTTCAGTACCTGGCTTATCCCAAGTATATATGAGCATCATCTGTGTGCCCAGCTTTGCTCTAAAGGGACTCTGGAGGTCATAAAGATCTAAGATTTTTGTCCTTCCTGAGGGGAAGTCTTTGCACTGCCCATTATTTTCTGGCTTCATTTTAGCTGAAGGCTGATGTTATTCTGAGTTTTCTGTGATTAGTAATATAAGGGGAAATCATTCAGAGAGAAAATATGAACTGTCAGATGAGAATGAAATTATAAGTGGTAAGAGGAGAATTAAATTAAGAGCAGTAAGCATCAAGGATTTATAAAAACAAGTCATGTCAGACAAACTTAATTGCTTTTCCTGATAGAATTACCAAATTAGGGGATGGCAGGGTACAATATCCTTAGAGCAGTTTCCTTCAATGACCAGGTAATGAATATTATTCTTGAAGTTATCAGGGCCCTTTAAATGGTATCTGTTGCAATTGTACAAAATGAATTCAAATGGACTTTGATGTGAGTATGGTTCGCTGACTTGACAGCAGAGGGAAGTGAGGGCAGCCACAAACAACGTAGCACTAAACTGAAGAATAAAATCCCAGGGGGTCTTCATTCAGATGTATTTCCCAGGACAATTATTGGGGTCAAGGCCTAGTAAACTTTAACCCTGGCACCGTTAAAATATGTTGCAAGAAAATCACATTATTTGGAGGAAACCATTGTGCTGAGCACACCAATGGGAAGTTCTCTATGGTCACTCCAATAGTACGGTGTTTGGAGCGGTTGTATCCAGTATGTTGTACAGTGCTGTAACTCGTTAGGGTGTGACAGCAGGAGCCTGGGGGTAATCTGGGAGCTTGTTAGAAATGGGAATTCTCAGGGGCCACCTCTGAGAACATTAGGGTCACCTAATGTTTATTTAAACAGCAGGTGATGTTTGTATGCAAATTGAAGTGTGAGAAGTCCTACTGGGTTTAGTCTATAGGACTTGAATTATAGACCCCTGTCAAAGGTGCAAGACATTGTGTGACCCAGGACTTGGGCCAGGAAGATGGTTTAAAGAGTCGAAGTGCTTGAGTTGCAAGCTGGTAGCCCCGGTTCCCTTCTGAGCACCATATAGTCACCTGAGCACTACTGGTAACACCTGAGCACTGGGTTGGGAGTCTCTGAACACTGTTGCTTAGGCTCCAAAACAAAACAATCCTCACCAAAAAAACTGGGATTAAGTCCTAGACTCATATTTATTTTCCATTTTCATATTAAAAATAAAACAATTAGATGAGAGAGTTGTATTTGAATACTTGGGGAAGTTATTTAACTGAGTGGACCCTATCATCTCCGTTTGTAGAGGATCTTACCTGGGTCCCTTTACACCGTGTTCATGTGCTGTGCAGGAATCTCATCTATTTTATTCTTCAACATCATTGCACAATGCATGATCCTTCCCATTTCACTGATGAGAATACTGATATCTGGAGGGTGAATGTGGTCGACTTAAATGCCTTTTTGAAAATCAATGGCAAAGCAGAATTTAAACTTAGTTCTGACTCAACAACAATACTACCTCATACATGTATGCAGCTGGGATCTATTATAGCTGTGTGCAACAAGGAATTCAGAAGCTGGAACAGAGAGGGCATTTCATTAATAACTGTTTATTGGGGTTGGAAAAATGACTCAGTGGTAAGGCATGTGTGAGGCACTGGGTTAGATTCCTGGCACAGCAAAAATATATATATAAAATCTGATTTATTGAACATCTCTGATGTATTAGGAAACATATAAAATATTTATTAGAGAAAAAAATAGACATGGTCTGGCATTTGTGATGTTTGTAATCTTGTGGGGAGAGAAACTAGTGTGTGCATGTGAACATGTGTGCCTGAGGGTGCTTTGAAGTCGCGGAAAGCATGAGGATCTTGCATGCATGCTTGAGCCACTTATTGGGACATTACACGTACATACATATACATACACATATATATGTATAAATATCACATATATACATGCATAAATATTTCTATACCACACATATACATATATGTGTATACATGTATATATGTATGTGTGTGTATAAGTGTGCTTCACATTGGAGCCAGAGCAAAAGATTGCAAGTAGGGGATTTGCTTTGCCCCTCTTCCCCATATGGTCCCCTGATCCTGCCAGGAGTGATCCCTGAGTGCAGAGCCAGGTGTAAGTCCTGAGCACTGCCAGTTGTGACTCAAAATCCAAGCAAAAAAAAACCCACAAGTGCTTCAGACCTCAGCTTAGTTGGGTTCTTGGTAGACATGAGAGTAAGCAAGACACTGTCAAGCAATTTGTGACGAACTTTCATCAGTCAACACTCTTTTTAGCTTTTTTAGATTTTCTTGAAATGTATTAGGTCTTTTGTGAGTTTACTATTCAGAGTCTGCCAGTGAGTTGGAAACAAAAGGACAAGAAATGATGAAAACAGTATCTCATTGCTAGCCTTGGTCAGACATCCAGGTCTCACTCCCTTTTGGGATTGGGATTGAATTTGTCTTTGTGCATGTCTGGTCTCTGGAAAACTGCTAGGTTACAAGCTTGATAGAAATCAGGCAGTATGTTGAGATTTGCACATGCTTCCCTCAGGCTTTCCTCCTAGGGACCGCTTGTTTACCCCTCCGTGCCAGTTTAGACAACTCTGTGCGGGAAAGCCTTTTCTGACCCTACAGAGGAAATTATGAGGATGGTATCTGCCACTGGTCTTACACAAATGGTCTTTTTTCTTTCCTTCACAGTCTGCACCCAATTATTATTTTATTATATCTGTTTCTCTCTCCATCTTTCTACTTCATGAAGTAGAATTTGAGTCTTGAAATAAATACTGTATTTCCAGGAACTATATGTTCAATGACTGAATACTTTTTTAATTGAAATATGAAAATCTGTATTTTTAAAGGCTCATTTATTTTGAGAAAATGTTATTTAATTCTGAGAAATGACTTAACACCAGTGTTAAAGGCCTCTATCAAAAAGACCAGATAAGGATTCTAGGAGAATTATTAGATAAAAAAGGTATCTTTGTTCAATGTTGGTGGTATTATAGATTAGTTCAAGTTCTATGGAAAACAGTATGCTGATGTTTCAAAAAATTTAAAACAGAATTACCTTATAATTCCCAGTTCTGCTCCTAGGTATTTATTCCAAGAATGGGAAAAAATCCACTAATGCATCCAGTATGGATTTCAGAGAGCCAGCAGAAGAGGCATGAACATAGAAACCACGACTGTAGTTTAAACCTGAACCAGTGGCAATGCCCTCAAACAAGCAACCACTCTCCACTCAGCTATCTTCAGGGGAGCAAGAGAGGAAGTTGTTCACAAGAAGCAAGAATGAGCTGTTGGGTAAGATGGAATGGGGGAGGGTGGAGCAAGTCTACGGTCTGGCTAGCTCCTGAACCGATAGCTACTATTTCTATTTTTGACCACATGGAACTTGTGAGTACACAAAAGACAAAGAAAACACTAATTCCAAAAGATATACATATGATATATATCATATATATGTTGTATACACACACATATAACCAGAGTGCTATTTACAATAGCTAAGATCTGAAACCAAATGCCCATAGGCAGATAAGTGGATCAAGGTGTGCTGTATATTTATAATATAACAATGCTACTCCATTGTTACTCCAATGGAATGCTGTAAGGAAAAACGAAATTTTTTACTTTTGCTGCAACATGGATGGAATTGGAAGGCATGATGCTAAGCAAAATGAGTTAGGAGGAGAAAATTAAATACGGGGAAGGTCTCACTTATATATGGGATATAAAGAAGCCAAGCAAAAAATTAGTAATGTCCAGAGAAGGGAAACAAAGAAACCCTTAGAGTCTGATCACAGATACCAGATTACCTGAAGGGGTGAGGTTGGGGAGAAGGTTCCTCTGGACTATGGTAGAGAAGTATTGGCACTTTGGTGGTGAGCAGTGTCATGATGTTGTAACTTTAAAACATGTATCGTTCTTGACAACCAATGCTACCACAATAAATTAATAACAAAAGGGGCAAAGACAATGCTATATCTATATCACTTGTGTCACTTGTCTTTCCATTGCTCATTGATTTGCTCCAGTGGGCACCAGTAATGTCTCCATTTGTTGGGAATGAGGTCCATTATTGTTACTGTTTTTGGCATATCAAATACACCACGGGTAGCTTGACAGGCTCTGCCATGGCTCTGGGTTCATCTGGAACCAGTATTTATATAACTATACCCCGAACATTTGAGCATTTACATGAAGTCAAGTTGCCAATCCTTAAGATTTATTTATGGCACATAAAGCGTAGTTCTGAGTTACTCTTAACTGCCCTGTTTAGTCCCTTCCCATGGGTGATTGTTATTCACTAATGTTATTAATTCAATACTCATTGTTCCTCTTTTGCAGAGTATTTTGGCTTAGAGGGAATATTCACTGGATGAGGTGAGGTATTGGCACCAGGATGGCTCAAGAATTAAAAACTGTTAAAATCCTTATTCTCTCCAAATGACTCTGTGTGCTCATGAACTAAGAATGAACACTTAACCAATTTTGAGGTTTACTTGAAGTCTCTTGGCCTATTAGCTGACTTAACAGCATTTCTGCCTTTTTAGCTGATGTTCCTTGTCAGACTAGGAACAGCATGTAATGCCTAGAAACAAATTCTTTAAAAAAAAATTTTTTTTTTATTTTTACAATTACAAAGATATACAATTAAAAAGTTCATATTTGGGTTTTGGTCATACAGTGTTCCAGCACCCATCCGCCACCAGTGCCCATCTCCCACCACCAACGTCCCTGGTTCCCTCCCCCCCCCCCAGCCCTCCTCCATGGCAGGTTCTTTATTTCTTTCCCTTTCTCTCTCTTTCTCGTTTCCTTCCCCTCGAGACTATGGATTGCAGAACATACATTAAAGGGTTGTCATGTGTATCCTTTTGCCTCTATTTAATGCTCAGTTGTAGGGTGGCATTAGTACCCTCGACAATTGTTAGCACACTGTTCCATTTTCTGTCTTACCTAGCCTCTGACTCCCACACGTTTGTGATAATTTCCACCGTTGACAAGACCACCTAATATATGTTTCACTTGACCTTGGATATTGGTGTCATAGTATGTACATATATATTTATGTTATGCAAATAAATGCAGTCATTCTGTATCTGTCTCTCTCCTTCTGGCTAATTTCGCTCCAACATAATCTTCTCCATGTCCATCCATTTATAGGCAAATTTTATCACTTCATTTTTCCTAACAGCTGCGTAGTATTCCATTGTGTAGATGTACCAAAGCTTCTTTATCCAGTCATCGATTTTCGGGCACTCAGGTTGCTTCCAGATTCTGGCTATTGTGAATAATGCTGCTATGAACATAAAAGTAGGGATGGTGTTTCCGCTGCGTATTTTTGGTTTCCCAGAGTAGATTCCCAGGAGTGGTATGGCTGGGTCAAATGGGAGTTCAATTTCTAGTCTTTGGAGGAATGTCCATATTGTTTTCCAGCAAGGCTGTACCAGCCGGCATTCCCACCAACAATGGATGAGTGTCCCCTTTTCTCCACATCCACGCCAGCACTTGTTGTTCTTGCTCTTTTGAATATGTGCCAGTCTCTGTGGTGTAAAGTGGTATCTCATTGTAGTTTTGATTTGCATCTCTCTGATGATTAGTGATGATGATCATTTTTTCATATGTTTTTTTGCCATTCAAATTTCTTCCTTGTTGAAGTTTCTGTTCATTTCTTCTCCCCATTTTTTGATGGGGTTGTTTGTTTTCTTCTTGTAAAGTTCTACCAGTGCCTGATATATCCTGTATATTAACCCCTTATCAGATGGGTATTGGGTGAATATTCTTTCCCATTCTGTGGACTGCCTTTGTATCCTAGTCACTGTTTCTTTTGAGGTGCAGAAGCCTTTTAGTTTCATGTAGTCCCATATGTTTATCCTTTCTTCTAGTTGCTTTGTTAGTGATGTTTCACCTTTGAAGATGCCTTTAGCTTCAATATCTTGGAGGGTTTTTCCTATATTTTCTTCAACGTACTTTATGGATTCAAGTCTGATATTGAGATCTTTAATCCATTTTGATCTGATTTTTGTGCATGGTGTTAGACACAGGTCCAAATTCATTTTTTTATATGTCGCTGTCCAGTTTTCCCAACACCATTTGTTGAAGAGGCTTTCCTTACTCCATTTTAGACTCGTTGCACCTTTATTAAAGATTAAATGATAATCTGTTTGAGGTTGGGTGTCAGGATACTCAATTCTATTCCATAGGTCCACAGGTCTGTTTTTATTCCAATACCATGCTGTTTTAATTACTACTGCCTTGTAGTACAGTTTGAAGTTGGGAAAGGTGATGCCTCCCATCTTCCTTTTCCCGAGGATTGCTTTAGCTATCCTTGGGGGGTTTATTGTTCCATACAAATTTCAGGAGCATTTGGTCAATTTCTTTGAAGAATGTCATGGGTATCCTTACAGGGACTGCATTGAATCTGTACAGAGCTCTAGGCAGTATTACCATTTTGACAATGTTGATTCTCCCCTCCCACGAGCAGGGAATATGCTTCCATTTCCTTGTGTCCTCTTTTATCTCTTGGAGCAGTGTCTTGTAGTTTTCTTTGTACAGGTCCTTTACACACTTGGGTAAGTTGATTCCTAGGTATTTGATTTTTTGTGGCACAATTGTGAATGGAATTGTTTCCTTAATATCCCTTTTCTTCTCTTTCGTTATTTGTATATGGGAAAGCCACTGACTTTTTGGTGTTGATTTTGTAACCTGCTACTCTACTATATGTGTCTATTGTTTCTAGGAGTTTTTTGGTAGAGAGTTTAGGGTTCTCTAGGTATAATATCATGTCATCTGCAAATAATGATAGCTTGACGTCTTCCTTGCGTATCTGGATGCCCTTGATGTCCTTTTCTTCTCTAAATGCTATGGCAAGTACTTCCAGTACTATATTGAATAAAAGAGGTGAGAGTGGGCAACCTTGTCTTGTTCCTGATCTCAGGGGAGGCTTTCAACTTTTCCCCATTTAGAATGGTGCTCGCTGTGGGCTTTTGGTAGATGGCTGTAACTATCTTGAGGAAAGTCCTTTCAATTAGAAACAAATTCTATGTTGTTATTATTTGAGAAGTTGGGCTGTACCTAGCTGTGCTGAAGGATTAGTCCTAGATTCCTAGCTGTGCTCCTGGCAGTGCTCAGGGGATCAAATTCAGTGTCAGGAACCAAATATGGGTAGGTTGCACTGCAAAAGCCTTACATTCTGTATTATTTCACTAACCCCTGTATTATTATTTTTGTAATAAATAAAAGCAACCAAATTTACCATCTAAGCCTTTTAAAAAAGTGTCCAGTTGGGTGCATTTAGGGCATTCTTGTTGCTGTCCTGCCCTGCCCACCATCTGCTCCGAACTCTTTGTCTTGCAGAACCAGAATTCTGGGTCCATTAAACAATCATTCTACATTTTCTCTTTATCCCCAACCCTGCTCACCACTACATTCAGTCTTTATGAATTAGACTGGTTTACACTCCTTATATAAGTGAACTTATGCATAATTTGCCTTTTATGTTTCCTTATTCTGAATGAATTAGGAACACAAATTATATGATAGTATTTATTGGAGCTCTTTTTTGGGGGAACCGTGCCCAGAGATTACTCATGGCAGGCTTTGGGGATCAAATGGGGTGCTGGGGATCAAACCTAGCTTTGCTGTGTGCAAGATAAGAACGCTTTCTCTTGTAACTATCACCTGTACCCTATATGTTGGAAATGAGCTGCCCCTTTCCAATATAAAAATGAATCTGTGCTTATTCTTGGTCTATTTATATTGAAGGACTAGAATAGACAAAGAGCATAGACAAATTGGCTTTTTTTAAGCTTTTGACTTTTAACTCTCAGTTGTAAGGTTTATTTTTAGACTGAAAATATCAAGTATTGCAGAAACAATTCAAGTATTCCTCCACTTCTGCGGACATATTGATAATGGACATCCAAGGCAATATATTATGACCATGTTTCCCCATCCTGACTCCCCAACCTAACTTATTCTAGTATCTCATGTAGAATTCTAGCTTATAATTGAAGAGAAGACACAGAATCTGCCCTAGTGATGCAAATAAAGATGAAAACAGAATGAATGTGGCAGAGATCCTTGGGCACTTGTGTGTTGCCTACTCTAGAGGCAGTGAAAGGACCCTGGTTTCTCCAGATCTAATGAAGCTGGACAGGTTGTGGGATATCCCTATCTCTGCATTGTATGGAGGATACTTCCCCTAAGGAATGTCGGGATGGTTTAGACAAGACACGAGGTTTTGCAAAATCAGATCTGCAATCTAACATTGCTTGACTGGCCATTGAATTTACCAAGTAACCAGTGAAGATAAAACATATGGTACCCAGTTATCTGAACCCCTCACTTTGGCTTCCCTGAAATAAAGGGAGTGGGAGAGAAAATGGAGTTCGGTAAAGGTGTGACTCCCTGTGGTTGATGCCTGAAAAAGGACTCATCTTTGAGGCCATGAACATTCTTTAATTCTAGGGAACACACAGCAAGGAGTTGAATTAAACATCAAACATTAAAAGGCAGTCAGAGGGGTTAATATCCAGGATATATCAGGCACTGGTAGCACTCCACAAGAAAAAAAACAGCCAACCCCATCAAAAAATGGGGAGAAGAAATGAACAGAAGCTTCCAAAAAAGAAGAAATTCGAATGGCCAAAAGGCATATGAAAAAGTGTTCTTCATCTTTAATCATCAGGGAGATGCAAATCAAAACAACAATGAGGTACCATCTCACACCACAGAGACTGGCACACATCCAAAACAGCAAGAACAACCAGTGCTGGCGTGGATGTGGGGAAAAAGGGACTCTGATCCACTGTTGGTGGGAGTGCCGACTGGTCCAGCCCTTTTGGAAAACAATATGGGCATTCCTCCGAAAACTAGATATTGAGCTCCCATTTGATCCAGCAATAGCACTCCTGGGAATATACCCGAGAGACCGAAAAACACATAGCAGAAACACTATCTGTACTTCTTTATTCATCTCTGCGCTATTCACTATAGCTAGAATCTGGAAACAACCTAAATGCCCGAGAACAGAGGACTGGCTAAAGAAACTGTGGTTCATCTACACTATGGAATACTATGCGGCTGTCAGAAAAGATGACATTATGAAATTTACCTGCAAATGGAGGGACATGGAGACTATCATGCTGAGTGAAATTAGTCAGAAGGAAAAGGACAGATATAGAATGACTGCATTCATTAATACGACATAAATAGATACCAGTGTTTTACTAAATGTGGGAAATGGTAATGGCAGATTAAGACTCATCATTGAATATACACAAAGAGACTTAAGTGATAAACTCTAAATATCTGCAGGGCTAGCCACAATGTGTAAAAGAAGAGGCAGAGAGATGCAGAGACAGAGAGAGAGAGACAGAGAGAGAAAGAGAGGAAACTGGGGTACCTGCTATTAAGGCAGCATGGGGGGTGGGCAGGAGGGGGGGGGTACATTGGTGGTGGAAATGGGGCACTGGTGGAGGGATGGGTGCTGGTATACTGTATTACCAAGAACCAATTATGATCACCTTTGTAATTGTATGTTTCACTGTGGTATAATAAAAAAAAAAAAATAAAATAAAAAGGCAGTCAGGGGCTGGAGTGATAACACAGCCAGTAGGGCATTTGCCTTGCACGCGCCGACCCAGGTTCAATCCCCAGTATCGTATATGGTCCCCCAAGCACCACCAGGAGTAATTCCTGAGCAAAGAGCCAGGAGTAACTCCTGAGCATTGCTGGGTATGACCCCAAAAGCAAAATAATAATAATAATAATAATAATAATTAATAATAATAATAATAATAAAATGAAAAGGCAATCAGTTTGGGAGGTCTGTCTGTGTGTGTGGGTCACGGGGAGTGTCAGAGAGAGTCACTCTGACAACAAGAACCTGTAAAGTAAGGCAATATCAAGCAGCAGTTTCAGAGTAAGAAGACTAAGGTCTGGGGCATGGGCCAGGAAAGGGTATTTTCTGTGCCCACGACCCAGGCAGAAGGTGGTTCAGGTGAGTTTCAAGTGCAAACACTGCCCACATAGCTGGACAGGTAGGCCACATTTATTTTATTGCATAGACTTGTTCTAAAGGTGCATCACCTTAAAATCTGCTTCCCCTACATCTTAGACCAGTCTCATACCCTCATTTCAGACCAATCCACTCAATACCAACATTGTCCTAGTATAATAATTCTTAGTTTGGGTTCTCTACCCCCAACAAGCCTGCCTGGAGTCTTTGAGTCCCATACAAAATCATATTCCTGGATTCTACACCTATTTGCCTTTTACTTGTACGGAGATGATATGACTCTGTTTTTCTTTCAACCTCTTTTGAGTTCTGAAAGAAGTGATTGCAGAGTTTGCTGAGAATCATCATAGTCCAAACTTAAGTGAGAAAAAAAAGAAGTACATCGTGGGTTGTTGGAGGACAGGTTTAGCTATTCTGGGAGTTTTGTTGTTTTGCTCACTCCCAGCTTAATCTACTTAAGCCAAGGTTAGTTCTAATGAGACCTCTCTTCTATGTAAACACTGCTATAGGGTGTGGCAGTTACAGAAGTCACCTTGATTGAATAACTTCTGACTTATACATCTACTAAGACTTCTATGTTTTCTAGATTGGGCACAGCTCCTCTTTATACCCACTGCACCCAGCGTGGGACAGTTAGAATTTACTAGGAGACTACCACCCTGGCTACGCTGAGACTATAGGAAGACTATAGGAAGGATCATACTAGTTTGCTCTAAGCAGGCGAGTGTGACCCTTTCAGTACACGAGAACAAGATACTCAGAATCACCCTGGTGCAGATAATAATAAGAAGGACCTTGTGGGTACCATCTAGATTACATGAAGCTCATGAAGTTAAGATGTATTACTTTATATCAGCCCCTCTCTCTCCAGTGTTTTACATAAGAGATAATCTCATTAGTCCTTGGCATAACCTTTGTTTATAGCTGCAATAGGGTGTGGCACTACACTCTGTTTAGAGTTCTTTGTTGACATGCCCTCCCGGTTGGATTACTTTGGTGTATATAAGGGGCTGACTTGAGGCCCCTTCACTTTTACCTTTTGGCTTTGGGCCTCTTAGCTTTCGGCTTTTGGCTTTTGGCTTTTTGCTCTTTGGCCTTTTGCTCCTTCTGGGTAGGACTCAGCTCGGGTGAGATCCTCTCTCTTTGGTGGGAGACTGAGGCTCTTTTGTATGGTCTAAGTTCAGAGCAGAGCTAAAGTTTGTTCATTATATTGGAGTGCTGTGGAAGAGCTTTTGTACTATTAAAAGCCTTTTTTGGAACTGCACTGGACTCCATGAGTTTTCATCTGTTCTCCTGGCGTCCTCGGAGGTAGAAGAGAACCTCTGTCCTGACACTGTCGGGGACCCCGGCGGCCGTTCCCCAACAGTGGGTAATATAGATATAGCCCATGATAAGACACTTTCAGAAATTAGCAGAAACATTCATCTTCACTTTTGCAACCTCAAGTCCAAATGCCAGATCAGGTAATATTTTTCTTCTTGGATCACGTGGTATGTGCTTCAGTCTGAATAACATTAAAAATATTTCTCTTAGCAGGATGCGGTGGGGTTGTTTTCTTTTTTAATTTCAAATAACACCACTCTTTGAACTGGGAACAAACAATTCACTTGCAGCTCGGCTCTGCATTTATTTGTAATTTTCACATAAATCAACTTATATGAAAATGTATTCATAATTTGAGCTTTCTTTATAGCGATAAAATGTTTCTGCTTCTGTGGTAGAAAATAGCTTATTATGCAAACAACATTTTCACTCTTACATTATGCATGGGATTTACCTGGAGAACATCACAAAAGCTTTTAAAAAAAGAAAAAAGGAAAGGAAAAAGACCAGAGAAGTGGAGAGTGCTTCATTTCCTGCACCATTTACCTATAATAATTAGCTACCAATGAGCTAATATCTGTATTTAGAAACTTATTTAATATTGCTTTGGTTAATTCAGTGAAACAATGAGGGAAAAAGAAAAAATAAAGCACGAGGGAGGGCTTCTGACAAATGTGCCTTTCAGGACGTCAGCCCAATGAAAAATGAGATCTGGTGGTTCCAGACTTAGGCCAGTGGTGGTGAGTAATTAATGGCCAACTCATCTGAACCTGTGTGCTTGATCTAATTTGGGATATTGAGAGTTCACACTGATTTGCCTTTAAAAAGAATGTCACTGTCAAATAAGGTGATTGTACAAGATGGATCAGGCTGGCTTCGACTTGGATGTATAGATGCTTTCTCTAGAGCGGCCGCGTCTGCA
Source organism: Cryptotis parvus (assembly GCA_021461705.1). Classification (NCBI taxonomy): domain Eukaryota; kingdom Metazoa; phylum Chordata; class Mammalia; order Eulipotyphla; family Soricidae; genus Cryptotis; species Cryptotis parvus. The sequence continues at coordinate 220,578 of JAJIBD010001833.1, forward strand.
ATCCTGCAGGCCCAAGATATCTGGAGGGAAAACAGGTGTCCTTTGTGGAGGATTCAAGAAGGTCTCTTGAGCTATAAACAGTGTGTTGGATGTTTAACAAATACACCTGAATGTCTGTTTTACCCATTTCCAGGACTGTGCATAAAACTGTTTGGCCTCTGTTCTTCCATTTCCTCCCTGAGGGTTGAGAAGAAGAGTGAATGGTTAAAGAATAAGGAGCACAAGTAAGTAAAATCTTTGGATAATGAATGGTAAATATTACAGGAGGCGGAGCCACCAGGCCTCCCTATGATTTGGATTTCACAGCTCTGCAGGACTTGGCGCTTATTTTAGGGTGAGGTCAGTTAAGGACTTGCAGGTTCATAGACGACTTTGACCACTCTTCTCTTTCTCTTTTTTGGTGGCGGGGGCTCAGAGGCTTCTCCAGGCTCTGTGCTTGGGAGTCATCTTTTTGGTTCCTTGAGCACATTCTTAACTCAGAGAATGAAAACTGGGGTTCTACCCAGAATGAGGGCTATTCCCTGAAAAACCTACCTACATGACACTTAGGTCTGACACCTGTTTACTGTCCTGCGAGTCACCCTCCCCACATCACCGAGTCTCTTCTTCTCTCCTGGAGCCCCAGGTCCCATTCCTTTGCTCAGGATCCCCCTCACCCACTCTGGCCTCATTGTCTATATAGATTCCCAGCATATAGCTACTTACATTTCCTTTCTTTCTTTCTTTCTTTCTTTCTTTCTTTCTTTCTTTCTTTCTTTCTTTCTTTCTTTCTTTCTTTCTTTCTTTCTTTCTTTCTTTCTTTCTTTCTTTCTTTCTTTCTTTCTTTCTTTCTTTCCTTCCTTCCTTCCTTCCTTCCTTCCTTCCTTCCTTCCTTCCTTCCTTCCTTCCTTCCTTCCTTCCTTCCTTCCTTCCTTCCTTCCTTCCTTCCTTCCTTCCTTCCTTCCTTCCTTCCTTCCTTCCTTCCTTCCTTCCTTCCTTCCTTCCTTCCTTCCTTCCTTCCTTTCTTTCTTTCTTGATAATTTTTTATGATGCTGATTTGATTGTTTCAGACACCAGAGGAGAACCCAGAGGTATAAGTGGAAAATTTCCCATTCTTCCTGTCAAAGGAAACACTCAAGGTACACGGTGTGAAGAGTTACGGGGTAGACCATCATCTATAAAGGACATAGTCTTTGGCAAATGGGTTAGCACTTACTCCATGAATTGCAAAGGAATGTGTGTATATCGTTGTTACTCTGAACAGTGTTTTACAGTCTTAGCACAATTTGCCTCTTGTGGAACTACCATCTTGAATCACCAGCAATGGTGCATTTGTGCCATCAGAGTGATCCCATTTCTAATGGACTCAACATCAAGGAGAGAGTTCTGTAGCTGTGACTTCCCTGTAGTTTATAACTCTTCTCTGAATGGCTTGTGACTCTGTGTTTTCAAATGGTGTTTGCTTTTTTTTGGTTCTGCCTTGAAGTAGCTGCTTATGCTGAGGCCTGAATTTTTAGGCTCATGTGAGGCATCCATGGCAGACCAGAATCCAGGTCTGGAATCAGAAGCCTGCTGTTCCATTCCCAGCAGTAGCCCTTCGTGGATGCTTTACTTCCCTCAACTGATATGTTCCTTCTGAACATCGATACTTTGTCATGCAAAAATTTTTATGATAATAATATCTAATAATGCCTTTTCAGTTTTTATAAAGGAAAACTAAAATTTGTCTGCTTCAAATATAATTTCAGGCTATAGGGAAATAAAAGAAAAAATTCCATCGTTCATTTTACAAAGTTAATGTGATCTAATAATTATGTATTGATTTCACTGATGATTATGGATCCAAAAATTCTACCTAAAACAATAGTTCACTAAATCTAGCCTTTTTTAAAATGAATAATGTACCAGGACTAAGTAGTATTTATTTCTATAATGTAAAGATATTTTACAATCAAAAAATCTACAGCATAACTCTTCAAATCAGTAAACCAAAAGAGATAAAAATTAAGGGATCAAATTACTGGGCACTGCAATATAAGCACTGCAATATCACTGTCACTGTCACTGTCTTCCCATTGTTCATCGATTTGCTTGAGCGGGCGCCAGTAACGTCCCCATTCATTGAGAATGAGGTCCATTATTGTTACTGTTTTTGGCATATCAAATACACTATGGGTAGCTTGCCAGGCTCTGCCATGGCTCTGGGTTCATCCTAGTCTTTTTCTATGTCAGACCTATCAACCATCCAGGGCCCACAGGGCAGAGCCCTGGGTGTGTGTACAAAGTCTGTCTCCTGTCTGCCACCTGCCGATGCAGCTGGGCACCACAGCTACACCTGCAATATCGAGGGGCAGGGGGCAGTGTAATATAATTTTATAAAATTAAATAGCCAATCCTGACAAAGAGGTAAGTGAAGTAGTAATGTGGAGAATTTACTAAACATGCAAATATTACCAAATTTTTTATAGGAAAAGAGTCTAATAATAATTAAGATCTTTTATTTGAAATCAGGGGCTGAAAAAATAGTACTTATGTTGTGTGCAGACAACCTAGGTTCTATCCCTGGCACCACATATGGTTTCTTAAGCTCCACCAGGAGTGATCCCTGACAACAGAGCCAGTAGTAATTAATCCCTGAACACTGCTGTTGAGATGTGACCTCCGAACAACAATTTTTTAAAATCAGCTTTTCTCTTACCACACTTATTTGCATTGATTTGGAAGTAATACTAGCTAATGTATTAGAATGAGAAAAATAAATATAGATTGAAATAGATGACTGGAGATTTAGTAAACCTAAGACTGATAAAACACTAAATTTGATTCAAATATTTGATAAAGTGGATATATGATAAATATAAAATATTTTTTTCTTTTTAATGGTGTCAGCTAGAAATTTTGTATCACTTGTCTTCCTGTTGTTCATGGATTTGCTCGAGTGGGCACCAATAACATCTCCATTTGTCCCTGTAACATGCTAGTATAGCCCAAGGGCCTCAGCTCACTCCAGGAACACAAAGAGCCTCAAACCATTCATTCAGGTCAATGGAATGAGGTCTATTCTAGTTACTGTATTTGGCATATCAAATATGACATGGGTAGCTTACCAGGCTCTGCCATGCGGGTGCTCTTGGTTTTTACATTTACTAATGTACCACGCGGCCACGAAGCAGCCATGCACAAATGGGGAGAGCCGGTAGCAGCTCCATCTGTGTCTGTGAAATAGGCTTTTCTCTTGGGTGGAGCTCTGATGTGCTGAGGGATCCAGATGTTGAAAATTGCTGCCATCATGGTGCGGGGGTTCCTCTGGCTTCTTCTGACACTCTATTGGGGTGGTGGGCCAAGGCACAAACCCGGCCTCCTTCCTGGACTCCATCTTTTATAGATAAGGGAAAAAAGAATCTTGAAGGTGGAATATCAGCACAGCAGGTAAGGTGTGTGCCACGCACACATGGTTCCCCAAGCACCACCAGGAGTCATCCCTAAGGACAGAGTCAGGAGAAAGTCCTGCGTAGTGGAGTATGTCCCCATAATCAAACATATGTATAAATGAATTACAGGAAGCTTTTTCCTTCTCATCCAACAACTAGAGCAGCTGAGTGCAGAGGAGGGGACAAATCACCCTGGGCACTGATCCTCGACAACTGATAAGCTGATATGTCAATCAATCCACTGGAATCGATCTTGAAAAATAATCAGCAATAATTGGAAATCAACAATTCTTAGCCAGGGGACATAAGGCTAACTTCCACCTTCAAGTTGGACAGAGAGGCCAATTGAAGAGATTCAGAAATGCATCTGCTTATTGCCACAGCACAATGGGTCATGGGTCAGAGAATCACATAGAGATTTGGGCAAATTGCTGGAGGCTAAGAGTCACTATTAAGAGTGACAGAACCCTGGGTCAGAGTCTCATGGTCATCGTTCACCTTAAAATCTCTGCAGATTTTCACGGTGACTCTTGAGGTGATTTGGGAATAAAGGGTGTCAATATGGGGCAGGAAACTGAGACCTTCGGAAGAATGAGTAGAGTTTTCCAGTTAACAAAGTTCATTCTCTAGAGGGATGGATTACTCAGAGCAAAATGAAATTATGAAGTCATCACAGGAAAAAATGTTTCCTGCTTTACCTCATACATTCTTTCTTTCTCATGTGAAGAGTGGAGTTATTCTCCACATGGGGTGGTGCTCCAAGACATAGATTGGGAGCTTGTTGTCATGGGTAAGAAGAGGCTTATGGGAGAGGTCATTTTCAGGAGCAAGGTCAGAAACACCCTCTAACACCTTTGGTGTCTCCACATAGAACCCACTCCAGCTAGAAATAGACTTTGAAAGAAAATTCACATTTACAATATCACAAAAATCTAAGTGCATATGAATTTTTTAGGTCACACCTGGCAATGCTCAGGGCTTACTCCTGGCTCTGCACTTAGAATTACTCCTGGTGGTGCTCCGGGGACCATATGGGATGCCGGGGATCGAACCCGTTCATCTGTATGCAAGGCAAATGCCCTACTCGTTGGACTATTGCTCCGGCCTTGAATTTTTTAAATAGACTTTATAAGATTTGAACTTCTCTGAAAAATTCTAAGAAATAGTATTCAGTAAATGATAGACACAGAAGGATAGGGGTTGGGGAGACAGCACAGTGGGTAGGGCATTTGCTTTGCATGCAGTTCATCTGGGGTTCATTCCGGTATCGCACCCTGAGCAACACCAGGAGTAATTCCTGAGTGCAGAACTAGGAGTAACCACTGAGCATCACCAGGTATGACCCCAAAACAAAACAAAACAAACAAAACCCCCAAACCATACCAGGGATATGTTTGGAAGACTTAAAACTGCAAAATTAAAAGCATAAACATTTACATTTTCATTTGAAATCTTGGGTTTCTTTTAAAATGAAATAATTTCAACTTCAATAGGAAGAATAAGTTTTTATCATTTTCTTTTCTTGACCACACCCAGGAGTGATCAGTGGCAGCTTTTGGCTTGGTGCTTGAGTGTTAATCCCAGTAGTATTCAGGGAACCATGTGGTGTTCAGGGACAAATCCAAACTTCTCACTTGCAAAACATATGTTCCAACCCTCTGGGCTTGCTTCCAACCCTAAAAATAAGTATTTTTTAAAATAGTCAAAATAATTCAAAAGAAAATCAGTAAGCTGTACTCATCCTAGTAGATCTTAAAACTAACTTGAGTGGGCCTCGAGGACTAGTACAGTGGCTTTGACCACCTGTCTTGAGAACATAAAGTCATAAGTCCAAATCCCTGGAATCCCACATGAATCAAATGCTATTCTAGTAGCTCTTCAATCTGCAGTCCCTGGCATGGTAAGCATTTTTCTAGAAACATCACAGTCGCGTATATGTGAGCACCTGAAAAAGAGGTGTGGTCTCTAGTGATCTCCACAACTGATGAACAGTAATGTGTATGCACCAGGGCCAGGAAAGTGCAACCCTTGGCAAGCTCATGTCTGAGCACTGCAGTGACCCCTGGCATGCACATCACTGTGTACCTCAGCTCAGAGTGTAGCCCCCCAGAGAGCACACATGTGCAAACACCATCACTAAGTGAATCCAGTCCTCAGGAAGTACTGCACCCAGGTGAGCTAGCACTTGAGTAGCCTGAGGTGCAAGCCCTGAGGAGCACCACAGCAAACAGTGTGTGAGCACTCTAGCTGGGTGGGAGTGTGAGCTTTAAGTGCCTGCAGCATTAACTAGAACTGAGTCTTGAAAGTAGGTAAAGGGATATACATAACCCTGTGATGTCTGTGCTGCAAACCACAATGCACACACACACAGAGTGAGAGGGAGAGGGGAGAGAGAGAGAGAGAGAGAGAGAGAGAGAGAGAGAGAGAGAGAGAGAGAGAGAGAGCTAAGGGGTGGGAGGGAAACTGGGGACTTTGGTGCTGGGAAATGTACATTGGTAGAGGGATGGATGTTGGAACACTGTGTGACTTAAACCTAATTATGAACAACTTTGTAATGGTCTATCTCATGGTGATTCAGTTAAATTAAAAAAAAAACAATACCAACAAAGAAAGGAAGGGGAGTGATTAAAATAAAATACATTAAAATTAAAGTAATAGAGCTGACTTTAGAATCTTTGTGACCAGAATTGGTTTTCTGTATACAATCAGATAAGTAGATCAGTGAAGCAAAGAGAGAGAAACTCCAGAAAAAGATCAAGGTATTTATGAAACCTTACTGTAAATCAAAAATGGCATTGTAACCTATTAAAAGGGTGGTTTATTTAATAAATGATGCTAGCAGAGTTGGCTACACAAGTAAAAGGAAATAAAATTTATATTGCCGCCCTTGTCATACAAAAAACATGTAGTTCAGATGGATTAAAAGAAAGTAATATGTCGATACCTGTTAAGATGAATAATATGTTTAAAGTCTGACCTTGAAAAGGAAGTGTGATTCTAGCCAATAGAAACAAAGCGTTGGTATATAAGGGCATGTGTGCTAATATTTATCACAGCATTGCTTTTATTGGCAAACAGACAAGAAAAAGAGAAACAACCTAAGTCTCCATCAACAGAACTATTGAATCAGAAGATCCATACATTGGAATGTTATGTGCTCGCTGTGTTGGCTTGGAGCCACGTCGTTAATGTAATCAAAGGGAGAAAAGCAGGTCACAAAGTTAGGAGGGTGTGACCCAATTTTTATATCTGCATTTTCTATACATAGTAAAAAGGTTTGAAAGTGTACAGTTGGCTGTTAATACTGTTTTTTTTTTCTAGGAAGAGGGTGAGATTGAGGGAATAAAGATGCCTCAGGTTTTCTCTCTGATGTTAGTTCCGTTAATGGGTAGAGCTCACGCATTCCTTTCCCCCGTCATAAAAAATGTTCAAATGAGCACGTGAGAGCGGACACAAGGTGTCCTACCTGAATGCCATCATACCTGTGCCTAAGTTTACTTATTTTTGTGCACGAATAGAAAAATTAGCTCTTTTGAAATGAACCAGTTCACTTCTAATTAGATAATATCGTCATGAGTATATTCTGCTGGGTAAGACGTCCCAGTCACAGGTACTTAAACTGCAGCCCCAAACTATCAGTGTTTCTCCCCACACCCAAAAAATGAAACAAAAAATGTCAGACTCGAACAACTTATTAAAGATTAAAAAGCCCTTGGAGGGCTGAGAAGATTCTTCTGAGGGTTGGAATGCCGGACAGGCACTTTCTGAGCTCTGGGTTTGGTCCCCCAGCACCTCTGAGCTCGAGCACTCACCCCTGAGTTCTAGCGCAGAATTTTGTGTCCTGCACAACTGGGCAGAGAATCACAAGTTCCCCCTCCCCAGCCCCCAAACAGTTACCCTGCTGAGGGAGAAACCTCCCCCTGCCCCCCCACCCCCGCCTCTGACCCCCAATCAAAAGTGTTTTTGTTTGCCAAGTTATGTTTCACCCCTAGTGATTTGGGAGAGGGGTGCTGCACCTTTAAGTGCAGGCTGTCTGGGTGGTGGTCACTCCTGCAGGTGCTCCTGGGATCCTGTGGTGCCAGGGATGGACATGGGGTCTTCTACATACCTGCATTCCATTCTGTCTTTGCTCCAGCCCCACTTGGAACTTTTGTTTGTAATTTTTGTTTGCTGTTTTGTTTGTTTGTTTGTTTGGGGCTATACTGGGAGGCAATCAGGGCTTACTCTTGGCTCTGCAGGGGTCACTTCTGGTGGTGCGCTGGTGAGGATAGAAGTGTAAGTACCCCAATTTCTTAGAGGGTCATGATCTGCATCCTGTAATGCTCACTCAGATCTTGGGTCAGCGTTGGCCATAAAGCACTGGCTACTGCCACAACCACAGGCACCCACCCACTCACCCACCCTCTCCCTACCCACACTGCTCTCCATTGTGATAAAAGACCCTAATGCTAAAGAAAACAGGGATCTGTTGGGGGTGATATGGTGGCAGGATGGACCCAGCACATGCTGGCAGAGTGGCCCAGGTCTTGGATCCAGGCTCGAGATTGCCTCGATAATGATTGCAAGCGCTATCTGGGGCTCTTTGGCCTCCCTGTGCACAGCTCGCTGGTGACAGGGTGTAGGCTGAGACGCCCCTAGGATGTGTCCTGGCAGCTGTTTTGGATCTCTTCAAGCACCATTCACTTGTGTTAGAAGAAATCAACTTGGAGCAAGAGAACGGCTTTGGCTTCCTTCCTTTGCAAGTGGGGAAGGGCTGTGACTTGAACTCATCTGTGTGTATCCCGATATTAAGAGGAGCTCAGACATAAATTTCAAATTAAACAAGAACGTCTTAGAGAATGCATTAGGAGCTCAGCGCTCAATGAACAAAATAAAAATGATTTCAGTCCAGGGAGTTAATTTTACTCTGGGGATGAGTTTATTTTTTTTCCTCCTTAAGCATGCTTTAGGATTCAGTCCTGAGGGTCAAATATTGCCATTTACTTGACTTCTTATACTCCACGGCAATGAGAAGGAATAACTGTAAGTACATGCAACATTATGGACAAGCATCACAAACAATGTGCGCAAAGTGAGATGTGAAAGAGTATGCTCTGACTCTATGGATGTAAGGTTCCAAAGCAGGAAAAGCTCATCAGTGATACGGGAAGTGGGGGCAGGAATGAAAGAAGAGTCCGACAGGCCCTGGGTATGTTGCCTTTTTATTTATTTGTTTATTTTTATTTTTAAAAAAATATTCTATTGTACCACCGAGAGATATAAAATTACAAGACGTTCATGTTTGTATTCAGTCACACAGAGTTCCAGCACCCATCCCTCCACCCATGCCCATCTTCCACCACCAATGTCGACACTTCCCTCCCCAATTTCCAATCCTGCCTTCAAGACAGGTTCTTTATCTCCTCCCTTCTCTTCCCCCCCCAATTCGCTTCCCTTTCTTACACATTGTGGATTTTAGTAAAAACATTTAGAGGTTATCATGTGAATCTTTTTGACTATAGTCAAAGCACAGTTCTCAGATGGCATCATTTTCAATGATTATCAGCAAACAGTTCCCTACTCTGCCTTACCTAGCCTATGACTCACGTTGTGGTATACCGGATTTTGAGATGAAGCCGGTGTGTCATGGGGATAGGGTTGTGTCCAGCTTTGAGTCCAGACTGAAGGATGACTGTGTTTGTGCTGTGCGAGGCTTTCTGACTTCTGAAAGCCTGGCAGAGAGGCCAAGGAGCAAAAGGCTGCCCCCACTCCAAGACGCCCCATCAGTCTACCACGGGGTGGTCAGGTAGACTCCGCCCTGCACCTAAATACCTGGTGTCCGACCGAAATCCCCTACAGCAGTTCTGGGTGGGGTTGCCAAGCCTTTGTGAAGGGAGCCAAGGTGGGGGGGAGATGGCGTGACTCCAGGCATCCTAAAAAGCCTGGGTTGGGGTAGTCGCTGAGTCCCGCATCCCTGGGCTTGAACTCGGCTTCTCTCTTGGGTTGGGCTGTTTCCAGCTGTGGAGTACAGAGGATGACTGTGGTTGTGTTGTACGAGGTTTTCTGACTTCTGGGACCCTGTTGGAGGACAGGTATGTTGCCTTTTTTAGATCTAGGTGTTGAGTGCATGGGAGGGCTCAGTTTTTGAAAGTTTTATTGACCTGTATACCTAGGATAATCATACCTTGCTTATAGAGAAGTCAATAAAATTTTTTAAAAGTCAACATTGGGTCAAAGAAATAGCTCAAATGACTTGAGTCTATGCTTTGAATGCAGGAACCCTATTTTGACAACCTTTCACCCTGGGCACATCCATGAGTGACCCTATATTGGGAGATTTGGGTCAGACCTGGCAATGCGCAGGGAGTTACTCCTGGCTCTGAAGTCAGGAATTACTCCTGGTGGTGCTCAGAGGATCACACAAGATGCTGAGGATTGAACCCAGGTTGGCCATGTGCAAGACATGGGCCCTACCCATCGTAATATCTCTCCAGGAGTGACGCTTGGGTGTCACACCAGGATTACCACAATTCACCGCATGACAGTTGCAGATTTTATAACTGTTTTGGGGGTGTAGCCATTCTAAGAAGTTTCTAAAATTATTTCAGTATTACTTAAATACAGTGCTATGATTATGCAGTAAAATAGGAGCCAGGCCTGAGGATTGTTGGGTGTGGCTCCAAAATATACAAAATCAATATCCTGGTCTTCCCTTTATCTGATCAATACAGTGGGGCTGGCTCAGGCCAGCCATCCCTTTCTCCTCCATCCCACTCGCAACCCTCCTCCTTGCTTGCTGTTGCCGCTCTTTGGATGAGTAGGTCTTGCATGCTTGATTGTGAGGCTCTCCAGGCGTTGTATGTTCATTGTGGGACACACTTTGTGGCAGTGCATACACACACCTGGGTGAGAATGCATACCATGCACTGAGGGATCATCCTTGGCATGTGAGGTGCTTCTGGGGTAGAACTCTTAGCCTTGGGCCTGTATGGCCAGTGCTCTACCAGTGAGCGATATCAGCCTGCCCCATATGGATGAATTTCAGATAGTGATTATGATGGATTAATATTAAATTGTTCTGAGTCCTTGACTATTTGGACTCACTTCATTTATTAGAGTCTCACTTCATGTTGTACTGACAGGCAGTCTTAAAGAGACCAGGTTTCTGCAGATAAACACTATGTGGGAAAATAGGCTCATTAGCTTCACACAGAGCAGGAGGTTGTCATTGTAAGCAGAAAGGCTTTCACCCTATACACAATTTTTCTCTGTGCTTGGTCACCTGAGTTTTGAATCTCTGTTTTGAGTGATTTGTCCATTTATTTACTCTAGAAGCAGAATGGTTGGAGAAATTGGAAAACCTCTTCTGCTCTTCTTTTTTAAGATCATTAAGTCTCTGAGGGGCTCTAGACACACAAAGGGCCAAGTTGTAGAACCTTTCAACCATGTAACCTGATGGATACAACTCTCTCAGAGCTCAGTGACTTAGAATGCCTGTCTTATCAGTGTTTTATCTCAAGTTGAATCCCCGGTGCCACCACGTGTGCTAGGTGTGATCAATGTCATCTTTCAGTCATGATCCCTGGCACCACAAACAATTTACAGCCTTTGCTGCAGCCAGGTGTGTGGAGACATCTGGTGAACTTTTCAACTAAAATTTCCCAAAAGACTGTGTAAACTTACAGTTACTGCAGCAACGGAAGGGAAGGGAAGGATGGGAAAAGTCTGACCTTGGACCTCTTGTTCTGTGAGTGAGATCACTCCTGCTGGCCCTTCAGAAGCACTGACTGTGGGATCAGAGTGATGAGTAGGTGGTCAGGGAACCTGACTGGCTTTCAGGTCAGAACATTAGCTCCTGCATCTGTTCAGCTCCACTCCCACCCCTTCCTCCTGACCCGTCAGGTTGCCCTGGCTCAACTTACCTTTCATCTGTTGGCATCATGATCTTTTGCTGAGGAACCCTATTTAGCAGTCTCAGGAGACGTGGGGGGTCCCTCCTACCGATTCTCAACCTATCAGGTCAGCAGTTCAATTTGAAGGCCCAAGGATGTGGTGCTGCTTAAGCCCAGGGAGAGTCAGGGTTATCCAGACCACCATAACAGTGTTGTGGAATATGTAGGTGTACTATGGGATGCTATGCGGCGTGTGCATGCCTGTGCACATGCATGCAGCGTGTGTGGGGGTGGGGGGGAATGACATCACGTGGTGCTAGGGGTCAAACTGCGATCAGCTGCATATCTCTCTAGGCCCCGTTGCAACTCTTACTTCCCTTCTACTTCTTTTGTGATCTCGTGGCACCATTCCCTTGAATAATCGTTTACCACTGAAGTACCCTCATCAGTTTGAGTTACTGCTAAGGGAGAGGTGATAGCCCACATTATCACCATTTTCCTTTTCCAGAGAATGCCATCTAAATTTTCCTGGGACATTTTCTCAGTGGGGCTTATACTGTCCTTTTCTTCAGTTTTGGTGATTCTTAGCTGGCCCTGGCACTAAACAAAGAGGATAGGAGAAGAGGGAAGAGAAGAACTTCGTAAAACAGTGCCGTTCTGGAATTTGACAAGTGGTGAAGCTAAACTGTTGAACTTTGATAACACTGCAAACCAATGAGAAGCATATATTCAAATCTTCCTTATAGAAACAGTCTTCTCTCCCTTCCGAAGAGGCCTCATCATGTTATAGCCTATTGCTTTCTTTTATTTCCATCAAAACCCAACCACCTGATTGATGTGTTTGCTCTCAATTCTCAGTTCTCCCATGACTTTTCCCTTTCAGCTCTGTGAGATGTCCTGATGTGAGCAGAGCTGGACACTAAGGTAGGACTGAACTAATTTGGCTGAAAGAATTCATTAAATGCACTCTAAAATTTTAGGACAGTTTGTACAACTTCCGCTGGGAATAGACTGTGAAAGTATAAGTAATCTGACTGGTAAGCTCAAGTCCTTACACAATCCATCTAAATACTAAAGAACAAACCCTCCAGATTAGCTACACTGAGATGTTGAGGTATATTTTCTCGGACCAGGGTAGACTACGTGATCCAAGCTAGATCTGTGTCACTTCTCAGCTCTGAGTTTTGAGAGGCATGTGGAACTCTTGGATACCGAGGTGGGAAGGATTGCAAGGTTAAACCTGAGCAAAACTTGGAGATTTGACACCGCCTTCCCCGGGAGGCCTAGCAGTGGCTAAGATCTTACATTAATATGTAATCAAAATTTAAACTCATATTTCAGCAACAAGAAATAGTAAATAATGCATTGCTTCATGAAGATTTGTTTAGTTGATTTCCTTACATTATTTATGGGGTATGTTGGGAATAGACTTGGCTTGCTCCACTTTGTTCACAGTAACATTCCATAAATATAACAGCAAGCAATAAAATAGCATTGATTCCGAAGTGAGCTCATAGCTTCTTATAACATCAAACATAAAAGCTGTGTTACAATGATAAATACTAAATCTTTAAAATATCTTTAAAATATCATTGGCTTTTTATGGCCATTCTGATGCAGTGTGTACTTCAGATTTTCATATTCAGTATTGTACTTTTTTTTTTTTTTTTTTTTTTTTTGCTTTTTTGGGTCACACCCGGCAATGCTCAGGGGTTTCTCCTGGCTCTGCACTCAGGAATTACTCCTGGCGGTGCTCGGGGGGACCATATGGGATGCCGGGGATCGAACCCGGGCGGCACAGGCCGGCCGCGTGCAAAAGGCAAACGCCCTACCCGCTGGGCTATCGCTCCGGCCCCAGTATTGTACTTTTTACATGTGAATTATGCCCTGCAGGTTTGGGTACTGTCCCTCCCAAACAGGCATTGGGAAGTTTTGGATGGATGGCAGAAACAGTTGGTTCTAGCTCTAGATTCTTGAGAAAAACAGTCTTAGCAATAGCATAGTTTGCAGTAAAATATACTGGCTTCTCTACTTCCCCCACACTCCTCCACACTTATGAATATGAAGCACAGGAAATTCAGGCAAAATGAATGTTCCTCAGGAGTCTGGTTTTTTCCTATGGTAGGAAATATCCTTGGTTCCCAATTGACATTCTCTTGATTTTTCTTTGTGATTGTAGAGTGGCTTCATGCTGGTCTGGTGTCCTCTGAAATGGTGGGAGAGGGGTAGATAGCAGGGTTGACTCGAACTAGAGTCGTGTGGATTAGCTCAGTGGATTTGGGCTCAAGTTCTGGCCCTGTAATCTGTGATTTTTATATCCTTGGGCAAATTGATTAACCATCTGAGTCTCAGTTTTCTTGTCTTTAAAACAGAGCTAATATCACACGTGTATTACAATTATATAGTTGACTCCAAACAACATGGGGAGTTTGGCTGCTAAGCAACCATGTAGTACAAAGCTGAGAATTACTTTCTGTTCCTCCCCCAAATTTTACTTGCACCTTGTTGACTGGAAGTCTTAACCAATAATATAAACAGTCAAGTAGCACATAGTTTGTATACAAGAGTTTATATATATGTATATAGTTAAATATATTTATATATATTTAGTGTTCTTATAATAAAATAAATAAAAGAATGATATTAACAAGATCATCAAGAATAGAACATCCATTGACAGCTCTCTACCTCTTATGACTGGTCATTCATATCATTTATTTATAATAAATAAATTATGTTTATTTATAATTTATAATAAATTATAAATTTTATTTATAATTTATAATAAATTATAAATTTTATTTATAATTTATTATATTTATAAACAAATGGGTAGCTTGCCAGGCTCTGCCATGCAGGTGGCATACTCTTGTAGTAACCTCTGATCTCCAGCATTTATTGGAGACGTTGCTTTCTCAAATATAGCTAAGTGATTCCTACCTGATGGAATGGTTTGAGGCTCTTTATGTTCCTGGAGCAAGCAGATGCCCTTGGTATCTACTAGCATGAGACAGGACATATGGAGATGTTACTGGTGCCTGCTCGAGCAAATCGATGATGAACGGGGAAGACAGTGATACAGTGATACAGTGATAAATAAATGGAGTAAAATGGTCCTACAAAGTTCAAACCAGAGTTAGTTATGGGCCACCTGTAATGAGTTCTCTATCAGATAATGTTGATGTGCAGATCTGGGTGTGCAAATAATAAAATAAATAAAAGAATGACATTAACAAGATCAAGAATAGAACATCCATTGATAGCTCTCTACATTTGATGTGCAAATATGCTGATGAAGAGGATGGGAAGGTCCGTTTTATATAACTTTGGTAGAATTGGCAATTGCCTGCTATTTATGATGGAGAGAATGATATGAAATGGGCATAATTAGACACTAAAGCCTCACTTTAACACCATTTGGCACAAAACATATCGGCCTTGGACTCTATTCAAAGGAATTTGTATAAACTAGAATGACAAAAACAGCTGCCACAAGGGGAATTTATGGACATCGATTTCCACTGCAAAAGCCTGCAGGTAGAGGGAATTGGAGTATTTTCCAGAGCCATACTGCGAGGGAGCTGAAGTCAGAGCAAAGGCTATTTTATTTTTATGTATGAAGGCACAGTAGCATTTTTAATACAGGGGTGGACTGAAAGAGGACTGCAGAGAGGGCAGAAGGCAACCCCAGGAAAAGTGGAAAGTGAGATGTCCGACAATGCCCCCAACCAGTGTGAACAAATCTCCATTTGTGGGTCTCCTACTACTCCGAGCACTTACCCTGGGTCAGCAGATGGGAAAGTTGTTAGTTGCTCAGACACTTCAATCTCCTTTAGGTGACCTAAATCACAGCCTCAGCATATGGAGACCTGAGAGATTTGTGACAATGTTATTTCTCTTATGACATCCTCCAGACTTAATTGTCTGTCAAAGTTGAAAGAATATATAGAAATCATAATATCTGGGTGCTATCTTCTTTTAGAACTTCACCATTGAAACATTTGCCTATGTATGAAAAGTCACAAGTGTGATCTGGTGAATGGCGGTCCACCTTTCCGCGGTTGGCCTCCTGCTCCTCTTCCACATTTGCTTCCACTTGTGCACTTCTGTGATAGGCTGGATGATATGCCACGTCTTTCACTCCTCCGTGTTTTATTGGCCCCTTTGACAGTAAATTGCTGATCATGGTGGGATGGGTGATAATTTCCCAGGAGCAGTAAATCTGTTAACAGCTTGAATTCATCAAATCACAGAAAGTTTATATCAATAAGTGACCATTTTCTATTATCAAATTTTGCAAATCGTGCTGAAATTCATTCATTTACTATTTTTCTGGCAATAGTCCTTTTCCTCACTGAAGTCACACATTGCAATTAGGTGTCTTGTTCTCTTTCCTTCCCCTCCCCTCCTTCTCCCTCCCTCTTCCCCTTATCCCCTCCCTCCCTTCCCCATCCCTACCCTTTTTGGCTACACTGGCATGTGATAGGGTCAAATGGAAATGTTACTGGCGCCCGCTCGAGCAAATCGATGAATAACTGGGATGTCAAGTGATCAAGTGATACCTCTCAATCCCTTCCCCTCTCTTCCCCACCCCCTTTCCTCTCCTATTTCCTCCTCTCCCCTACTCTTTAGTTAGTCAATGTTAATGTTAGTTGTTAGTTTAATGACTGTATATGTCTTAGTTAGCAGTAAATCAATTACATCTTGAACTCATCAAATCTGGGAATTTTTTTTTTTTTTTTTTTTTTTGGGTCACACCCGCGGCGCTCAGGGGTTTATCCTGGCTCTGCACTCAGGAGTTACTCCTGGAGGTGCTCGGGGAGACCATATGGGATGCCAGGGATCGAACCCTGGCTGGCACAGGCCGGCCGACGTGCAAGGCAAACACCCTACCTGCTGGGCTATCGCTCCGGCCCCCTGGGAAATTTTACAACCATTTCAAATTCTTTAAAATATTACCAAATCACAAACATGACCAAAGTTCAAGCCCCAAAGACTTTTCCCCACAGTCTTTGGGGCTCTTTCCCCAGGGCCTCAGCTACCCACAGCCTTGCATGCGGATTCAGGGGTTTGTTTCCATTTGGTTTGTCTGCTCCCTTGCTTTGCTTGTTTACATCTTCATATCATTGAATCAGTGAGATGATCAAGTATTTCTGACTTATAACCCCTCCAGTTTCTCTATATTGTGGCAAAAGGCAAGATTTCATTTTGTCTTATAGGTAAGTAGTGTTCCATCGTGTTCATAATAAGCCATATCTTCTTCATACACCCTTGTTGGACATTTTAGCAGTTTCTATATCTTGGCTATTTTATATGGCTTTGTAATAAACATAGTGCATATATCTTTTCAATGTTTTGTGTTCTTTAGAAAGAGGCACAATGTAGAAGTGATGGTTATGTTATGGACTCATTTTCAATATATTTAGAAATTGTCATACTGCTTTCCATAGAGGTTGGGATCAATTCCCAAGCCCACCTACAGTAAATGGGGATTCCCTTTTTCCCCATGACCCCATCAAAATATGTTGTTTCTGGCTAAATATATATATGTATATATATTTCTATATTATATATGTATATATAAATATATATATATATATTTATATGTACACACAGAAAACACGTACACATGTTTGTGTATGTTTTTAAATGTAGACCATTCTTATAAGTATGAGGTCTTTATCTTATTGCTGTTTTATTCACATATCCTGATAATCTCAAGCCTGGCAAGCTGCTCGTGTCGTATTTGATATGCCAAATACCAGTAACATTTATATTAGGTCATTCCCATGACCTAATATAATGGTTTGAGGCTCTTTATGTTCCTGGAGCAAGCGGATGCCTTTGGGTTCTACTAGCATGAGACAGGACATATGGAGATATTACTGGTGCCCGCTCTAGCAAATAGATGATCAACGGAAGATAGTGATAGTGATAGTGATCCTGATAATCATTGGTGCTGAGCATTTTCTCATATGACTGTTGGCCATTTGCAGGTCTTCTTTGGAAAGTGGCTCCTTAGCAATTTTACCCATTTTTCAAATGAAGTTTTCTGTTGAATTCTGTGAGTTCCTTATGTATCTTTGATATTAGACCTTCATCCGATGTATGATACATAAATATTTCCTTACATTTAGTAGGATGTCTTTCATTTTAGTGATAATTTTTCTTAATTGTGCAAAAATCTTTTTTTGCTTATTGAAGACACTTTCCTTTCCCCCATTTTATGCTTTTTCCTCTTTTATTTGATTTGATTCTGGGCTCTTAATTCTTTACAAAATGTGTATACTTTGATTCTAATACTAAACTCTTGTGATTACTATGTCTTTCTAGACTATTTTAATACGTCCATTATTTATCTCAGGATTTCTATTTGATGTTTTTTATACTCACCTTTAATGTGCAACAATTATCTTTAATTTTTTCTTTGTATTTCCTGAGATGGGCATTTTTTAAAGAACACTTACCCCCCTATTTTATAAAATTTCTCCCAATTTGGATTGTCTGTTTGTTTCCTTAGGATCAAGTCAAGCAGCTTTCCCCACCCCCGCACCTCCCACCTGGAAAAGAACCATTGAAGTGTAGTGTTGTCCTTTTTCAGTACCTCAGCATAATGGATGTAAAAGGTTTGAAATTCCATCAGCATTAAAATTCATCTTCTTGTTTTCCTTTGTGTCCCCATGACCCTATCTTCAGGAATCACTCCTGGCAGGGCTCAGGAGACCACATGTGGTGCCAGGGATCAAACCCAGGTTGGCCCTGTACAAGGCAAATGCCCCATCCACTGTTCTATAACTCTGCCCTTAAAATAGTTCTTTAATAACTTTAAGTTAGAAGGAAGACTTTGAAATATTTTTATTTGGAAAATCTCCTTGGAAAAACCTGCTCAAGGCTAGGAGATAGTGCAAGAGTTGACCCCATTTGATTCCTGGCACCATCTGGCCCCTGGAGCATCACTGGGTCTGACCTGGAGGCCACAGTACTGCTGGGTGGTGTGGTTGTTCTCTGACTCTGCAGGGCCTGAGCAGCATCATATCCTGGGGCTCATATTGAACTGCAGATCAGGCAGTCAAGAATTGCTGGGGATGGCTAACGTCTCCTAAGAATCAGCATCTCCACCCCAACCACCCCCACCAAAGCAAACAAACAAAATCTTGCTTTAATAAATAGTAAGTCAATCAGAGTTGCAGCTATCACTTGGAAAAAAATGGTTGTAGATGATCTTTCCGTCTATCACTAATGGAAGGGCCTTGATGCATTTAAGCATTTTAGCTGAGTCCTAGTCTAGGGAGCCTTATTATCAGAATACAGTGTGTCAGAAACTTGAAGGTGCTAATTCATCATCCTTCCACTTATCTAGGGCTGCAAGCAGTGGGGAGCATAGGAATGCAATGCTCATGGCTCCCTTACAATATAGCTGAAGGATGGGCCAGGCCTCTACCTTCCTTTCTGTAGAACTGTCCGTGGTTCCTTCCCAGACCTTATCTAACCATTCTCTACCCAGAGAGAATGGAGAGTGGAGAGGCTGAGACCTGGCCAGGCATGTGGCCCACCCCAGTTTGATCTGCAGCACCACATGGGCCCCTGAGCATCCTTAGCCCTTAAACACCACTAGGGTGGCCCAGGTCATCTCTAGAACCACAGGGTCCTGAGCACCACCACCTTAGCCCTCACATTGAAACACCCACCTGGTGAGCTGAGAATCCCTGGAAAGGGTCCCTGGGTCTCCTAATCATCACTTCAGAGACACTTCCCAGGGCTCCCTCCCCCAAAGAATTGCTCACTCAGTCAATAAATCAGTCACGTATGCTTTATTTGATATGTGTCGTAGATGACACTCAAAATACAAAAGCCAGTCTTCTGAATTCGGAAAGTTTCAGAATTTAGCTTGAAATGCACAATCAATAAGGCCACTTGAAAATAGCAATATCCAACCATGTGCCTCAATTATGCATGCTGAGGCCATCTAGAGAGGAGAAATACTGGTGTCTACTGTGAGATTTCAGAATAGTTTCACAGAAGAGGTCACACTAGAACTGGGCTTTGGAAAGTTTGTGGGTACTGCTGAGTGAGAATGTTATGGGCCTGGCCATGAACTTAGTCACACTAGTGTTTTTGCTGTTCCTCTAACATGCCAGGTTCCTGCTTGATGGTGGACTGTAGGGTTCCTAATGCAGAGAACCATAGTTTCAAATTAGCTAATTCCTCACTGATCTACTATTACCTATTCAATGACACTTATTTAAAGTCCCTCATTTGACCCAGCAATACCACTCCTGAGGATGTACCCTGGAGACTCAAAAACGCATAGCAGAAACACTATCTGTACTTCTGTATTCATCACAGCACTATTCACAATTGCCAGAATCTGGAAACAACCTGAGTGCCCAAGAACAGAATACGGGCTAAAAGAAACTATGGTACATCTACACAATGGAATACTACGCAGCTATCAGAAAAGATGAAATCATGAAATTTACCTGCAACTGGATGGACATGGATACTGTCATGCTGAGTGAAATTATTCAGAAGGAAAAGGGCAGATAAAGAATGACTGCATTCATTGATGGGATATAAATATATACCAATATTCTATTTAATTGTGGGAAATGTTAACGCCAGACCAGAACTGAGCATTGAATATCACAAAGGGATTTACATGATAATCCCTAAATTCCTGTAGGGCAAGCCACATTGTATGAGAGAGAGAGAGAGAGAGAGAGAGAGAGAGAGAGAGAAGAAAAGGAAAGGTACCTGCTATAGAGACAGTTTGGGGGAGAGGGGAGGTAATTTGGGGGTCATTGGTGGTGGGAATAGGACACTGTATGACTGAAACCCAATCATGAATGTTTCTGTAATTGTCTATCGCACAGTGGTATAATAAAAGAATGTAAATAAATAAAGTCAAGATACAGGATGGGTGGGAGGGTAAGATGCTCAAGGGTTGGAGTGACTGGAGAGACAGTGCAGGGGTGAAGGGACTTGCCTTGCACTCTGTAGAACCTACTTTGTTCCTGGCACCACATTTGGTTCTCCAAGCTGTGCCAGGAGTGATCCCTGAGCGCTGAGCTGAAAGTAAGTCCTTAGCACTGCAGGGTGGGGTCCCCAAAGAAACAAAAGACATCAAAGCCTGAAGCACATCTTTGCATGAGTCTCCTTGTCGACCCCAGCACTGCTTCCCAAGTATTCAGAGAATTTCCCAAGAATCACCACGTGGGACTCCCAAATCAACTAACCAAATAAGGAAATCAATTAAGAAATTAAAATAAAAAAGCATACACCTTCATGCTCCAGATGTCCCCTTATTCTGCCCTTGTTTTTATTATTTTTTGTGGGGAGGGCCTTTTGGGATACACTCAACTGTGCTCAGGGCTTACTCTTGAATGTGCTCAGGGCTTACTCCTGGTAGTATTCATGCAGCCATATGCAGAGCCATGTGTAGAACCAGAGTTGCCTGCATGAAAGGCAAAATGTTTGAACTCCTGTGCTACCTTTCCAGGTTCCTGACCTAGTTTTCCCATAACTTTTACCAGTGTCTAAGATATTGGGGTGCTGCATTAAAAACAGTTGTTTATATTTTCAGTTTCTACCCTCAATAGAAGGTAAGTTCTGTGAGGGCAGAGACTTTTCTTAACCGGGATCATCTTAATAGCTCAATGCTAGCCTATAGTAGGTAACAGTAAATGTTATTGAAGACATGAATGGATAAAAAGCAATGCCTTCATTTCTCTCAGACAGAAATTGGAGAGAGAGAGAGTTCATGGAAAAGAACATTAATAGGTCATTTCTATAAATTCAAGAACTTCCTTTTGTATTTCTAATGGAACAGCTATAAAAAGTATATGACTTTGAGCAGGGCTAATTTCTTATTTTCCTCAGGCCTGAACATACACAATTTGAAAGAAGGAAATGAAGAAGAGATATGATGGCCTGATCTGCATATGAATGT
Organism: Cryptotis parvus; assembly: GCA_021461705.1. Classification (NCBI taxonomy): domain Eukaryota; kingdom Metazoa; phylum Chordata; class Mammalia; order Eulipotyphla; family Soricidae; genus Cryptotis; species Cryptotis parvus. Next base: position 241,808 of record JAJIBD010001833.1, read on the forward strand.
GCTTGCTGCCTCTGTAGAGAGAGAGCATGGCCTTGACTCCTAGGACCTGCCTCAGATAATGGTTGATGGCCTGCTCCCACCTTGCTTGGCCCAGCCCCTCTGTACTCAGTGTCCCTGTGATGAGGGCTCTTTGCTGTCTCCTGCATGTCAGCTCCATTTCATGTCTTGTCTCAAAACCCCACTCCCATCCAGTTGATCCTATTTTGGTAAATGGCACTTCACATAGGTAGTATTCAATGACCAGACCTCCGGGTCATCTTTAATGTGTCTCTTTATGCTTCTTTTTGGGACCACACTCAGCGCTGTTCAACCCTTACTTCTGGCTCTGAGCTCAGAGGACACTATGGGGTGACTGGGATTGAACCAGGATCAGCTGCATGCAAATCCAACACCTAATTATCTCTCTAGCCCTTGACATCTTCTCTTTCCCCTCATTCCACCGTCTCATGCACTGTGAGTTCCTCCTCTATGTATAGTCCATCACAGCACGATTCACTGCCCATCTCCCTCACATGGACCTCAGGCCAAGTTGCCAGCTTCTCTCCTCTGAAGGTGAATAGTCCCAGACAGTGGAGGCTGCACTCCCTGTCCAATACTCTAGGTTCTGAGGACATTTTTTTTCAAAAATATAAATCCCGTCAAACCCTCCTGCTGCTGAGCCCCTGTAATATGGTTCCATGGTCCTCACATGCTTACTGGTCTCCTCTCTTTTGGGGTCACATGAAGCCCATATTTACTGGACTCGTGTGAGCTCCTGGAGTGGGTCAGAGCATTAGTTCTAGCCAGTAGGAATAAAAAGGTGGGAGTCAGTGCTGGGGAAAGGGCTTAAACGCTAGTGAGCATGTTCTATCACCTTTCTCCTGTCATTGTGAGTCAGAAGCATCCGGTTGCGAAGGAGTGCTCTTCAATGGGGGAGTTGTGGTGTGAGGGGCACGTCCTAAAGGGCCCCTGGAATTGCAATGAATCCTGAATGGACAAGCGTCGGGGCCCTGGCCAGCGAATCCCCCGGCACAAATGAGGGGAGACCTGGATTTTGCCAGACTTCATCCCTGCAAAAGGAGAGGGAAGGACTTGGGAAGAAGCATCTGCCTTGCAGAAAGGAAAAGAAAGACAGCAGGGGTTGGAGGTGGGGTGGGCAGGGGATGGAAGGTGAGGGGTCCTGGAAAGCAGTGGCATTTTACTGTGCACAGTTTAAGCCTTTTGTGCAATTTTTGGGTGGAGGGTGTACAAGCACAAATCATGTAGCATACTGGGTCACAACAGATAACAATCGCTGATTTAGCATTTGCAAGGCAACAATCACTGATTTACATATTACTGTGATCAGAAGACCAGGCACATCCTGTATCACCTTAGATGTCATTTGCTTGCCACTCTTCCATTGGATAAGCAGAGATGTCTTTCATGGGGTGTAAACTCTTGAGCATCCGGGAGCTCCACCACCCTGAGTACGGGGCCCACCTCTGGCCCCCACCCACAGGGCCTCTAAGTGTCAGGCCCCAATACTAGCTGCTTAGAGCCCAACAGACAAGGGAATCAAATTTCATGGTTGCGACACCTGTGATTTGGGGAGATGCTTATTAGCACAGCCTGAGTTTGTCCATCCTAACCGAGTGGAGGTATTGCAAACACACACACACACACACACACACACACACATACATACAGAATTTTAGAAAAAGTAACAGACCTTTGGTTCTAATTATAACTTCTAATTCTGGGTAATGCATGTTTGTTAAGCTCTTTGAAATCTTCCATTGGAATGCACCATTAAGGAGAAATAATAATAATAGAAATTATTTCAGGCAATAGTTTCAGTGATTAATCCAAGAATAATTGGCACCACCAGGCGTGATCCTTGAACACAGAATCAGGAATAAGTCCTGAGCAATCCTAGGTGTGGCCCCAAAGCAGACAAACAAAAGAATACAGTTTAGATGAGCTAGTATAGGGATGCTTGTCTTGCACACATCTGACCCAGATTCATTCCTCAGTACCTCATACAGTTCCCTCAAGCTCCAGTCAGGATGGATATCTGAATACAGAGCCAGGAATAAGCCCTGAACACTGCTAAGAATAGACCCTAAGTCTCCTTCCCGCAAAAAAGGAACAATTGGCACTAATATTAAGAGAAACAGCTGAAATCATGGAGACTTATGGGACCCTTTCCTAAGCCACCAGCTACTCAGCTATGCCAGGCCTGAATCCTGACCCTCTGAGAGCCACTCCCTGTGCTTTTGGCTTACATGGGCATTGATAACATACACTCCATTTCATTTGTTCTTTCATCTTAAAAGATCTGTCATGTATTCAAGTTGGGGGGAGGATGAGGATCTGGGATCTTTGGTAGAGGGATGGAGTCACGGGGTGATGGGACTGGTGGTCAGAACATTGTACTCCAAGGCCCTTTTATAAACAACTTTGTCAATCAGGTGTCTAAATAAACATTTGAATGTAAGTTTATCTTCATTTTTGTCCCTTATCAGAGAATCACCACATTAAAATTTATTTCTAAGGACCAGAAGATAAGTTCGGGTCAGAACTGGTATGAGTTTGAACTTGCTTTGGTTCTTGGCAGCACGTTGTCACCTGTGTGTTGCCAGAGCAGCTCTGGAGTGACTCAGGTGTCCCTGACCCGCAGGGCCTGAACAGCACAGAACTTGGATTCTTGCCTTGGACTGTCAGTCCAGTAGGTCAAGACAGCAGGTGGGATCCCGAACCTCCTGAGCACCACTTGGTAGCCACCCCCAATTATTTCTAACTGCATGATTTCTATTGGTTATGATTTAAGTCTATAATTGTTACTAGACCTCATTCGGAATGGATTGAGGCCCTTTATGTTCCTGGAGCAAGCAGATGCCCTTGGGCTCTACTCCCATGAGACAGGACAATATGGAGATGTTACTGGGGCCCGCTCGAGCAAATCGATGATGAACGGGAAGACAGTGATACAGTGATAATTTAAGTATTAAATGAACTGCATGCTCCAGTGCTTTTTGCTTCACCTGGGTTAGCTCTCTTCTCCGTGGTCTCCTTCTGAGGCTAGTGTGCATTTTCCCTTCTGTTCTGTGCTGAGGACGGTGTAGATGGTACCGGGTCTCCCTGCAACTATCATCTTTGGACACCTACATGATCACTTGTGCCAATGGCTATTTCTAAGCAGGGCTTCTGAGAGTTTTTGGCTAAAGGCAAGAAGCCTCCCTGGATGCCAATTGGAAAGGGGCGAGTGTGGATAAGGAGAGAGAGAGATGAGAAGGGAAATATGGCTTTCCTAACTCACCAGGAGATGACAAAATGAAGCTCATCTCTGCAAGGACTCTGGCCACCCACCCCATAAATGCCAATACCGGGACAGCTGACTTCTCATTTACAGCCTTTTCCTGCTTCTGCCTTCACCTGAACGTGGTGTCAAGGGAACTATTTGCGGCTGCTGTAAGAGACATGTGACTTGGTATTTATATATTACCTGCCCACTTCATAAAGTGCTAATGAATGTTTGCAGAGCTCTTTGAAATCCTCTGGTGAAAGGTGCAATGGGATGGGGAAATATTATTATTATTATTAGAGAAGGTGAGAGATAGCTCTGAATGATCAGGCCTGAGAATAATTGACACGGCATTAAAAGCGCCAGAAATCATCCCGCCGGTCGCTGCTCCTCCAGCCCCATCAGCTTCCACATTATATATATTACACTGTTTCCCTGACACCCATTCTAATAACCATATAATTCACACATTAAATCACTACTTGCAGGGAAAGGTTGAGCTCACTCATCGCTCTATTGATAGTGACGCCGAGAGGTATTAAGTGTTGAAGGCTCTAAAGCAGAGAGAAGGGCAGTCAACAGAGAAGCCAGATGGAGCCTCTGAATGCCACCAGCTTGGAAAGGACTCAGGAGAGGACTGAGTGGGAAGCGCCTTAGCCGTGGGGCAGACCCTTTCATGGAAGAGGCACTGGAAAGCCAGGAGAAGGAGCGCAAATCTCCAGTGAGATGGGCCTATAGCTGGTGTATAGCTGGTCTAGAGTCTTCCCTGCAGTCTGGCCTCAACACGGCTTGTCTCTCTTTAATCCTTTCCCTTGACATTGTTTAGTATTTCCGATGTCTGATGAAAGCTCACTCTGGGTAAGGGGTGACATGTTGGGTCTAAGTCACTTGCTAGCCCTGCTTGGATTGAAGTAACTCTCTGAGATGCGGTTTTGAGAGTGATTATCGGGGTGTACTTACATTCAGTGAGAAGGTTGTTCTGATCCTTTAGCCAAGTGTGCCCAGGGCAAGGGGAGGAGGTAGGGGGCAACTTAGGTGGCCCCACAAGCTGGTATGATTTGGATTTAGTTTGACATTCTTTTCATGTGGAATTGATAACCAAAGCCATTACAAGACAATTGGGGAGCCTGGAGATAGTCCAGGTGGTAGAATTTGTTTCTACCACCTGCTAATATTGAGCATGTACTCAATATTATTTTAGAGAAGTTGGTGTGGCAGGTGGTTTTGGGGGATCATATGCTCAATAAAAATCTCACAATAATGATAGCTAATATTTACTGAGCACTGCTATGCATGACGGATTGTTGTAAATAATGGCTTTCCCTTGTCTCATTGGGCTGCATGATTGCCCAGTTCATAGTCCTGAGGTATAGATTTTTCAAGGTGATGTACATAGAAAATTAGGGCTGTTTTTGAGTCCAGGTCACCTGACCTCTTTTCAGTGGGCTGCAATCCCTGCTGATGGCTGACCTAAATAAACAATGTAGCAGAGAAGGCCACACCCTCCTAGTGGCTTGTTTAAGCAGCCCCTTGGAGAATTAAAATAAAATATGTAGACAGTTCTTTATATTCATATAAAAACTTCAATATCACAGGTAGGGACTACTGCAAATATAACATTTCCAAAAGAGCTATGATTTAAAATAGTGGGTAATAGTTCCTTAGTTTTTCATTATGTTGTTTAGGGGAAAAATCACAATGAGACAAAAGAAAAATTGATAACATCAAACATCAATAAACTTTTATTTGATGTTAGTGATCTTCTTTATTTAACTCAATATATAGAAGCAATATAGATTCTAACTCTCTTTTTTCAGGTGACATGTTGTCATTCAAATCAGCATATAGTTCTTTTTTTTGTCTTTTTTTTTTTGTTTTTTATTATACCACAGTGAAACATACAATTACAAAGGTGTTCATAATTGGTTCTTGGTAATATAGTATACCAGCACCCATCCCTCCACCAGTGCCCCATTTCCACCACCAATGTACCCCACCCCCTCCTGCCCACCCCGATGCTGCCTTAATAGCAGGTACCCCAGTTTCCTCTCTTTCTCTCTCTCTCTCTCTCTCTCTGTCTCTGCATCTCTCTCTCTTATTTTACACATTGTGGCTAGCCCTGCAGGTATTTAGAGTTTATCACTTAAGTCTCTTTGTGTATATTCAATGGTGAGTTTTAATCTGCCATTACCATTTCCCCACATTTAGTAAAACACTGGTATCTATTTATGTCGTATTAATGAATCAGCATATAGTTCTATATCCTCTTTTTAGCATCTTAGACTGTTGTCGGCCATCTCTGACTCAGAGGGCAGGCTGTCTGCTTGGGTTTTTTTAAACTTAGAAAATAACTGAACACTTTAATGACTTTTTAAATTCATAGTCTTCAAGGCAAAGTTGTCATGTCCACTGAGTATGGGTCATGCCATCAGAAATCAACTTTTCGCAGTCCACATTTGAGCATAGAGTCATGAATTTCTCAAGACGATGGCAAGGATATACCTATAGTGATTTACCTAGATTACAATATAGGATATAGGATATACCTATAATAGAATACCTATATTGATTTCCAATTTGAATTATGGTTGTGTGAGATTAAATCTGTTGGAACTTAATGGGTGTAAAAAGTCACCACTTGGGCTGAAAGATAGTGCAGTGGGTCAGTTATTGCTTTGTACACAACTGATGTGGATTCAATTCTTGGCATCACATATGGTCCCCAAGCATCTCCAGGATTGATCTCCGAGCACAGGGCACAGTAATCTCTGAGCACTACAGGGTATGGCCCCCAAACAAAAAAAAAGTCAGAGATTGGATGGGTAAATGTTATAGGGGCCTGTACTGTTAATACACATGCCTTCCATGTAGCCCAGCCAGCTTGGTATCTGGCATCAGGTGGTCTCTTGAGCCTGGTTGGTCTAGCCCAGGAGGTCCCTGAGCACAGCTGGCATGGTCTGGTACCCCTCAGGACTCTAGCATCAACATATCTAAAGGAATTATTGAACCTAAGTTTCTCATAAGTGGAATTTAACCTAAAATGTAGCAGAATTTATAGAGCTGTTGTGTCTAGAGCAGCATTGCAAATAGAAGTAGTATACAAGCCATATATGCAATTAAAATTATTAGTAACTGTGCTTTTTGAAGGGGAAGGAAAGGAACAATGACTTAATTGTAATAATCTACTTTACTTAACCTGAATTAAGGCATGCGCCTTAACAGTACAGACCCCTATACTATTTACCCATCCCAATCTCTGACTTTTTTTTTGTTTGGGGGCCATACTCTGTAGAGCTCAGAGACTCTGTGCTCAGGGATCAATCCTGGAGTTGCTTGGGGGACCATATGTGATATCTAGCCAGTTAGATAGTATAAAGGTAAGGCACTTATTAGAATAGAGAAGGGATCATTGTAACAATGAAAGTTGGAAATGATCACTCTGGACAAGAATTGAGTACTGACAGTAAGTAAAGGGATATACATGATAACCTATCAGTACCTGAACTGCAAACCATAATGAACAAAAGGAAAGAGAAAAAGAGGGAAGAAAAGTTTTTGCCATAGATTGGTTCCAGGTCCCAGCTACCAAGAGCCTCACATCTGCTAGAACTAGCTGCCTTTTGCCTGAAACTCGCTCTTACAATTCACACTGGTAGATTGGGGGAAGTCTGAATTTTCCACATCCGGACTTCCCTGTCATCAGAACTCCACCCAGCAGACCAGCCTATCACAGCCTGGCTCATCAAGATCCACCCTGCAGCAGTCTTTTAAAATTCGGCTCAGGTATGCTGCTCCAGAGATTCACAGACATGGGGCAGAGCTGCTACTGGCTCTCCCTGTGCCCAACCGCTCATGAGACACCCAAGAGGGATGGCTGGTTCTAGCCCCGCCCACCACCCCAGCAGAGCCTTGCAACAACAAGCCAGATGACCCCCCACTCCATGAGGGCCTCCATTTTCCACATCCGACTTCCCTCTTGTCAGAACTCCACCCAGCAGACCAGCCTATCACAGCCTGGCTCATTGAGATCCACCCTGCAGCAGTCTTTTTAAAATCTGGCTCAGGTATGCTGATCCAGAGACTCACAGACCTGGGGCAGAGCTGCTACTGGCTCTCCCTGTGCCCAGCTGCTCACGAGACACCCAGGAGGGATGGCTGGTTCTAGCCCTGGTCCACCACCCCAGCAGAGCCTTGCAATAAGCCAGGCGACCCCCCCACTCCCTGAGGGCCTCCATTTTCCACATCCGGACTTCCCTCTTGTCAGAATTCCACCCAGCAAACCAGCCTATCACAGCCCGGCTTCGGCCGCTTGCAGCTGCGTGGTTCATCAATAAATGCTGGATTTAGAGGTGACTACAAGAGTATGCCACCCGCATGGCAGAGCCTTGCAAGCTACCCGAGACTTCACAGTTCCCCATGGGGCACATGTTACTTTTCCAAGAGATCACTTGGGGACATTTGGATCCACTATTGTAAATAATCCTGCTAGGTCAAAAAGACATGCCAGTTTGCCTTTGAGCAAATGAACATGACTCTGTAATTCTAAAAGCAAAGTAAGCACTATTATCCTGACAGATTCTGGACCTTCGTGGAGGTTTAGAGATAATAACTAGCAATATATATTCATGGTAAGAAGTTAAATCCTGAGTTACATTTCATCTCAGGTTCCCTCTCCCCATCTCTACAAGTGTCTTTGTAGGAATGCTGAAGGTGAGACCTGGCTCTGGCGAATTGACATTTTTAAGGCCTGGGCAGTTGTGCACCTGGAAGTGATGGACTTTGGGCGCTGACTGAGACCAGTCCATCTGGACTGGGCCAGGGCAAAAGGGATATAAAAGAAGTGCTCTCTTCCTCTTTCTCCCTGCAGTCCATTCTCTTCCATCTGGGCATGGGCTTTGGCCTGAGCACATGGTTCCAAGTCCAGCAGCCGCTTTGGCTTAAGATCCTGATCCAAGCATGTTGTCTGGGTCCGGTTAGGAGTTGGAAGTTTGGGGTTTTCCTGACCTTGAATTGTATTACCAGAACTTGTTAGAGTAAAGCTTTTTGGAACTTTGCTGGGTTTGTGAATTTTGTCTGTCAGCAGCAGTCCTTTGTGTAGAAGGGAATCTCACACCACACCCTGATACTGCCGGGAACCAAGAGGACCCCTGACAGAGACAAACTGGGGCTGTTTTTAAAAACTGGGGACATTGGTGCTGGGGAATGTATACTGGTGAAGATAAGGGTGTTGGAACATTGTATGACTGAAACCCAATCATAGATAACTTCGTAACTGTTCATTTCAAGATGATTTAATAAGAAATTTTTTTTATGAAAGAGTCAAGGCACTTGCCTTACATGTGGCCAAGCTGGTTTAATCCTGGCACTGCATAAGGTCTCTGGGTATGGACAGAACAATCCCTTTGCATCCCTGGATATGACTCCAACACTATTCCCCAAATTAGCACAATATATCATTTAAATGCAGTATCTTTGTTCTCCAATAAATTTGTTTTACTGCAAAAAAAAGAAAGGACTCAGATACATGGGGCAGAGCTGCTACAGGCTCTCCCTGTGCCCAGCTGATCATGAGGCACCCAGGAAGGAAGGTGGGTTCTAGCCCTGGCCCGCCATCCCAGCGGAGCCCTCACAAGAAGCCAGAGAAACCCCCACACCATGAGGACGGCCATTTTCCACATCTGGACTCCACAGCTCATCAGAGCTCCACCAAAGAGAAAAGTCGATCTCTCCCCATTGCAGTTCATCAATAAATGCATGAGATGAGCCCCTACTACAAGAGTATCCCACCCATACAGCAGAGCCTGGCAAGCTACCCGTGTCATATTTGATATGCCAAAAACCAGTAATAATTATAGACCTCATTCCCATGAAGGAAACAAGCAAATGCCCTTGGGCTACACTAGCATTTGACAGGATGTATGGAGATGTTACTGGTGCCTGCTCGAGCAACATCGATTAACAATGGGAAGACAAGTGAGACAAGTGATTAACATAAAGTTGCCAGTGATATATATCATGTTTTATATTTTTGTTAAGTCTTTGGAATCTGGTGTGTTTCACACACAGCATATCTTGTTTTGCACTTGCCTCATCCATGTCTTTAGTGGGTGCAAGGCTGGTGACTGCCATATCAGATTACACCAGGACTATTTCCAACAATGCTAAGCATGTGGAAACATCATACAAGGGTGACCAAGTACTTTACTTTCTAATCATTTTTCAAATTTTTCATTTCTTTCCGCCTTAGGATAAGCTACCATTATCTCTGCCAGGAAAGATATAGCAACTTCCTAACATAGCAAGTTCCTAACTTGACATCCTCATTGTCACTGGTCACATCCTCCTGAAATACATCTGACTCTTCCTACAGAAGTCCATGAAATCCTTTCATTTTTGTATCTGATCAGATTTTTGTCCCATTACCTTGGGGTTTTTTGCTATACCACTTTGCTTCTTTGTGCTTCTACCAGGAACCTTTGCTCTCAGCTCGCTGGATGGTTCAGTTATTTGCATTTCCTTTTGTCTCTAGGATGCTAGGACTTACCTAATTTCCCTTTAATAGCATTCAGTCCTAAACTCCTGCCTCCCACTTGTTCTTCCTGCTTTGCTCTAACTCGGATCCCTGCTTAGCTATGCTCAGATCTTACTTAACTCTGCCATGAGGTACCTTTCCTGAGTCCAGTCTCTGATTTTGTTGAAATTTAGTCACAGAACCATATTCTTTTCCTAAAGCTCTTATCTCTTAGCTGTAATTTTGATTTCTTTCGTGCACTAAATTACTTAAACTTTCTACTGCCCCAACTAGACTTCAAATGCTTTTAGGGCAGGCACTGCATTTGCTTTTGCTCACTATTTTGTCCCCTACACACATGTTGCCTAAGGTCTGGCAACTTGTGGACCCTCAGGGTGCATTTTTAAATGATACTTGAAATAAGTAAACAAGCAATGATTTCTCTGCAAGACCCTAGACAAACAGAATGAAGGGAATTTAAAACAAGGAAGAAAATGTCATAAGGCCAGCTTTTAGTTTAATTCAAATTCTAAAAGAATAAGAACAAAGGAATTCTAGAACAGACTAATGCACCATGTAATAAGATTCAGAAATTTTCACAAACATGGAAATACCAGCATTTAGACTGACATATGACACAGACGTGAGCAGACTGTCCTTAACCACCTCAGCCTATAAAGCCAGCATGCAGAATGGAGGAAAAGAGGAGATGGTGAACAGAAAAGCTTATTGTGAGTCACATTCTTTTTCCTTCTTGAGCCTGAAAAATTAACCATGAGTTGGGTGTGGGAAGATTTGAAGGTAAGGGAAAGCATGAAATCCATAGGATCCAGAATTTATATAAATCTGTCTTCTAAGTAAGCAATTGAGCTTTTATGGAAATTCCAGTATCTCAGAAAATAGCAATTAAATGAAGTTGATCAATGAGTCAACAAATATTTATGCTTTCCACATGCTGTGTGCTGCAAGTGCTATGGAAAAACAAGACATCTGTGGTCTCTGTCTCTGCAGATAAAGCTGAGGGTTCCATTCATCTCTTTCTGCCTTGCCTTTCAGCTGAGCCTCAGTCCTGAGGATGAGGTAGAGAATAAGATACAGTGTTCAGGAATGTAGAATAAATTACAGTTAAGGTGGTTAATGACTTATTAGGTAACTCATTCTTCCCACCTACATGCTAGGGAATGATGGAGAGAGTAAGTCAGAGTTCTTCAATGTTGAGAACTCCAATGGAAACGACTCATCTGCAAAATAGTATAAATGTGAGCATCTACATTCTGTTAGCATTACACTTCTGCATTTTGCATTTTTCCCCAGTCCTGAAGAAGCCTTAAATTTCTGGCCTCATCAATAGCAAGAGGACAATAGAAGACAGTGGTCGGAAAGAGGAGGATGCAGTTCAGAGGATTTGCATTTTGGATAACTAAATTATACTCCTTCAATAAATTCATCATGATGTCTCAGGGGCTTAAATTAACAAAGGTTTAGTTTTGGTCACACAATGTTTATTGGGTGTTTGGCAGTTCAGTAGGAAAAGTCTCTTCTTTTTTTTTTTTTAAGTATTTTATTATACCACCATGAGATATACAAATAAAAAGATATACAATTAAAAAGTTCATGTTTGGGTTTTGGTCATACAGTGTTTCAGCACCCGTCCCTCCACCAGTGCCCATCTCCCACCATCAACATCCCCGGTTCCCTCCTCCTTCCCCAGCCCTGCTCCACGGCAGGTTCCTTATTTCTTTCCCTTTCTCTCTTTCTCTGGAAAAGTCTCTTCTAAGTGGGAAAAAAATCCAGTGACTTTCACCTTGTCACTCCATAGTTTCACCAGGACATTCTCTCTGGATTTCTAGGGATGTCTGATTGTCAGGATAGTGGAAGAGAGATCCAATATTTAGTATTATCCCAGAGGTATTCTACATCCATTTGCTCACACTTTATGAGGTAGAGCTGGTCATATTTGCTTAACTGCATGGAGGGATGCTTGGGACGGAGGAAAACCAGACAAAAAGAACTTTGTAAATGCACCACAGTCGAGGCCTGTAAGACATCTCTGAAATCACTTAATCACTTGATCACTTGACATCTTGTTGTTCATTGATTTGCTCAATCGGGAACCAGTAACGCTTCTATTTATCCATATCATGTGCCAGTGTAGCCCAATGGCATCTGCTTGCTCCAGGAATACAAAGTGCCTCAAACTGTTCGTTCAGTGTCTTGACGAAGACGCCTGACCATCTCGTGGGATCCAGTCGGTAATGGCTCTAGTCCAGCGGTCATCTCCAAATCACATTACATGTCCAGCCCATCTGATTTTCAACACCTTGGCAAACAAAGCAGTGTCCTTGATTCTCGATCTTCCACAGACGCTCAGAACTCCGAGGATAGATATGTCATTCCCAATGTTCTCCCTTCTGAAATCTGCCATGCCATTTCATCGGCAAAGAAGCAAACAGCACCCGCCCAGATAAAGTCAGACCTGAACACCTAAAGAATCTGTCAGTACTCATCAATACACTGGCTCAGCTCTTCACACGCTACCTGTCTCAATGCAAGATTTCCTCCCAATGGAAAACCAGCAGGAGAGTTCTACTGTTCAAGAAGGGAGACATCCATGACATAGGCAACTATTGCCCCATATACCTGTTGTCCATCATCTGTGAACAGTTTGTAGACGATGGACAGGATTGGCAGAACATTAGATGTTCAGGATTGGCTGAACAGGATAGGCAGAACATTAGATGAAGGACAACCATGCTAGCAAGCTGGCTTCTGAAAAGGATTCAGCACAATCGACCATATCCACATGGTAACCAAGCTCATGCCATTGGGCTACATTGGCACGTGATAGGGTCCATTGGAAATGTTACTGGCGCCCACTCGAGCAAATAGATGAATAACGGGATTCAAGTGATCAAGTGATCAACCAAGCTCATTGAGGTTAATAGGGAGTTCAAGATTCTGCTCTGTGTCACGTTCATTGATTTAAAGAAAGCCTTTGATTCTGTGGAGACTGAAGCAGTCATCGAAGCCCTAGCCAAACAGGGTGTTCAAACCCAGTACAACAAGATCCTTCGTGAGCTGTATTACAGATTCACCATCAGGATCTCACCATTCTACAAGGAAGTAATCATTGATGTCAAAAAGAGGGGTTCTGCAGGGTGATACCATTTCACCGAAACTCTTCAGCGCCACCTCGAGAACGCCATGCGACAATTAGAAGGGGATGGAATGGGAGTGAAGATAGACGGTCGGCAACTACACCACCTCCCCTTTGATGATGATATTGTTCTAATGACACCAAATATTAGCCAAGCGGCCCAAATGCTGGCTGACTTCGACCGTGAATGTGGAAAGGTAGGTTTACAGCTGATTCTCAACAAAACAATTTTCATGAAAAATGAACTAGTTCCAGAGTTCCATTCACTCTCAATGGAACAAACATCTCTGAATGCAGCAGTTATGTGTACCTAGGTCGAGAACTCAACATGAGGGAAGGATCCAGCACCTGAGCTGCACAGGAGGAAGAGAGCGGCATGGAACGTCTTCAAGAGCATCGAAGAAATAGCTAAAAGACAAAGAACCTCCGGCTCTGGGCACATCTCTTTGACTCCACCATTCTCCCTGCATTAACATATGCCTCAGAGACCTGGGCCCTACAAAAGCGGGATGAGAATGCTATTCAGGTCTCCCAAAAAGGAATCAAAAGAGCTATGCTTGGAATATCACGCCTCACTCAAGTGAGAGAAGGAACCCAGAGTTCCGACCTTTGTCAATGATCTCTGAAATATTCAAGTAGAAATGCCCTCTAGGTAGTTGGTTGTATGGGTTGGAAATTACATATCTTCTCAAACTTGACTACATAAGAATCCTTTGGATCAGAGAGATAAAGAACCTGACATAGAGGCAGACTAGGGAGGGGAGAGGAACTGGGTACATTGGTAGTGGGAAATGGGCACTGGTGGGGGGGTATGGGTGCTGGAACACTGTACGACCAAAACCCAAACATGAACATCTTTGTAATTGTATATCTCATGGTGGTATAATGAAATATTTTAAAAAATGTACGCTCTGCAAGTTCTACTTAAAGTCAACCTGCAGAACACGGCCAGGAGTAAAACCTGAGCACTGCTGGGTGAGACCCAAAAGCTGAAAAAATAATTCAGATTCTTTGAGGGACTGAGAGACATGTCAGTGGGTAAGGTACTTGCCTTGCACGTGGGTGACCCAGGTTTGATATCTGGCTCCACATATGGTCCTCTGAGCCCTTCCTTTGAGCGATAGATCCAGGAATAAACCCTGAGCATCTATTGGTGTGGCAAAAAAAAAATTAAAAGTGGAGGTTGTTTGATTCTGCTCTCAGAGATTCTAATTATATAGATCTGAAATTACACTCTGAAATCTGAGATTTTAGGTGCCACAAAGATCATTATTTGATAAACACACACCTAGTACTTAAATAATCCAGCAGCATATATATGGAACTTACTGTCATTAGAGGAAATGAGATTACCTATAAAAAGAGTCGAGAAGGGGAGGATGAGAGAGGAGCCAAATATCCGGTCCTAAAAAGTCAAGAAAATTACAAGGAAAGAGACAGCAAAGGGAAGGTAGGGAGCAGAGGTGTCCATTTATGGCAGATGCTGCTGAGAGCTAGAGGGAGAGGATGAGGCTCAGACTGGCTTATTGTGTTGAGTGACAAGCCATATTCTTGCCAAGAGCTGGAGGCCTACACCTGACCTTTTGTTGAGGCGTAAGTGGAGAGACAGTGTTTGAGGAAGTTAGATTGTACAGAGGCAGCAGTAGCAGACAGGGCAGGAACTGAGAGATTTAAAAAAATATTCCTAAGTGAGGCTTGAACAGGATCATAGGCTCAAGGAAGGAGCCAATTGTAGAATTTAAGGTGAAGAAAGAGAAGATAAGAGATTATCAGTAATTTTAGGAGCTGGTGGGAGGAGATAGTATAAGAACAGGTAGGTGGGGATGTGTATTTGCTTGGTAAAGAGAACTCCTCTTTATTTTGACAGAAGGGAAGGAGAATATGGGTATCAAATGATCACAGCCTTGGGGCCGTGACATCTCAGGAAGTTTAAATATATGTGCAGTTTCCCCATTCTAACTCAAAGATTCTGTTTTAATTGGTCCTAGGCATTAAATAAGCTCTCCTGACTGATTCCCTTCTTTATTCTTTAAGGAGTCAAGGACAGCATCTAACTTCATTGTTTTTAAAGTTTTGAGTTGTATGAAATATGTTTGTCTTGATGTTTTCCGATGTCCAGGTAAAGCTGTCAAGGTTTCCGTTGCATTGGAAAGAGATGTGCTCACGGTTCTTGTGATTCTTAGGTCACAGCTTAGATGGTATTTCCTTAGCAAAGACTTTAAGAACATCTATTAAATGACAACACTGGTGCTTATCTACTTTTATTTTTCTTACTTAATGCGTGTCTTCCTCATTGGATTGTAATCGAGTGGCAGTGGTTACATGGGTCTATTTACTGTTGAATCCCTAGAGGCAGACAGTGTCATCTCATTACATTTCCTGAGCAAATGCATCCATTAGGCTGTGATGAGGCAGGGAAGGTGCAGATGGGAGGACGCAATGCTGACATTGGGTATGTCTGTCTCTGGCTACCAAAGGTCTGGTCATGGCTGAGTAGCTGCTCTGTGTGTCCCTCAAGATGTAGGAAACAACTAAAGTAATTCAGGAAAAAGTCCACGGAATTGCAGCTGGAAGGCAAGGCTGATTGCAATGCAAGGAAATATGTGAACATGAATTGTGTAACTATTTGTTTTGTCTGTAGTTTCAAGTTGTTTGAAATTCAAAATTGCCTCGATTATAACATTTTAGATTTTTTCCACATGAGACCAGGAACTGGGAAAGAAGTGGAGGGGGCACTTCTCATAAGATTTTGTGCAAGAGTAACAGGTAGCTTCACAGTCCACATCTAAGTTGTCAGACCTAAATCGGTCAGATAAACCTGGCTATAGCAGGATATCTGTTGTTTCTCCAGTCTTCATCCAACTGTGTGCAATCACAGATTGATCCTTTCTCTATAGTTGGAGTGTGGTTGGTATGTGTGATACTCATTCATAACTATATATCCCAGGACCCTAAACTTTTCTGTCAACATTTAATGCTTAGAGGGTTACACAGCTTCTGTGCATGTCTGCATTGCCTTAGACCAAAAGCGGGATTGACAATATTTAAACAAATGATTGTGGTTGTTGTTATTTTTTTTTTTTAATTTTTTTTATTTTTACAATTACAAAGATATACAATTAAAAAGTTCATATTTGGGTTTTGGTCATACAGTGTAGCAGCACCCATCCCGCCACCAGTGCCCATCTCCCACCACCAACGTCCCCGGTTCCCTCCCCCTCCCCCAGCCCTCCTCCATGGCAGGTTCTTTATTTCTTTCCATTTCTCTATCTTTTCTTTTCCTTCCTCTCCAGACTATGGATTACAGAACATACATTAAAGGGTTGTCATGTGTATCCTTTTGCCTCTATTTAATGCTCAGTTCTAGGTTGGCATTAGTACCCCTCACAATTGTTAGCACACTGTTCCATTTTCTGTCTTACCTAGCCTCTGAAACCTACACGCTTGTGATAATTTTGTGGTTGTTGTTATTACTTTTGTTGCATAGCATAAACTTACTGACTTAAAAAAATATACACTTAAGGCCAGGGAGATAGTTTAAAGAGCTGGAGTTCATGTTTTGCCTGAGGGAGTCCCAAGTTCAATCCCTAACACTGCCTGATTACCTGAGCCACACTTGAACATTATGCTGGAAGTAACCCCTGAGTACTACTGGGTGTGGACCTGAAACAAAACAGAACAACTACATTTATAATCCTATCACATCCATGTGTGAGGAGTTAGCTTCTCTGTGTCCTTGGAACTGGATCTCATAAAAATACAACCAAGAAATCAGTAAAGGGAACCAGGAGTTAATACAAGGGTTAAGGGGTTTACCTTGCATATGTAGGTTTGATTCCTGATACTACATCAACACCTGCCTTCAGAGGCAGGTGCAGCCTCTGAAGCCTCCAATGTCTTCAGGGTGGTTTGGGTTCCCCTAGACCACAGGGCCTGAGCAGCACCATATTCTTGGGTCCACACATTGAACCGTGCAGCCCAGTTGGCCAGGAATCCTTGGTGGGTTACTGAGCCTCCTGGGTAGGTAGGTAGGTAGGTAGGTAGGTAAGTAGGTAGGTAGTTAGATAGGTAGATATGTAGATAGGTAGATAGGTGGATAGGTGGATAGGTAGATAGGTAGATAGGTAGATAGGTAGGTAGATAGGTAGGTAGGTAGATAGATAGATAGATAGATAGATAGATAGGTAGGTAGGTAGATAGATAGATAGATAGATAGATAGATAGATAGATAGATAGATAGATAGATAGATAGATAGATAGATAGATAGATAGATAGATAGATAGATAGATAGATAGATAGATAGATAGATAGATAGTAGATAGATAGGTAGATAGATAGATAGATAGATAGATAGATAGATAGATAGATAGATAGATAGATAGATAGATAGATAGATAGATAGATAGATAGATAGATAGATAGATAGATAGATAGATAGAGAGGTAGATAGAGAGGTAGGTAGGTAGACAGACAGCTATCTATATCTATATCACTGTATCACTGTCCTCCCCGCTCATCATCGATTTGTTCGAGCGGGCACCAGTAACATCTCCATATGACCTGTCTCATGCGATTACAGCCCAAGGGCACCTGCTTGCTCCAGGAACATAAAGAGCCTCAAACCATTCCATCAGGTCATGGGAATGAGGTCTATATACTATCTATATATCTATATATCAGTCAGGGCAACAGTCTTCTTTGAAATTTGGGAGCTTCCTCCAAATTTAAGTGTTTCTCAGCAGAATTTATTTTTTTTGCAGCTCTCAATTCCTGGCAGCTAATGTTAATCCAGTGAGTTATTAAATAATGGCCCAGAAACCAGTATGCAGAGCTTCAAGCGGCTGGGGAGACTGGAGCCACGCTCGCGCCGAGCCCAGCTGACGATGGGATCCCGAGGAGGGCAGATGGGTTTTGGGTGTTGGCCCATCGCCTCTGGGGGGGTCCCGGAAGCAGCCAGATGAAACCCGCCCATCACACTAGCCACCATCTTCGCTGTCCGGACGCTGAGAAACTGACCCATGAACAGATCAACTGAGCAAGACCAGTTCGAGCCCAGGTAGGCGGCTCCCCAGAAGCGGGAATCACTGGGAATTCGCCAGATGGAGTCAGGGTTAAGCCACCCCCCCTCCTCCATTTTGCCGAGCCTGGTGGACCCGCCCAGGAACTGCCCGGGAACCAGTATGCAGAGCTCGCAAGCGGCTGGGGAGACTGGAGCCCGGCTCGCGCCGAGCCCAGCTGACGATGGGATCCCGAGGAGGGCAGATGGGTTTTGGGTGTTGGCCCATCGCCTCTGGGGGTCCCGGAAGCAGCCAGATGAAACTCGCCCATCACACTAGCCACCATCTTCGCTGTCCGGACGCTGAGAAACTGACCCATGAACAGATCAACTGAGCAAGACCAGTTTGAGCCCAGATCAGCGCGGCAGCGCGCGTCCACTAAAAATAGTGAAACAGTAATGTCATTTAATGCACTGTATTCCACGAAGAGCAGGAAAGTTTGTCGGGAAGGAGATATAGAGACGAAGGAAATGACATACAGAATCTGCCGGGTGGTTGGGGTGCGGGAGGGGGAGGGAGGTGGGGACATTGGTGATGGTAGATGGGTTTGGGTGGAGGGATGGGTGCTGGAACACTGTGGATCCAAAACTCTACATGAGCATCTTTCAATTGTATGTCTAAAATGGTGTAATGATATTTGGGGGAAAATAATAAAATTAAAAAAAAAATATTTAAATCAAAAAAAAAAAAAAAATAATGGCCCAGAAAAGGATGATGGTTGTTTATGGAATCACATAGATTAGGCCCACCCAGGATCATTCTTTAATTCATTCAAACCCAACTGAATAAACACCTTCATTTCATCAACTGACTCCCTATACAAGAGCCCTTCAAGGCAACATAATTATAGGAGCGATCCCTCAACATAATCCAGACCCCAACCCTCCACACAAAACAACAGTAAATTATGAAAGGGAAGAGGGAAAGATAGGACTGTTTAGTCTAAAGATGACAAGCAGAGGCTTGGGTGTGGGGAAAAGGGGACACTCATCCATTGTTGGTGGGAATGCAGGCTGGTACAGCCTTTCTGGAAAACAATATGGACTTTCCTCCAAAGACTAGAAATTGAACTCCCATTTGACCCAGCCATACCACTCCTGGGAATCTACTCTGGGAAACCAAAAATACGCAGCGGAAACACCATCCCTACTTTTATGTTCATAGCAGCATTATTCACAATAGCCAGAATCTGGAAGCAACCAGAGTGCCCGAAAATCGATGACTGGATAAAAAAGCTTTGGTACATCTACACAATGGAATACTATGCAGCTGTTAGGAAAAATGAAGTTATAAAATTTGCCTACAAATGGATGGACATGGAGAAGATTATGTTGAGCGAAATTAGCCAGAAGAAGAGAGACAGATACAGAATGACTGCATTTATCTGCATAACATAAATATATAGGTACATAATATGATACCAATATCCAAGATCAAGTGAAACATCTATCAGGAGGTCCTGTCAAAGGTGGAAATTATCACAAACGTGTGGGATTCAGAGGCTAGGTAAGACAGAAATGGAACAGTGTGCTAACAATTGTTGAGGGTACTAATGCCAACCTAGAACTGAGCATTAAATAGAGGCAAAAGATACACATGACAACCCTTTAATGTATGTTCTGTAATCCATAGTCTGGAGGGGAAGTAAAAGAGAAAGAGAGAGAAATGGAAAGAAATCAAGAACCTGCCATGGAGCAGGGCTGGGGGGGGGGGGAGGGAACCGGGACGTTGGTGGTGGGAGATGGGCACTGGTGGCGGGATGGGTGCTGCAAACAATTCAGTATGATTTGTTGGCAAAGTGCTACACCGCTTTCAATGAAACAATGTATGTTTTAACTGAACTAAAATAAATACATGTTTAATCACTTAAAAAATAGAATAATTGAAAAAAAAATAAAGATGACAAGCAGATATCCATATACATGCTCTCTCAGACGAGAAATACTTGATTCAATACTCATTGAAATCACAAAACAAAAGTCCAAAGAAGCACTTAGATAAGTGGAAGAAATTCTGAGAACCTCCAGGGAAAATCATCCAGAGGAAAAGGAAGAGGGTCGCATAAAGAAAGAAACAGCAACAGTACAAAACAACCCTCAAACAAGAGACTGGCAGTAATGAAACCCCAACCGCCTTAAATCTGAATGATCTGAATACATCCGTCAAAGACCCAGAGTGGCCATCTGGATAAAGAGCAGGACCCTATTGATGTGAGACGCTCAAGACACTCATACCAGGGCTGAAGAGAAAGGACAGTCATTGACTTGCATATGGTTCACATATTGGCCAGGAGTGATCCCTGGACACAAAGCCAGGAGTAAGTCTGAACCACCAGGGGCAGTGTGGCCCAAACTCCCCTCGGCCCCCACAAAACTGAGAAGTTGCAGTTTTCCCTAAGAGCTCAAAGAAGATAGCATCATAAAACGACCAGGAGACCCTGAACTATGGGGAGTTTGGGGAGCAGGGCTCCAATTTCCTCACATCCCAATAGGAGATACCCCAAAGACAGGGCTGCCGTCCCTCCAGAGGTGGGTTCTTCCAGGTACAGGAGAAAACTCCAGCATTGCTCCCTACCATTGCAAAGCCACAACATCTCCCCAAGCTATTTCACAGCGTTTCTCCCCAAGCTATTCCGACTCTCTTACATCTCACAGATTCTGTCTGGGCATGTCAACCGTAGCTACCACCAAATTAATTGGGCCCTCTGCTTGAGTTTGTTTGTGTTTTTGTGTTGTTTTATTGTTTTCATTTGAGGGAGAGGTGCACAGAGTGTTAGGTGAGCAAACAGCAAGAGGCTGCTTTAAAGAGCCACAGGGCCTCCATGATGCTGGATGTTGCGGAAAGTTACCGTGGGCACCTCATCAGCCCCTACCCAGCCTTGGAAAGAACATCCGGGCAGGATCAACCTGGCAGCCTTGAAAAAGTGACAGTTTCACTGCCCCTTGTGTATCTAGAAACCGCCGGGTGCAAGCAGGGCCCACAAACATTTAGAACATCCCGGGATGTATCAATACAACCTGTTTGTTAATTTATTTTTTTTTAATATTTTATTTTATTTTATTTATTTATTTTGCTTTTTGGGACACACCAGGCAATGCTCAGGGGTCACTCCTGGCTCTGCACTCAGGGATTTACTCCTGGCGGTGCTCGGGGACCATATGGGATGCCGGGATCGAACCCGGGCCGGGCACAGGCCGGCCGCGTGCAAGGCAAACGCCCTACCCGCTGGGCTATCACTCCAGCCCCGTGTTTGTTAATTTAAGTTTGCGCAGGTTATGACGCAAATAGTGGCTGTATAATCTAATGTTTCCCCTTACTCGGGGTCTTGCTTGGCCTTGCGCCTAAAGCTTGACCTCAGCTTAAACTCTGCTTTTGCGCTTTGCATTACTGGCTGGATCCTTTGTGATTCCTAAGGACTTGTTATTCCAGACCCTAATAAGAGAGATGGGGGAATTGAGCCGCATCTGACCGGGAAGTGCTCAGGGGCTTATTACTGGCTCTGCACTCAGGGATCTCTTTGCAGTGGTGCTCAAGAGACAACATGCAGTGCCGGATTGAACCTGGGACCGCCACATGCAAGGCAAGAGTCTTATTTACTGTACTATCACTCTGACCCTTTTGATTAGCTTTTAATTGCAACGCTCAAGGATGGCTTTTAAATGTTCACCTTCCTTTATTTATGTGTTTCTAATCAACTTATTCATTACCTTGGGTTGCAAGACTGTAAGATTTCAGTGCAACTTCACACCTCTATGTGTGTGTGTATAAAGCTCACTGCACAAGCCATCCAACTGCCTCACAGGATCAAAATTACCCACTCACCCCATTTTTGCCACACTGTCTTTCCCTCTGGCAAACACCATGTTTTTCAGGGGCTGCTGTTGTTTTGTTAATTCATTTGCTTCAGTTATTTATATTCCGTATATGTGCAAAACATCTAATACTTGTCTTTCACTTCCTAACTCCATTCTTTAGCATTATTACTTCAAGCTCCTTCTCACTTATCTCAAAAGTTTTTTTTTAATTTTTTTTTTGGGGGGTCACACCCAGCAATGCTCAGGCATTACTCCTGGCTCTGTACTCAGGAATTACTCCTGGCAGTGCTTGGGTTATCTTTGTTAATGATTTGACATATCTCACTTCAGTCTTCTATTATAAATCTGTGTGTCTGAAGATATGTTAGAACTTCCCTCTCTCTCCTTTTCCTCCCCCTCCCTTCTCCCTTCTCTTCTCTCTCTTCTTTCTTCTCCCTATTTTTCCCACTGGGAGTAGGTGAATGGGGAGTTGGGCCCCGTCCGCAGTGCTCATATGCACCTCCTGGCTCTTTATTCAGTGCCTTACTTAGCCTATACTATTTCTTTGACCCATAGCTTCTTTGCACTTATCTGTGTAGGCATCTGTGCTCTTCAAGCCTCCAATGGAACCCCCCCATGGTGTTACTATAATCTCACATGGTCTACCAAAGGTCAGCATAGTCCTTCCTTTCGTTGGAATGATACTTCTGCTAAAATGGAATTTACTCCTCAAATGAACCCCCTGAAGACCACATTATCATCTTCACTGTATCACTGTATCACTGTCTTCCCGCTCATCATCGATTCCCTCGAGCGGGCACCAGTAACATCTCCATCTCCATATGACCTGTCTCATGCAAGTAGAGCCCAAGGGCACCTGCTTGCTATTTGATATGCCAGATGCCAGTAACAATTACAGACAATTATCATCCTCAGTGATAGGGAAATGGAAACAGGTAACACACAAATAACATTATCAGTATTTCCTGACCAGGAAATGAACGTCTGAACTGAGATTTCAATGCCAGCAATTTCATCCTAGAGTCTGTTTTCAACTTCTATCTTCCATCACTTTTCCTCACTTACTATAATGCACTTTTTCAAATAAGGGCCTTTCCTGGTGATACTCCACCCTGGGGTGCAAGCGTAATAGACCAGACAGCCAACAGGCTTGGCCTTGCAGTGCCAAGCCAACAGGGTGACCCAGGGTGCCATGTGGTGTTGGGATTCAAACTTAGATCTTCATGCATGCAAGGCTGCTCTCCTTCCTTCTTACTCACTTTATTTTAATACTTTTTGGGGGCAGTGCCAGGTATTGAACATAGAAATTTACACGCTAAACAAGTTTTCTACAGCTGGAGTCACATTCTCCCCCCCTCATCCCACCCCAAGATACAGTTTTATTTTGTATGTTTGTGCCTCTGCACCAATCATGGTGGCTATCAAGGATATATTTGGCAGTGCAAGGGAAACCATGTGGTACTGGAGATTGAGCTTGTTGCTAGGGATTGAACTTGGGCTCTGTGCGTGTCTGGTGTTCACTCGAGCTCTTTGAGCTATCTCCTCAGCCCCTTACACATCGTGGGTTTTTGTTTGTTTGTTTTGGGGCTACAATGGTGGTGCGGTGCTCAGGGCTTAATCCTGACTCAGTGCTCAGGGATCACTTTTGGCAGGGCTCAGAGGGCTGTATGGGGTGCTGGGGATCAAGCCCGGGTCAGCTTTGTGCAAGGCAAGAGTCCTACCAACTCTGCTATCTCTCCAGCCCCATAACAGTTCATTTTAAATGTTCTCTGAGTATGCTGATGTAATTTGTGGTGTACAAGTAATTAATAAGGTATTCTGTGAAAACACTGAAATTCATATGAAAGTTCTTCAAAGCTGACATCTAGCAGGGTGACTGAAGTGGCAATTAAATGACCATCTCTCCTCTTGTCGAAGCCTAAGCAGGCCTGTTCATTAGCTTGTCACCAATATTTCTAATGCCTATTTTGAGATGCTTTCCCAATAATGGCAATACCAGAATCTTGCTAAGGATCAGTTGGTGACACACATTTGTAGCAATTGTATTAATAATTCATCAGATTTTCCCATTGATGTGCTAGTTGTTATTGTAAAATTATTCAAAAAATTGTCACATTTCTTTAACACCAATGAAGACACTGAAATAATCGTGGTGATTTTATCAGAGACAAATTTGGTCCTATTCAAACATAAAATTTCTGATACAGATGCCTGTCCTCAGAAGAATACTAATAATGTCTCACCATCACAAGCTTAGATTTTATCAGTTGAAAACGTCCCATTGTCAAGAATTTTTCCAAAAAACGCTAAATCAAAACAATGCCATTACAATTTTTCACAACACTTATTTTTCAAAATGGACGGTCAGACTATTTCTCCATGTGAACCCTTACATTTTAATCAGAATCTAAAATACAGAACTATGAATAGGTTTCTTTGAAATACATTCTAAACATAAAGGATTTCCAAAGACAGTTACTAATACTGTTAAATATTCACATGGTATAGATTTAGTAAAACTGATAAATGGACAGAAATTGAATTACTTACCTTTAAGAAGAGAAGTATTGAAAAATCTTGAACAGTGTTGCTTTATTTGAGGGAAAGGACAAAAATTTGTTTAAAGGGCCTGGAAATGATATCTGAGAAAGGACGGGGTCATTTCCAGGACCGCTTTACTTATACTCTAGGATTCATAAAAAAAATTCAGTTATAATATTAATGCTTGTTTGTTGCATAGAAGTCAAAGGAAACAAAATTCTCTGGAAAGTTCTTGAAAAACACACTTCTATTACAAGATCTCATACTTCTTGGTAAGCTTCCAGTTTTTCAGATGAATTTTTAGGAATTATTAAAGTAATTGATATAAAGTCCCTGTTGGTGATTTGAGTGAATAACTCAGACTTTCCAAGAGATGTTTCAGGGGAGGAAAAAAATTCTTTCTTCACAAGATGAATTTTGCAAATGATCACGAAAGTGGAAAACACTGTCATCAGCTCCAACAGAGACAATGACATTGGCCAAAATTGCATTATGCCATCTGTAATCTTGGAGAGCATTTTAAGTTTGCTTTCCTGCATTGGTGGTAGGGGATTAGTTAAACATATAACTTACATAATTTAGTTTTTCTAATTTTTGAGGACTCCTAACAAAGTAAATATGCAAGTAAATGGCAGCATTTATCTGAACATAAATTTAAATTTGGGTTCTGTAAATAGAGTCATGCTCTGACTGAACTGGATCAGAAAGGCTGTTCTGAGGCAGAAAGAAGAAAACTCCGGTGGACACAAATCAAAGAAAAATGAAGTATGGGTGATTTGAGGATTCACGGGTATATTTTTTTATTTTTTTATTTCTGTTCAGGAGAAAAACATTACAGACATAAGATGGGTCTTGATAAGGTAATAATCACTTACTATAATCAAACTCTAAGCATTTCAGGCAGAAACTACTGAGCACCAGGAAAGCGCTTATTAGGCATTGTTGGAGCAATTGATCACTTCCATCATTATTTGTGTGGCTGGAATTTCACAATCAGAACTTCTCATACTGCATTATGAGGCCTGCTGAAATTCACAAATTTGGAGGGACAAATTGGCTGGATGATTACAAAACCGTAAGGCTATCATTTCTGAATTGAACAACGACAGGGAATGAAAAAAACTTCATAATGCACATACATTATCTCGGCACCCCATGTTGGGATAATGCTTATAAATCTGACATTAGGCATGAAGAAAAGAAACAAATAGTCTAAAAGATCTGGTAGTTAGTGTTTTGGAACAACCAAACATTTCTGACTGGCAGGGTAGAAAAACACTTTTATTCTGTGAATAGAAAGTTATGAAATGAATGGTTGATTCAGTCATCCAAAAAGTATTTATTGAGTGTGTGCTACATGCCAGGCGCTCTTCCAGGTAATAAAAAAGGGGCGGTCACTAGTGAGGAAGATAAATCACGAGACTAAGGATCTAACAAAACCCAGGGAGTGAGGTAAAAATATTTTTTGTGTCAAAGGTAGATTGACTCCAAGCAAAAAGAAACATGAACTTTAAGAAAGACTTTCTGTGCTGGTGCTGGGAGTCAGCTTTAGATACCCATTGTAGTTGGCTAATGAGTGTAGTTTATACCATGGCACTACATGGGCTTGTTTTATTATTTTTATTTTACAAAGTTATTCATGACTGGACCTCAGGCACACAATGTTTTAAGAGCAATCCCTTCACCAGTGTCGGCTTGCCTCCACTTATGGTCCCCCATTTTCCTCCCACCCATCAGTCTGTTTCTATGAGAGGCACGTTTTTATTTTTAATTTTAGTGTAGACAAAAGCCACGACTGTTGAGATACAATTCTAGAGTTGAAATTGAGTAGATGTAAAAGGTCCAGTATTAAAATCAATAAGAATAAAAAATAAATTTTATGTGAAATTTGTTATATTTCATCGTGGGTTTAGTTCTGTATGAGAATTGCTAAGATGTTTGTTGCTAGTTCAGCTTTCTATGTTGTTTTTGCTTGTTGAGTTTAGTTACTTCTGTTTCTTTCCCATATAATGTGGTGTGCTCCTACTGGAATTTCAGTATTGAGGAATTAGGAGGTGTCACGTGGCTAAGGTCCAGAGACCTCAGGATCTATGCTCTGGGCCAATGAATTAACATGGTGGTTGGTGGCTGTAAGTGGTGAGATTGGCTGCCAAAGTATAGCTTAGTGGAGGTTGTTCACCCCAACTTCAAGAAGACACCAGAGTTCTCAGTCTGGGCACAGAGGTACCTGAAATTATTTGCAGTTGGTGTCTCTGCAGAGAATGTTCACGAAGCAGTTGAGTTGAAACATTGGTGTAGCTGCAGTGGTGGGATGTGGGTATGACTGGTACGACTTCTATAGGCAGTTACTGGGCCACCCACCTCTTCAGGGTGCCCAGAGAAGTACTGGTGTTTCCATGAATTTTCGCTGCTTGGCTTGCATCTCCTCAGAGATTTAGTCATGAATCAGTAGATTAGGGTGGGTCAACCTTAAAAAAAATACACACAGAGATATATATACACACACATATGTAAGATTTGCATTGTGGTTTCTAGTACTGTTGCTGTTAGGGCTTTATACACAGCACATTACCATCTTTCAGTTCCTCCTTCTCTTTCCAGTTGAATGCTTCCTTTCAGCATAAATGTGGCCCTTACCCTGTCTTGTCCCCCAGTCCTGTCAAGTGACATTTTTTTTCTTCTGAATACGAGTTTTCAAGTTCTTTGTTTCCGTTGAATAGCTAGGGTATTCGTTATTCCAATATTCCTAGGTATTCTGTTTCTTTATCCCAAATATGAGAAACGTGATTCTTTATTAGTCACTCTCCCTCTGACTAACTTCTCTCAGCATGATACTCTCCAGGTCATTATATGTAGCAGCAAGTTTTATGACTATCATTTCTCATGGCCAAGTAATATTCGATTGTTTATATGTACTATAGTTTCTTTATCCAGTCATCTGTTTCGGACACTTGGGTTTGTTTCCATATTTTGGCAATAATGGATAGTGCTGCAAGGAACATAGGGATGTATATGTTTTTCTTCATTATTTTTTTGGGGGAATTTTTTGGTTTTGTTTTGTTTGGTAACCACACCCAGCAATGCTCAGGGATTACTCCTGGGTCAGCAGAACAAAATCACACCTAGGTGGCTTGGGGGGTGGGGAGCATATGGGATGCTGGGGATCGAACCTGCCCTCAGTTGCATGCAAGGCAAGTGCCTTACCAACTGTATTATTGATCCAGCTCAGCCCTTGGGGTATATTCCAAGAATTGAATTGGTTGCTCAATTGGAGTTGCTGAGTCAAATAGAAGTTTAATTGCTAAATTTTTTAGGTGCATTCATATTTTATTCCAGAAAGGCTGGGCCAGTCAGCTTTCCCACCAACAGTGAATGGGAATCTCTTTCCCCCTGCAACCGCATCCAGTACTGAGTGATATAGCCTTTTTTTTTTAAATATAGTGTTTTGCTTTTACACAATTACATACAGAATGCTCTTCATAGAGAGAAAGGGAAAGAAATAAAGAACCTGCCATGGAGCAGGGCTGGGGAAGGGGGAGGGAACCGGGGATGTTGTTGGTGGGAGATGGGCACTGGTGGAGGGACGGGTGCTGAAACACTGTATGACCAAAACCCAAACATGAACTTTTTAATTGTATATCTTTTTTATTTGTATGGAGATGGGCACTGGTGGAGGGACGGGCGCTGAAACACTGTATGACCAAAACCCAAACATGAACTTTTTTAATTGTATATCTTTTTTATTTGTATATCTCACGGTGGTATAATAAAATACTTAAAAAAAATAAAATGTAGGTAGAGCAAAAAAAAAAATAAATAAAGATATTCCCAAATTAAAAAAAAAAAAAAGAAACAGAATGCTCTTCATGTAGGGTTTAAAATACAGTCTTGTCTGTATCAACAAAGTTAAAACATATTTGAAATAAAATGTTCTGAGCATATGTAACTTAGGAAAAAATTCTAACGTGGAGGAAACCATCATCATAATTTGGATTTATTTTCTCCCTTTCTAGGAAACCACAATGTTTAAAAAATATTTCTAATGTACTGTATCCTAGAGGTTAATAATATTTCCAAAACGTACCAGGAAAATGTTCTGATTTTTTTCTACACAGGATCATTCTAAAAAATGTTAGAAATTTCAAAGGACTTTACAGAATTCTTTTTTTTTTTTTGACGGGAGGAGACATATTTTATTTCACCCTTACATTTCTAAAACTTTTCAAACATAAAGTTGCATAGCAATTATTACTTTGAATGCAACTACTAAAGAATAAGTACTCTTTATTAAGTACTATTGATCACTTGATCACTTGACATCCCATTATTCAGAATTCTTGGCACATAAGTATTTATCAAATTTATAGATATGAGTAAGTAAATAGGGAATGATAAATTAGCTCACAATAGTTAAGTACTAGGGCACTTCCAAAAAGTCCAAACTTTATAAATTTTGGGGGAACTTTGAATAATAGAAAAGGATTAAAATTAATACTTCTGGAGACCGGAAAATAGGGGGTGGAGTGGGTACCTGTCACATTGAAGTTAACCCTGCCACATTGAAGTTCCACTGGCACTGCTTGGGAACCTTACAAAAAAGTTCATATGAAATTGGGCATTGAACCCTAACCCTCGCTCTCTAACACCTCCTTCGCCACCCCAACGCAATTGTATTGCCTTTGCCTCTTTGCTGCATCTTGCTTTGTGTTCTAAGTCACACTTCCAAGAAAGCTCTATTTATCCCTTTGTTTTTGAATGACTTGATTCAGCATGATACCCTCTAGTTCCATTCATGTTTCTGAAAATTACATGGTTATGTTCTTTCTTAGAGCTACATAGTATTCCATAGTGTATATATACCACAACTTCTTCATCCATTAATCCTAATTTGGGCATTTGGGTTGTTTCCATCTCTTGGTTATTGTATCAAGTGCAATAACAACTGTGTATATATATGTATATGTATATATACATACACATATATGTATATATACATATATACATATATACCAAGTGCAATAACAGCTGTGTGTATATATAGGTATATATGTATATACCAAGTATATATATTGCACCAAGTGTATATATTGTACCAAGTGCAATAACAACTGTGTATATATATGTATATGTATATATATACATATGTCTATATACATGTATACATATACCAAGTGCAATAACAGCTGTGTATGCATGTATATATACATACATGTATATATACATATACATATATACATATGTGTATATATACATATACATATATACATACACAGCTGTTATTGCACTTGGTATATATGTATATATGTATATATACATATATGTGTATGTATATATACATATACACATATATACACACACAGTTTTTATTGCACTTGGTACAATATATATGTTTGTGTATATGTATATATACATATATACCAAGTACAATAACAGCTGTGTGATATATATATGTATATATATATATATATATATATATACAGCTGCAGTCCTATGCAAGACAATCATCTTAACCCCTGTACTATCTCTATGCCCTCCCAAATGCAACTTTTTAAGAAAATTACCTCATAAGTGTATAATCCAATTATCAATGTTACAGAAATGTTCTCATCAGTATTCTGATTTCTGCTGGCCCCTTTTGCTGTAAATTTATTTCATCTAGATTAGCCAGACTTCATGGGATCAGATTAAATAAGGCATGGTCCATTCTACAATAAAATGCATAAAAACTGTGACTTCCCACTGAGCAGTACTTACTTTTCTCATTCTGCTCTGGCTTTGGACCCTACACAGTTCTCCGTAGGTTCCTCCCGTGAAGTTCATAAGCTTCCTATCAAAAAGCCAGAAACAGGGACCGAGGGAGTGCAATGGGCAGGAGCATATGCCTGGCCTACACAGAACCCAGGAATCCGGGTACAATTCCCCGGCACTGCAGTACTTCTCTAGCACCTCTGGGCATGGTCCTGGTGGCATTTGCATTATTGGAGAGAGAAGACCCTCAAAGTAAAAAACCAGAAATAATAGGTGGTTTGCTTTGGATTGTGTGTGAGAATTTGAGCACAGCCCTGTAGGGGAGCGGAACCACTGTTTCACTAGACTTTGGTCCACAGGGAACCTCCACTCTGTTGGCATATGTCTTCAGTGAGCCTGCCCGGCTCTATTTCCAATCTTGTTTCTCTCTCACCAGACACAACATTCCATCACAGGGGGCACAGGACAGGTTGAGATCACGTTCTATTCTTGTGGATGAGCTTTGTTGTCCTGACATTTCCTAGAGGGGCAGGGGATATCTGGAAAGCGAAGAGAGAGGCCCAATGAACGTCCCTTTGGGGGCAGTGCAGTTCATTGCCGTATTCCTGACTCGGGACAAGTATGACTGTGTGGGTTTTGTAGCACTGAGGCAACTGCCTGAAAGGCACGTGACCATCTACATGCACTCTTCTTTCCCTTCCTTTTGGCCCAGAGAACATTACTGCTGGGTTGGCATCTCACGTGGATGTTGACATTATGCATGATTGTGCCATAAAGGAATACTATTTTTTTTAATTGTTTTATTATACCACCGTGAGACATGCATTTACAAAGGTGTTCATAATTGGTTCTTGGTAATACAGTATTCCAGCACCCATCCCTCCACCAGTGCCCCATTCCCACCACCAATGTACCCACACCCTCCTCCCACCCACCTCCAGACTGCCTCAATAGCAGGCACCCTCCTTTTTCCTTCTCTTTCTCTGTCTCTCTGTCTCTATCTCTGTATCTCTCTCCCTCTTCTTTTTACACAATGCGGCTATCCCTGAAGACATCTAGGGTTTATCATATAAGTCGATTTGTGTATATTCAATGGTGAGTTCTAGTCTGACATTACCATATCCCACATTTAGTAAAATACTGATATATATTTATATTCCATTAATGAATGCAGTCATTTTATATCTGTCCCTTTCCTTCTGACTAATTTCACCCCAGCATGATAGACTCCATGTCCATCCATTTGCAGGTAAATTTCATAATTTGGTCTTTTCTGACAGCTGCATAGTATTCCATAGTGTAGATGTACCACAGTTTCTTTAGCCAGTCCTCTGTTCTCGGGCACCTTAGGTTGTTTCCAGATTCTAGCTATTGTGAATAGTGCCGCAATGAATAAAGAAGTACAGGTAGTGTTTCTGTTATGTGTTTTTGGGTCTCCAGGGTATATTCCCCAGGAGTGGTATTGCTGGATCAAATGGGAGCTCAATATCTAGTTTTTGGGAGGAACGTCCATATTGTTTTCCAAAAGGGCTGGACCAATAGGCACTCCCAACAGCAGTGGATGAGAGTCCGTTTTTCCCTGCATCCAAGCCAGCACCAATTGTTCTTGCTGTTTTGGATGTGTGCCAGTCTCTGTGGTGTGAGATGATACCTCATTGTTGTTTTGATTTGCATCTTCCTGATGATTAATGATGAAGAGCACTTTTCACATGCCTTTTGGCCTTTTGAATTTCTTCTTTTTGAAAGCTGCTGTTAATTTCTTCTCCCCATTTTTTGATGGGGTTGTTTTTTTTTTTTTTTTTCCTGTGAAGTGCTACCAGTGCCTGATGTATCCTGGATATTAACCTCTTGTCAGATGGGTACTGGGTGAATATTCTTTCCCACTCTGTGGATTGTCTTTGTATCTTGGTCACCGTTTCTTTTGAGGTGCAGAAGCTTTTCAACTTTATATAATCCCATTTGTTTATCTTTGCTTTCATTTTCTTGGTCAGTGGTGTTTAGTCTTTGAAGATGCTTTTAGTTTTGATGTCATAGAGCATTTTTCGTAGGTTATCTTTGATGTAACTTATAGATTCATGTCTGATGTTGAGATCTATAATCCATTTTAATCTGAATTTTGTGCATGGCGTTAGAAGGAGGTCTAAGTTCTTTTTCTTTACACTTAGCTGCCCAGTTTTCCCAACATCATTTGTTGGAGAGGCTTTCTTTGCTCCACTTAATATGGTTTTCTCCCCTCATCGAAGATTGATTGTATATTTGAGAGTATGTTTCAGGATATTTAGTTCTATTCCATAGGTCTACAGGTCTGTCTCTATACCAATACCACACTGTCTTAATTACGACTGCTTTGTAATAGAGTTTGAGGTTGGGGAAAGTGATACCTCCCATCTTCTTTTTCCCCAAGGATTTCTTTAGCTATTTGTGGGGGTTTATTATTCCACACAAATTTCAGGAGTGTTTGTTCAATTTCTTTGAAGAACATTATAGGTATTTTTATAGGTACCACATTGAATCTGTATACAGCTCTAGGGAGTATTACCATTTTGATAATGTTAATCCTTCCAATCCATGAGCAGGGAATGTGTCTCCATTTCCTTAGATCCTCTTTTATTTTCTGAAGTAATGTTTCATAGTTTTCTTTGTAGAGATCCTTTATGCTTTTTGTCAAGCTGATTCCTAGTGTTTGATTTTCTGTGGCGCAATTGTGAATGGGATAGTTTCTTTAATGTCCCTTATTTCTCTTTTGTTATTTGCATATAGGAAGGCTATTGACTTTTGGGTATTGATTTTGTACCCTGTCACTCTACTATAGGAATCTATTATTTCTAGGAGCTTCTTGGCAGAAAGTTTCGGGTTTTCCAGGTATAATATCATGTCATCTGCATATAGTGACAGCTTGGCTTTTTCCATAAAGGAATACTTAAGTCCCTTCGGTTGGTGGCTTCTCATAATGGGAAGCAGAGCTTATGGACAGCAGGAAATGGGAAAAGTTGCTCCAGTTAGTCCATGTCTGATCTTGCTGTAGACTCCAGCAGGAGAAGGCACATCAGGAGGCTGCATGTCCGGATAGATTGCCCCCTGCAGATACTTCTGTGCAGCCGGGACTCAATTCTCAGACGCCTCAACCCCACCCTCCACCAACTGGGGCTGGCTCCCTCGAGCTATTCCTTGCATCTTTGTCTGGAACCTACACTCTCTTCCTATTGAGTGCCCTGAACTTCAGAAAGTCACACCCTGCTGCCCAAAGTACCTGATAACCCACCCACCGCCCCAGAGCTTTCCAGCACAGATGGAACCTGAGCTGTGTGCAACCAGGACCCCAAGATCAAGCACTGCCTTTTTTCCATACAGAGAGCCATTCTTGGGGTGAGGGGAAGCTTGCTCCCCAGGAACTGATCATTTTGCCTTGTTGGACACTGTTGAGTCTGTGGGCCCCCCTGGGGTTTAAGGATGAGGGAACTGTTTTGAGATCAAGGAATTCCACCTTGGCTGTCTTCACACCAATCCCTGAGGAAAGGAAAATGACTCAATATTCTCTGGATCTTGGCATGGGCTACCTGAGGTTCCCAAACCCCAAAGCTCAGCACCTTTAGAAGCAGCCAGAGGCTCCCTTGCCTAGGCTTGTGGGACCAAGTGCAGGCCAAGGTGTTTGTGCAGGCGGGCACAAACACAGAGCAACAGAGTTCAGAGATGAGTCACCTGCCCATGGCCAGGGACTGAGGCCAAAGCCTTGGGGCCTGCCTCCTGGCACCAGGGACTTGGTGATGGTGGGGGGGAAGAGGGCGGAAAGGGGGAAGGGTGGGGCCTCTTCTGCAGGTCTGTGTTTCTGCCTGGAGGAACAGTGGCACTCACTCCTGATTTCACGAGGCCTGTAGTTGGCACATGCTCCTATACCTGTGCTGTCCTGGTCTCTGCACTGTCTTACAGACACTCTTAAACTGTTTTACGCTGTTTTATGTGGCTTCAGACTAAAGTGCCAAGCTGGGATTGGGAGTAGTGGAAGAGCATCTGCCTGGCAGGCATGAGTTCTTGAGTTCAATTCCCAGCATCACATCACATGATGAATGCAATCCCCACTCATTTCCCCCTGGAAAAATCCCTTGCATCAAAACAAGAAAGTACTAGCTCACCCAAGTGTGTAGTTCCTAAGGGAAGGGAGAAAAAAATAAAAATATTAGAAAATAAATGAAGTGGACCAGAGAGATTGTACAAAAGGCTGAAGTACATACATGCCTTGCACTGTGAAGCTGCAAGTAAGTTTGATCTCTGGCACTCTCTGACGCCACTTCTCCTGTGAGCCCCTCAGGGATGGCCCTGATGGAAGTCAGCAGTGTTGGGTCTGAGTAACACTGCATCTCACAACCTGAACATGGATCTTCTGGCCTGCAGAGGGGAGCTGCTCATGGCAGGAGTGGCCCAGACACCCCCTGAACACTGCTTGGGAGGAAATTCAAATATCCATCCATCCATCTGTCTGCCCGTCATCCATTCATCCATCTATCCATCCATTCGCCTGTCCATCCACCCATCCACCCATCCACCCATCTACCCACCCACCCACCCACCCATCCATCCATCTATCCATCCTCCCATCTACCCATCCTCCCATCTACCCATCCACCCACCCACCCATCCACCCACCTACCCATCCATCCATCCATCCAACCACCCACCCACCCATCCGTCCATCCATCCATCCATCCACCCACCCACCCATCCATCCATCCACCCACCCACCCACCCATCCATCCATCCATACATACATCCACCCATCCATCCATCCATCCATCCACCCATCCATCCATCCATCCATCCACCCATCCATCCACCCATCCATCCATCCATCCATCCACCCATCCATCCATCCATCCATCCATCCATCCATCCATCCACCCATCCATCCATCCATCCATCCACCCACCCATCCATCCATTCATCCATCTATCCATCCATCCATCCATCCATCCATCCATCCATCCATCCATCCATCCATCCATCCATCCATCCATCCATCCATCCATCCATCCATCCATCCATCCATCCATCCATCCATCCATCCATCCATCCATCCATCCATCCATCCATCCATCCATCCATCCATCCATCCACCCATTCACCCATCCACCCACCCACCCATCCATCCATCCACCCACCCACCCACCCACCCACCCATCCATCCATCCATCCATCCATCCACCCACCCGTCCGTCCATCCATCCATCCATCCATCCATCCATCCATCCATCCATCCATCCATCCATCCATCCATCCATCCATCCATCCATCCATCCATCCATCCATCCATCCATCCATCCATCCATCCGTCCATCCATCCATCTGTCCATCCATCCGCCCATCTGTCCGTCCATCCATCCATCCATCCAGCTACTGAACATCGAATCACCTGATACTCATCTGTCTGTCTGTCCATCTGTCTGCCCATCCACTGTTCATCTATGCATACACCTGTCCACACTCAATGCCAAAAATGCAGTTAGGTTTCTCCAAATCCAATACCACTGCTTGCTGCTTCCCTGTGGCTCTGCCTGATTCTTGGGAGGGTTGTCTTGCTTTCCATGCTGTATGCTGCTCTCTGTCAGGTATTTTGTCTGGGGCAGCCTTCCTCATCCACCCCAGCACCCCCTTTTTTTAAAAAAAAACAATATCTGTATAACCTTGCATGCTACAGAACTCATCCTTCCTTACCACTTAAAAACATTTCCTACTTTCTCTCAGGTCTGGGTGAGGTCCCCCCTACCTGCTCCTAGGCCCCTGAGAAGAATGAAAAATGGCTGTTTTCACCTACTCTCCCAGTAACACTGTGGCACCTCCAAGAGAGGTGGGAAAAGCAAATATGCTTGAGGCCCAGAAAATATACAGTAGATGTCTTGTGGCCCAAAGGATGGAATTTATTGTCATTTGGGCCTTTGCCCTTTCCAGAGGCTGGTGATCTAAACTCTATAATCATATACTACACAAGTGGATAGAATATTGATCCCTTGCCATTGCTTAGAATTTGAAAAAGATATATTTTAAAGGATGATGCGCAACAAAGTGGATTCCTCCAGCCACATATATATTTTAGTCTCATTATTTTATAATTCTCCTTCATCAGTGACTATGAACCCTTGAAATGATTGACTTGCAGTCAGACTTGAGCTCATGCTTGGAGATTCCTAACTCGGTCTACTGCAAAGTAAGTCATTTCCATTAAAAAGTATTAGGAGAAATGAAGTCATGAAATTTGCTTATAAACGGATGTTCATGGAGAGTATAATGCTGAGTGGAATGAGTCAGAGGAGAGGCACATGTATAGGATGATTGAACTCATTGTGGGATATAAAATAATAGTAAGAGACTAATATACAAGGCCAGGTAAAAGGGGCCAGGATATCTGGTCAATGGTGTGGTTGGAAGCTTGCCACAAGTGTGTGGGGGGACAAAAATCAGTGGGATAGAGAAGGGACAATATGAGAATCACTGTCACTGTATCACTGTCTTCCCGTTCATCTTCGATTTGCTCGAGGGGGGCACCAGTAACATCTCCATATGTCCTGTCTCATGCAAGTAGAGCCCAAGGGAACTGGAAATGATCACTCTGAACAAGAATTGAGCATTGAAAGTACTTAAAGGGATATACATGATATCCTTTTCAGTATCTGTATTGCAAACCATAATGTACAAAAGGAGAGAGGGGTTGGGGCAGGGAAAGAGAGAAAAAGAGAGAGAGAAAAGAAAAATGTGGGGCCGAGAGCAGGAGGGAAACTGGAGACACTGGTGATGGGAAATGTGCACTGGTGAAGGGACAGGTGATGGGACATTGTACGACTGAGATCCAACCAGGAACAACTTTGTAACTGTGCATCTCACTGTGATTCAATAAAAAACAAATTTAAAAAATTAAAAAAATAATAAATCATTAAAAATAGTGTTGGGAAGAAAACTGGCTTCTGTGGAACAGTGCAATCATTGTGACAATGCCGTGGAGGATCCAGGCACCACTAGGAAAGGATGTGAACTCACCTTTTGCAAATAGCACCTGCTAATTCCTTTCTGTTAAAACTGCATCTGGTTGTTCATCTATCTTCCTCTTCAGGTTCCTATTCTCAGGGAGCTCTACACTGGTGTCTTCTGAAGCACTCACTGTTGATACAAACCTACTGCACATCTCTTTCCAGCTTGTTTAATGCTGCAAGTGTTTAAATGAATAAAACACTCACAGAGTAGCATGACTGAGATCAGGTCACCAAGGCAGGGGTTCAGCATATGCTCAATTGCTCTTTCCTAGTCCATCCCTTAATTGAACAAGTGTTGTAAAATGTCCATATAAGTTCATAAGGCACTGTTCTAAATTCCAGAGGAGGGACTGTATTATCCCTCCTCTGGATTCGAAGGGAATCTATTATCAATATGTTCCTGATTGCAGAGCAATTATGATTCAGTTAGAGAGAAGAGGAACACAGCTGTACCATGTTTAACAGCCACACTGAAACGCAATAGCAACATCGCTTAATATGAAAAGAAATATTTGGGCAGGGAAATGCCTCATATAAGTGCAAGGTATTTTTTGTGGAAAACCTGTATTGAGAGAGAGAGAGAGAGAGGGAAAAGAGAGAGGGGGAGGGAGGGAGAGAAAAGGAAATTCTGTTCTTATCATTCAATTTTACAGCAGACATTGCAGCTCTAAAAAATAAAGTTTATTAGTAAAAAATAGTCCTTGCTATGATATCTTTAGGCTAAATGTCTGGAAATGGATCTGATAGAACAAAAACAGTGGTTTAACAAGACTCCTGCTAACACGTTGCATCTTACCCTTTAGTAAAGGACATAGGTCCTTAATCAATCTAATTTTTCACTTCAGAACTTTGATTCGGGTCTCTAAAGGTAGCACCCAGGTCTCTCAGCCATGGTCTAGGCAACTTTCGGTTATCAAAGGAAGGAAATCAGACAGCAGGTGAGAACTGGGGATGTTGTGAGGTTGTTGGTAAACACCTCTGGAGGAAAAAGCCTGAAGACTGAGGTGAAGGTGGTGTCTGAGCCCGCCAGGTTCCCTGTCAGTCACATTTGTAACAAGTGTCAGACTATGCCACAAGAAATAAGGGGTCTTTATGAATGGATTTTTCTTTTTTGCTTTTTGGGTCACACCCGGCAATGCTCAGGGTCTTCTCCTGGCTCTGTACTCAGGAGTCACTCCTGGCGGTGCTCGGGGGACCATATGGGATGCCGGGATTGAACCCGGGCCGGCATGAGCCTGCCGCGCAAGGCAAATGCCCTACCCGCTGGGCTATCACTCCGCCCCATGAATGGATTTTTCTAAATCCATTCTTAACTAACGGATTTAGAAATATAGTGGCTTGGAAAGAATTCTGCACTCCTCTTTTTTTCCCTGAAACCTCATTGAGAGGATTTCTAAGTACAGAGATCAAGTTTAAGGTTCAATCAAAGTTCAATCAAACAACATGGTGCTGGTTGGAGAAAAAGTATCATTAGAAAAACAGCCAGGAGAGACACTCCAGACCCACAGCTGCACAGCTCGGCCTCATGTGGAGCGGCCCATGGAGTTCCAGAGGACGGTAAAAGGCTCGGCCAGCCCCTGGCCATGTCCTACATAGCTCCTAGGACTCGCTCACGCATGCAGGGGGCCACGCTGGCCGAACTTGGTGTGGGGATTTGGGCTCCTCCACCCATTCTTCCACCTCCATGTTGGTAGGCATGACTGTGAGCCCTCAGCCACCACAGCCAACAGCCGGAAGAGAGACACTCCAGACCCAAAGCTGCGCTGAGTGACAATCTTAGACAATAATGGAATTTAGGACCAGGTCCTTCCCAGGATATTTCCACATTTATACACTGTAATGATTATTCTAGTTGCAACAAACTAGAGAGTTTATGGGGAATGGGAATTATAATGTCACACTAGAACTCACTATTGAATATGTACATAGAGAAATCGTAAACCATTAATATCTGTAGGGCAAGCCACAAAGTGTAAGAGAAGAGATAAAGAAATACAGGGATAGAGACAGAGAGATAGAAAGAGAAGAAAAATGTGCCTGCAATAGGGGCAGGCTGGGGTTGGGTTGGGGGAGAGTGTTTGGGATGTGGGTAGTGGGAATGGGGCACTGGTGGAGGGATGGATGCAGGAACACTGTGTAACAGAGACCCAATTATGAACATCCTTGCAATTGTATATCTCACATGGTATAATAAAAATTTAAAAAAGTAAAAAGCCAGCAGGTTGGAAGATGAAGTCACGTCCCAAAGCAGATGCCTTGTCTGCACAGACAGAAGAGTTTTCATAGAGAAAGAGAACAGGAAAGGGCGTTTTTTAGAACGCCAGATCAGTGGGTGCCAAGAAAATAATTAAATATCCTCCTGCACTGGTCCCCTGAGATATTCTTGTCTACAAATCTAAACAGAGTAAGGGTCAGATTAGGGCATCAAACCGGGTCGGCTTCCTGCTAGGTAAGTACTCTACCCTTTGTACCATCTCTCCACCCTGTTCTGTAGCCTCTCAGAGCAAGGCCTCTTGTCCTTTCCTGGGGAAATCACCGAGAAACTGTGTTAAGGAAAAATCTCTGGTTAAGCAGAAAAAGCAAGTGGAGACAATGGTCACCGGATGCTCCATTCTTGCTGAGACCAAGGCCATGAGCACACATGCTGATATCCTTGCCTGAGCCATTGCTTCCTTTCAATGTCTCATTGAACCTAAAGAGCATGACTCTGATGAAGAAAATGCGCATCTGCCCCGAAGCAGTCAACATAACCTTGACGGGAATAAAAAATATACATATTGATGAAACAATTTGAGTACATATTGATTCCTGGTAGCTGGTTCCTGATTCTTAGTTCATGTTATAGGTGGTAAGGGTTACTTATAAATAAGACTACAAAATACTTTTTTTTACTTTTTTTTAAAACCCACAATCCCTTGGGGATCTTGTTATTTTTTGCTTGTAAATACACTATTGATGAGAAATGCAGCATAGTCTATGGCTTAGTGGTTATTGATTTATGGCCCTGATTAACAGAGCTCAAAACTTACAGGTATCTACAAAGACATCCTGAGCAAAGAACAAATGTTATTCCCTAGTGAGAAATTGATTGTGAAAAAAGGAATTTTCCTACTGGAAGGGTTTGATAGATAGAAAGAAATCCATTTCTTTGGGAGGAGGAAGATGCTGTTCTGGAAATTTCTACTTCATTTTAAATTGATTCAAGGTCAAGCAAGAATGTGATGGACTTTGGGCTTCTCTTCAGTCACCCACAATTGTTAAATTACTGTGAATATTTATGTCTGCGCAATTTCAAAATAGTCTTCTGAAATCTTCCCTATTTTTCGGTACCATGACTCTTGTTTCGAGGGAAACAGAAAAGTTATGCTTGGCAATAAATAAGAACGAGAAGAGACTGAAGATTCACTTAGGATTTGGAAAATTTCTACCCAGTGAAACCACAGCAACCTTCCATCGACTCATCCACCCACCCATTCATTCATTTATTTATTACAGCGCTAGGCTCTGTGTTCAGATGAATAAAACACAAGTCCATAGCCCAGGGGCTCAGAATCTTGCAGGTAGTAGGGATGACAACTATGCAAAAAAAAGTCTTCATCATCCTAATTTAGTTTTTGAAAAATGGGTTGAATTGTTTAAAGGAAGTTTTAATTTTCCTTAAAATTAAATAATGTGTCCCTTCACCAGAATACAACTGATTTCTTTTAGAAATCTCTTAACAACACTTTCTAAACACCTACATAAATACCTACTGAATATTTTTGATTAATGTAAATCATTTTAAGCACCAATCATCAAAATTTTGGCTTTTAATGAGCTCCTTATGGGGTGTACATAATACAATAATACTAAAGAGTATCTATCTGTCTACCTGTCTGTCTACCTGTCTGTCTGTCTCTCTCTATCTGTCTCTCTATCTGTCTCTTTGTCTCTGTCTCTGTTTGTCTCTCTGTGTGTCTCTCTCTGTGTATCTGCCTGCCCGCCTGCCCGCCTGCCTGCCCGCCCGCCCACCCGCCCATCTGCCGGCCCGTCTACCTGTCCATCTCTCTGTCTGTCTCTCCATCTGTCTCTCCATCTGTCTGTCTGTCTGTCTCTCTGTCTGTCTGTCCGTCTGTCTCTCCGTCTGTCTATTTGTCTGTCCGTCCGTCTATCTATCTGCTCTATCTATCTGTCTGTCTATCTATCTGTCTATCTGTCTATTTGTCTATCTGTCTGTATGTCTATCTATCTGTCTGTCTATCTGTCTGTCTATCTATCTGTCTATCCGCCTGTCCATCTGTCTGTCTGTCTGTCTATCTATCTGTCTATCCGTCTGTCCATCTGTCTATCTATCTATCTGTCTGTATGTCTATCTATCTGTCTGTCTGTCTGTCTGTCTATCTATCTGTCTGTATGTCTATCTATCTGTCTGTCTATCTGTCTGCCTATCTATCTGTCTATCTGTCTGTCTATCTGTCTATCTATCCATCTGTCTGTCTGTCCATCTGTCTATCCATCCATCTGTCCATCTGTCTGTCTATCTATCTGTCTATCCTTCTGTCTATCCATCTATCCATCTGTCTATCCATCTGTCTGTCTGTGTGTCTGTCTATCTGTCTGTCTGTCTATCTATCCTTACTCACCTGTGCTCAGGGTTTACTCTTGACTCTGTGCTTAAAGATTACTCCTTGTGGCGCATGAGGTACCATATGCACTGCCAGGTCAAACCATGATGGTAGGCCACATACATGGCAAGTGTGGGTACCATCTGTATGATCTCCCTAGTCCCACAGACTCAGCAAAATATTCAACATTTGTGCATTTTTTACTCTGAGCACTATGGATGGAGGAGATCCTGGTCAAACTCAGAGCCTTTGTGCACTAACACATTGCCCCTTCCAGTGTGTGCTATTTTCTAGGGCTCTTACATTTTCCTATTTTTTGAACATGTTTACTATGACATTTTCACTTGAGGTTGTGGCTGTGTGAGAGCAATTGTTTTCTAAGCACAACAATGGAGCCTCTTAAAAGGCGCTTTGGGAGAACAGTGGACCTGGGTGTGCAGAGATCACTCCTTCTTGCCTGTATGTGTGTGCAAACTATAATGCCAATTCACTACCATGGTTTTCTTATTTGGAGAGAAACTGTTGGGAGAACATTTTTTGTAAATCATTTAGCAAGCAAAGGGACCTGGAAGCTAATGCAAGGGCTGGTGAATACGCTGCGTGCCTGAGACATGGCTTCCATCCCTGACATCACATGGATCAATAATGATCTCAGTGCATGGCAGGGCACTTGCCTTAGCCTGGTGCTGACCTGCGTTAGATTCCCTCATACACTATCCTCCCAGCCTCCCCAGGAGTGATCTCTGAATGCAGAGAGCCAGGCGTAAGCCCCTGGGCACTGGATATGAAGTGGACATGATTGCGGTGAACATTATTACAAATGATGGAAAGCCTTTGGATAACAGGGGACATCTGTAATTTAAAGAGGGCTGTGTTCAGTAATGGTCTTACACAGAAGCATTTTGGTCTGCCTGGAGATAGGAGGGTCAAGTGCTCTGGAGGACCTAGGACTTGTGAGGACATGGAGAAAGAGAGTTCAGTAGGTTGGGCAGGTGTAGGGTTAGGGTGAAGGGCATTTTATGTAGAGGAAAATGCATTTGGAAAAGAAGACAGGTTAAAAAAATCATCGTATTGGGTTGGGAATTGGAAACTTCTACTGCTAAGGTGGAAGAGGCTAGGAAGAGGAGGATAGAGAAGGGAAGTGGTGAGAATGGGAAAGGCCTCAGTTGACTTATTCTGAACACCACGCCTCCCTCAGGTCTCTGATGCATGAGGGAGTTTGCATTGCATTTCAAGTTTAGCAAAATGTCTTAGAAACAAACTGAAACATGATGTGAGGGTGTGAGCACGGAGATCCAAGCCTGCAGCACCCATAATGCGGGTATCTGAGAGGAGAAGCTGATGGAACAGTGCTCTCTGCCACGGGTAGGGCAACTTTCACAGTCGGAGATTAGGAGTTAAGATCAGGGCCCATGTCTTCTTTATGTATTATTGTCTCCCCAAAACTGACTCAACTCCTGACAGACACCTAATACATGGAAAATGGGTAAATTGCATTGTTTAGCCGGAACGCCATTAGCGGAGCATTGAGGAAATGAATCAGAGAAAGAGTGACTACATTAAAGGACTGCAAATTATTTTAAAAAATTAAATTGCTTCTTTCTAAATTTGGTCTCCCA
Source organism: Cryptotis parvus (assembly GCA_021461705.1). NCBI lineage: Eukaryota > Metazoa > Chordata > Mammalia > Eulipotyphla > Soricidae > Cryptotis > Cryptotis parvus. Next base: position 285,142 of record JAJIBD010001833.1, read on the forward strand.
GAGCATTTGGTCTTTTTTAAAACTTTGCACTTCTATCCCCATGACAAGGGAGAGCACAAGTCTCATTTGAAATATTGCCATGTTGTGACTGGAAAGATGTTATGACTATGCCATGAATGACAGCTATAAGTCACTTGCTTGCAAAAGGCCAACCTGGGTTTGATCCCTGGAACCCCATCTGGTTTCCTTGAGCTTGGATAGGAGTGAACCCTGAGCACAGAGCCAGAGTAAGCCTTGAGTTGCACTGGGTGTGGCCCAACCTGCCACCACCATCACTTGTATCACTTGTATCACTTGTCTTCCCATTGTTCATCGGTTTGCTCAAGCAGGCACCAGTAACATCTCCGTACATCTTGTCACACGTAAGTGTAGCCCAAGGACATCTGCTCACTCCAGGAACACGATGAGCCTCAAACCATTCCTTCGGGTCATAGGAAAGAGGTCTATAACTGTTACTGGTTTTGGGCATTTCAAATACAATACGGGTAGCTTGCCAGGCTCTGCTGTGTGGGTGGTAATATTTCAGTAGTAGGCTCTCATCTCGTGCATTTATTGATGAACTGCAATGGAGAGAGATCTGCTTTTCTCTTGGGTGGAGCGCTGAGCAGCTGTGGAGTTCGGATGTTGAGAATGACTGCCCTCATGTTATGGGGGTTCCTCTGGCTTCTTGATAGAATCACTGGGATGGTGGGCCAGGGCTAGAACAAGCCTAGAACTTTATACAGTATGTAAGTATGAAAGATCCTGGGAAGAACCTGGTTCTAACTTCCATTATTGTCTAAGACTGTTGTGTGGCCACAGAGCGGCCATGCGCTGGTGCAGCGGTGGGTCTGGAGTATCTCTCTTTGCTGTTGCTGGCTGTGGTGGCTGGGAGCTTACAGTCAAGCCCACCAACATGGAGGTGGAGGAATGGGAGGAGGAGCCCAAATCCTCACTGCAAGACTTGACTTAAATACAATTAATAGGGGCCAGAGCAATAGTCCAGCGGGTAGGATGTTTGCCTTGCACGTAGTTGACTGGAGTTCAATTCTGAGGATCCCATATTGTCCTCTGAGCACCGCCCGGAGTAATTCCTGAGTGCAGAACCAGGAGTAAGTTCTGAGCATCATCAGGTGTGACCCATAAAGCAAAAAAATAAATATATATATGAATGGTTTTCAAACCACTCTAATTTGTTCAATCAGCCACAGGAAGGGGAAGAGAAGCACCTACAACTACCCCCTGTAGGAAAGAGAGACGACTTACTAGGCAAAGATGGTGCCATTGTAGCTGCTCATACACGACTTCACTATATCTTTGGCCACAGTTGAGAACACAGACTCCTGAGTAGTGACCATGTCCATCAAAAGAAAATCATTGATTGTAGTGTGGCTGCTGCAGCCCTTCATATCTTTCCTGAAGTCCCGAAGCTCTCTTAGTCTTGAAAGAGGAGTCTCCCAGGGCTGGGGATGTAACCACAGCGTGAGTTACAGCATGAGGTCTCAGCACCACAAGAAAAAAAGAAAACTCTTGATTTCAATCCAGGATTTTCGTGAACCTCCATCAGCTCCCTGCCAGTCCATTTTTTCTCATCATTTCTCTTTTCCTGATGGAAATAATGATTCTTATTCATCCACCTTTCAGACAACGTTGGACAGATTGACTTGTTAATGTGCAAAAATTGCTTTAAGGATGAAAAGTGCCAATTATTATCATGTTGTCCAAGAGAAACACAAACGGCTCCTGGCATGGAGAGGGAGCCATTGCATGGCTACTAATGTTCCCTGTGAACAGACAGTGTCTCACAGGAGGAATATGTAGCCTCCAAGAAAATCATCTCCACATGGAAATGCTCCTTGCAGTGTATCCAACTTTTTCTAAAAGATTCGATCAAATGTTGCTGTGAATGTCATTGTCAAGGTCAGGTCTGGGTCTATGTTGGCTCGCTGGGCATCGCCATTACCCAGAGACATTGATGAGGAAACATGGCATTGCCTTTTTCACTCCCTGTCTCTTGAAGTTCTACTGAGAGCATGGTAGATCATAGACAAAATATCAGAGATGAGGACACGCTTTTCCCCTTCTAAACTACTTTCAAGCTACCAGCATTCTTGCTGGCTGGGAGTGGAACACCAAGTCACCAGGCTGTCTTTTGCATTTGTTTCTTTCTGCACTGAGATCAGTTGTATGCATGCCCTCAGACTGCGTAGTATGAAATAGTAACAAACACCAGGGCAGAAAAGTGAACTTTACTTTTTCTTTAATTCTCTTAGTTTGGGCCTTGATATAAAACCAAGGGAAGTTGTAAAAAAAAGTTTAGATTACATTTAAATAACAGGGTGCCAGGAGCCTCTTAATTTGAAGTATGTGGATGTGAAATTGATGTTGGTGGCTTGATATTGCTAGCTTGATTTGCGGCTAGTTTTCTTCAGCAACTTGGGCTTTTAGCATGATTTATGCTTAAATTTTCAGAGCCAAATTTATGAACTGTATTAAGTGCTAAGGGAGAAAGCATAAAATCAGTAATTTTGAAGTCTGGAGCAGAGGGGCTGTGTACCGATAGGCAAAACACAAATAATAGGCTGATAGAGGAGGCAGAGAAAGGCAAATGGCCTTCTGACATCTAGGAACCGGAGTTGGACAATTCTTTAATTATCATCTAATAGGTTGGATAAAATAATGTGCAAAAAATGTAGGAAGTCAAAGATGTATCTTTGGGGAAGTTTGGGGAAAGAAATTGAGAAAGGTTTGGGGAAGAAAATTGAGAAAGGTTCAGCAGTTTCAGGGACATGGTTAACTGGAGCAGGGTTAGAAGGCTGAGGAGTTTTATCATAGCACTTTGCACAGTAGGGGACAACAGTGAAGCTTTGAGACCTTAGCTGGTGTGTGTGTGTGTGTGTGTGTGTGAGAGAGAGAGAGAGAGATACATGTGTGGTAGGTGGGTGTGCAGTGTGTGTGGTTGGTATGTGTTCTTGTAATTATGGAAGAGTATGCAGTATGTGAGGTCATTTTGTGGTATGTGGTATTTGTGTGTAAGTGTGTAAAAGAGAAGCATGTGCGGTATGTCAGTGTTCAGTGTGTGTTGTGTGTTGTCTGTGTGTGATTGATATGTGTCCTCGTTAATAGTGTGGGGAGTGTAAAGTATGTGAGGTTGTTGTATGTGCTGTGTGTTGTTTGTGTATGTGTGTGTGCACATGTGATTGGGTGAGCAGTATTTGAAGCCATTTTGTGCAGTGGTGTGTATGTGTGTGTGTGTGTGTGTGTGTGTGAGAGAGAGAGTACCGAATAGCTTGGTCATTCTGTACCTTGCTCTAGCCTTTATCCCAAGGGTGAGCCGATCCTTTCTTCCATGGTTCCATTTCCCTGGATTCTTCTGCAGTCCTCTGCTCAGCTGCTGTGAGTCTCAGAACGAGGCCCTGGAGCCAATGTCACTGATCCCCTCCACAGCAGAGCCCTGTCTCTGGGCTCAGGAAAAGCTCAGACCTTGCAACAGAGGACCAGACAGGAAGGAGGAAGCCTAGAAAATAGAAGGATGTTCCTCAGTGGCTTGAGAGATGCAATGGAAAGGCAGGTATGAACAGAGAGGACTTGGTGGACTTGTCAGAGGGCAGAGGTGAGAGTCAGATCTGTGACCATCCTATGATATGGCATCTATGATGTGGCATCACATAGTTCCCTCTTCCTCCCCAGTAGGTGCCAGGATGAAGAGCATTTTGGGGTAGAGCCAAATTCTCCCCTAATCAAATGGAAAATATTTGTGATCATAATAACATAATTAATTTTAAAAAGTATTCCCATTCCCTTCCCTTGGCATCTATTTTGCAATGGTTGGAGGTTGTCTATGCTTTGTTGCAGTGTTCCAGAGGTCACAGATTTTGTCTATCATTTGAATCCCCAAAGGCTCCTCTGCTGAGTTGTATTTGGCACATGTGTGCCAATGCCAGAGTCAAACTCAGGTCCTCACATTCTCAAGACAGGTACTTTGTCACTGAGCTATGTCTGTCCCTCCCCCATTTTAATATTTGGGTCCATATTTCTAGTGAGTTCTTTTGAATGGTACTTAAAATGAAATGACTGGATCAAAACTACACACAATTTTTAAAATTTCTGATGCATGCGTTCAATTTTTAAAATTGATTTATTAATGTTTTACAATATGGAATTTTAAGGAACTGACTTCACACCTGTACAGATGTAGAATATTCATTCTATCTTCCTCATTCCACTCCCTAAGAGGAACAGATCCAGGCTTCAACATAATCTGAAGCAGTCACAATCTCTGAGAAATCTAGCTGTCTTCTACTATTGTACAATTCAAACTAAGTCAGGTTTCATTGGCCCACGTCATTTCTGGAGCATTGAGTGAACTCGGTATTTTGTTCAGGCGATCTCTCTTCATGTGATATTTTATCATATTACTCCAAAAGACATGCACTTTAATTTTCTACCATTATTATCTGAGCAGCCTGGGGTAACAGTTTCCGGTTACTCCCTTCATACAAATGATTCCTCTGTTTGAAGTGAATGATAGGACTTTGGTACCTCTCCAGCAATCTCCAGATTAACTCAGCATCTTATCTCTGAAGAAGAAAGTATTTGAAGGGTAGTTAGGTCAAGATTCGACTGGGTTATGTACGCACACCCCAAAGTTGCTGATGTTGCAGTTCCCAAATTTCCTCAGCCTTTATTTGAAGAGATTAAATGACATCCCCAGGGGCACATGGGTTACAGGAGGTATGACTCGAGTTGATTGATTATCTGCTTTGGTCAGGAAAGGGAGGTGGCCTTGGTCCTGGTTCAGTTTTTCTGCTGGGGTCCAGTGATCCTCAGCTGCTTACCTTAGCAGTAATTGAAGCTTTTTCTCAATGGTTGATTGTTGCAGTACACTGCGGCCCAGAGCCTCCGAATCTTGCCTGGAGTTGCCTCCTGCAGGCCACTTTGTAGATGGGGCAAGACAGTTTGAATGTGTCAGCTTATCTTACCATGTGTTCCATGCTGGCTGGTATAAATATTTTCTCTTATGTTGCCACAGTCATCTTGGGATTAGCTAGATCTTACTGGTATACTCACCTGGCCACACTGGATCTCTAAGTAATTAGACAGACCAGAGAGAAATGCTGTTCACCTCCAAGCAAGCAAGCATGGCTGTCTAATAAGTCTAAAGGCTAATAAATAAAGATGAGACTCTTGTGAAGGTTTGGAGAAATTTATACCTAGCTGTAAGATATTCATTGTAAAGCTAAATGCCCATCCTCCACACTACCCTGCAGAGGTGCTTCCAAGGCAGATCTTACCTGGGCAGCATTAACATCTCAAAGAACCTAGGTGAGGTCCTGGGAGAAATTGCCTGAGGGGAATTGACCCTGACTGCTTTCCTTTGGAGTGGACAGTCTGTGTTGCAGGGATATAAAAACTGTAACCTGCTTTCTCTCTCTCTCTCTTTTTTTAAAATTTAAATATTTATTATACCATCATCTGAGTTCATCATGTCCACCAAGACCATTCATGGGAACTCACAGTTCCAGAAGGCTGAATCAAAACGTTGGACTTGCGAATCCCCTGGTGGACAGTTCCACAATGAAATTGACCACATCATTTTTAATCGATGATTTTGCCTGACCGATGTTGCTGTTGTCCCAAAATTCCAAACAGGATCGGACCACCGTCTCCTTCATGCAAAATTTTACTTCATGCAAAGGGGAGAAAGGCTACAAAGTTTAAGAAGAGAACTCCCAGAATGACCACCAACTGGGAATTCTTTGGCACCACTGTGGCAACATGGGAAGATACCATCATTGATGGCATCGATGAAGAATACAATCGACTGGTTCAGCACATCCATGATTGTGCGAAGAATGCCAAGAGAGAAAAAAACCACAAAAGGATGTCTGACTTCAAAAACTCTCGAGCTCATTCGCCAACGTGGCAAGGCACAAGCCTCAGGCAACCAAATGCTAACATCCAAGCTTGCAAAGCAATGCAGAGAAGCGATAAAGGAAGACTTCAAAGAGAGAAGAGCAGAAATACTGGAAGATGCAGCAGAAGCCGGGAAAGCATTCACAACGCCCACCTGTCCTTTGCCAACTATAAGACCAAGGTGACTGCCCTCCAACGACCTGATGGATCTATTACATCTTCCAGAAAGGCAATGGAGAAGATTATCCATGACTTCTACTCAAATATCTTTGATAGCCACGTCCACCTGCCCACATACCAAATTCCGCAGGATGGATATGTCATTGCCAACGTTCTCCCTTCTGAAATTCAACATGCCATTTTGTCAGTAAAGAAGGGAACAGCACCAGGCCCAGACAGAGTCAGACCCGAACACCTAAAGAATCTAAATTCAGTACTCATGGATACACTGGCTCGGCTCGTCACACACTACCTGTCTGAATGCAAGGTGCCCTCCCATTGGAAAACTAGCAAGACACTTCTACTGTTCAAGAAGGGAGATATCCACAACATTGACAATTATCGCCCCATCTGCCTGTTGTCTGTCATCTACAAAATACTCATTCGAATCATCCTGAACAGAATTGGCAGAACATTAGATGAAGGGCAACCATGCGAGCAAGCTGGCTTCCGGAAAGGATTCAGCACAATCGACCATATCCACACGGTAACCAGGTTCATTGAAGTTTGTAGGGATGCCACTCTCTCACGTTTGTTGATTTAAAGAAAGCCTTTGAATGTTGGAAGAAGGTAGATCTAAGGATATGCGAAGGAAGGTCTGATGGATACTGCCTGTTAACAGATACACAGGGACTTCCCGCAGACTGTCTCCCAATAGAGCTAGTATGTAGAAATCCCTAGTGAAACTGTTGATCAGCTGCAGGTATACACAGACAAGGCTATCCTAGGTCATTTCTCTGCACATTTCCCTGTTGGCTATAACTAGCCCAAGATGGAGTCTAATGGACAATGCTTAAAGTTAGGCAGAAAATAGGTTTTTCTTTGTTCTTCTGTCTGACATGTCCTTGCCATCATGGGCTAGTCCTGAAGGCTGCATTAGCAATTGTAATGCGTTCTTTTGTTCATCTCATCTTACCTAGATAGCCCCCCCTGCAGGTTTTTGGTTCCGGGTTGTCTCCTTCCTATTATTCCTAAGTCCTATTCAATGAATGTGAACATCTTTGTAATGTAAACCATGCAAACTTTAAGCTGTATTGCCCTTTGAGATGAGGGATAAGGGAGTTGGGGTCTGTGTGGAGGTGGTCAGTCAGTTCGGTCAGTCAAATGAGTTAGTTCAGGTCAGAGAGCTCCTGCCATGATGCGAACTGCTGCCCCTCCGGCTGGTGATTATTAAAAATATTAATGGAAATACGGCGTGCTCCTGGTGTCTCATCTCTGCACCTCCGACCCGACAGGACATTCCTGCTTCATCTGGCGCCTGAACGCGGGGCTGGCCTGAAGGTGAGACACGGGTTACAGACGGGAATAGGAGGAAATAAGTTGCACAGGGTTTGCACAGCCTGCAGTAAGCCGGAGTAATTTTTGCCATGGGAAACTCCACATCGCGGTTAGAAGGGTATACTGATGTGCTTTATGCTTCTCACTAAGGCAGCTGGACTGCCGTTGAAAGAAAGTGTTTTAAAAAGTCTCCTTAAGAGAATACAGAAGCATTGCTACTGGTTTGAACCAGAGAGCAGGGAACAGTTCAACCCGAAAAGGTTGGAAAGGAAAAAGGTTGGAAAGGATTTAAGGCGTGCCCATAGAAAAGGGGGAAGTAATCCCAGCAGAAGAATGGGGTGCATATGCTTGCATTAATTTGGCCTTAATGCCATTTGAATATGATTCAGAGGAGGAGGAGGACATAATTTCTTCTAGGTCAACTTCTCCTCTCTCTCCCCACCCCTTGTATCTCAGGCTAAGGAGGAACTAACCACATCTCCCCCTTTTCTGTTATCATCGAAGCCCTAGCCAAACAGGGCGTTCAAACCTAATACATCAAGATCCTTTGTGAGTTGTATTACGGATTCACCACCAAGATCTCACCATTCTACAAAGAAGTGATCATCAATATCAAAAGAGGGGTTTGGCAGGGTGATACCATTTCACCAAAACTCTTCAGCGCCACCCCTTGAAAACATCATGCGACAATTAGAATGGGAAGGAGTGGGAGTGAAAATTGACGGTCAACAACTAAACCACCTCCAGCGACAACTAAACCACCTCCACTTCACTGATGACATCGTTCTAATAACACCAAACATTAGCCAAGTGGCACAAATGCTGGCTGACTTCGACCGAGAATGTGGAAAGATAGGTCTACAGCTGAATCTCAGTAAAACTATGTTCATGAAAAATGAACTAGTTCCAGAGGCTCCATTCACTCTCAATGGAACAAACATCTCTGAATGCAGCAGTTATGTGTACCTAGGTCGAGAACTCAACATGATGAATAACCTAAAACCTGAGCTGCGCAGGAGGAAGAGAGCGGCATGGATTGCCTTCAAAAGCATTGAAGAAATAGCTAAGAAGACAAAGAACCTCTGTCTCCGGGCACATCTTTTCAATTCCACTGTTCTCCCTGCATTAACATACGCCTCAGAGACCTGGACCCTATGAAAGCAGGATAAGAATGCTATTTGGGTCTCCCAAAGAGGAATCGAAAGGGCTATGCTTGGAATATCATGCTTCTCTCAAGTGAAAGAAGGAATCTGGAGCTCCGACCTCTGTCGCTGTTCTAGAGTCAGGGATGTTGTCTTGTTTGCCAAGGCATCGAAAATCAGATGGGCTGGACATGTAATGCAATTTGGAGACAACCACTGGACTAGAGCTGTTACTGACTGGATCCCACAGGATGTCAAAAGATCACATGGCTGCCCACCTACAAGATTGTCAGACTTCTTCGTCAAGGTTTAAGGTTCTTTGTACTCCTGAAGCAACCAGATGCCAAGTGATCAATTGATTATACCACCGTGGGATATACAATTACAAAGATGTTCATGTTTGGGTTTCGGTCATACAGTGTTCCAGCATCCGCTCCTCATCAGTGCCCATTTTCCCACCACTAATGTCCCCAGTTTCCTCCTCCTCCCCTAGCCTGCTTCTATGGTAGGGTCTTTATCTCTTTTCTCTTTCTCTTTCTCTCTCTCTCTCTCTCCCTTCTCTTACACATTGTAGAATTGCAATACATACATTTAGAGGTTATCATGTGTATCTTTTTGCCTATATATATATTGCCTGGTCTGCTGATGGAGGTCTATAACAGCCAGCCTATCACAGCCCAGCTCATCGAGATCCACCCTGCTGCAGTCTTTTTTAATCCAGCCCAGGTATGCTGATCCAGAGACAGACATGGGGCAGAGCTGCTACTGACTCTCCCTGTGCCCAGCCGCCCATGAGGCGCCCGGGAGGGATGACAGGTTCTAGCCCTGGCCCGCCATACTGGATGAGCAAATGTATTGTAGTAAAAGGGGATGTGAGGTTTTTCTCAACTGCAGTGTTCAGAGAGGAGACAGACAGAAGGAAAGAAATCAAGGGCGGGGAGAAGAGAGCAAGAAGCAATGGGTGAACAGACATCAGGCTTTCAGTTATTCCTGTGATATGCATGCCGCTTTGTGACACGCTTGTCAAGTTAAGGGGAGGGAGATGGACTGGGGAGAGAGGGAATATGATTCTGGTGGAGGGATTGGTGTTGAGTTATTGCATGCCCAAAACGCAAATATAAGTAGCTTTGTAACTCATGGCTCTTTAATAGAAATTAAAAACAACAACAACAACCGAAAGAAGCCAAATATGAACTGAACTTTGCAGCAAAGGCCTGAGAAAGGAATGTTCCCCCAACCCTGCCCTGTCCACAGCAGTGAGTTCACCAGCAGTGGAGACCAAATTCCTCCAGAGGGCACTCACGGCCTCTCCATGAACCTTAGGCCCCGGCCGCAGCTGCGGGACTCAGACCTACTTGCAAGTGCGGATTTTGCCCCCTCCCTCAGCAAATAATGCTTCTTTGTCTTTTTCGGGTCGGCACCAGTGAGCCTCATGCGGAAAGGGAATACGGAGGATGTTTTTGTTTCCTTTGTGAATCAAGAGCGGAGGGTGCTGTAGTTCACTGCGGCCTCATAATTATCAGGCAGGCGAGAAAGGAACGAGTTTCCCTGACCTCCCCCCCCACCCCCACCATGCAGCCCGCGGCCCTGGGGGCAGTCCAGGAACTCCGTGTTCTGCGCAAATCCGCAGCCCTGGACATCTCGCCTCTCCAGGGCCACCTGAGGAATCAACTTAGCTTAGCTGGGCTGTAATTGGCGCTTGAGCTTTGGAGGCACAGTCTGGGTACACATTTCTCCTGTTTTGAAAGCTGCATGTTTTCCTTGGAGCGAACCTATGTGATGGTGGGGGGCGGGGGGCGTCCCTAGGCTGCCTCTCAGCCTCTGCCCCCACTTCCTGCAACCCTTCAACTGAGGTCTGAGAGGGGCCTCCAGCCCTTGTGGTCTACCTTAGATTGGCAAAGGAAGTGGGGCGGCTCTGGATGTTTTTAAGGGTTCTGTTCGACCCTCAGGGGCCAGGGCGCCATGCATTTGTGAATTCTAAAGCCAGCACAGAAGAAGTGAGAGCTTGAACACTGCAAATGATGGAGCTGATTTCCAGATTTCTAGTCAAGCTTTTCCCAAGCCAATCTCCGCCAATTGGAAGGATCCCGGGAAAGTGTGTGTTAGATCATGACTTTCTCTGGCTGAAACTTCTCGAGTAGTTTCGCTTCTGAAAATCCCAAACTCATTAGCACAGCCAGCGTGCACCAGGGCCAAGATCCGTATCCGGCAAGTACAAGCGCCCTTCCCTCAAAGTCTAAAGAGGAGAGTCTGTTCTCAGTTAATACCCCTGCTCCTTCATAAAAGCTTAGCCCTACTTTGTTTCCGTTTGTAGGTAAAGTGGAACAGCTTCCTGGCCTGAGTTGCTTCATTGCCAATAAATCCACTATTTTTCATTTCTTAGTTCTAGTGCAACTATGTCATCTAGATTAAATAATCTATAATTTGAAGTTTGTTTCTTTTCTACCTTCTCTAGGAATGGTTTGAACGGATAGAGTGACAAAACAAGGCTTCTTTTCTTCTATTTGCATATCTGAGTTGTGTCTAAACCTGTCTTATTGTCACTAAATTAAGGTTCTCCCATCTATCATTTTAAAACAGAATGCGACAGGCAAGGAATGTGTACTTTAATGCACTTGGTCTTTCTGTACCTGTAAGACAAGTACTACACTGCCTCTAGGGGTGAGAAGTGGAACTGACAGGCATGGTCCCTGCATTGAGCTGTGGGCAGCTCTTCAGAACACGGAGTAGGGTGGGATGTTCTTCTGTCCAGTGAAAACTCATCACCGTGGTCCAGTGCCCTTTGTGACCACTTGTAGGTATTTCCTGCCCACGTGGGATACGAAATTAATTACACTGTTGAAATTCCACCTGTGAAAATTAGAATTCATTCATTTTCTGTGATATTCTCCAATGCTAACTACTTATTTCTGAACCGATGTATTCTTTGACTGATCATCACTGACATTAATTCTGTTCCAGCTGACCGGTATGCTGTTAGTTGCTGGAGATATTGGAATTGATAAGGCCCTTGTGGCTTGCGAATGATTGCCGGTCTCTTGGGGGGCATGAATAAGTCATAGTTGCTCCAGGGCACCAACAGATGAAGACTGGACTGCCGTGTTAAACAGGGCATGCTGTGAAGGAGACTTGCGTGATGGGGCTTAGCCATGCAGCCTGCAGGTTCTGGTTTAGGCCGTGTGGGCACATAACTGCCTGTGATCTGTGCAAGGGGCAATCTTCTTACCCACGTATTGCTGAATCTCTCCAGCAGAAGTAACGCCTTCTAATTCACATAAGTATAACTGAGAAGGTCACTCAAGGGACAATCAAATGAGAGAAGCAGGGATGCGTCAAGAAGGAGTGTTAGTGGCAATGTACTGGCAGGTTAGAAATGGGGAGTTCATGTCCTTAAAGCCGCCACTTTCTGCACATTCTCAAAGGTTTTTGTGGAAAAAAGAGAACAGCGAGGAAAGGGTGGGCTGCAAACCGGTGGGTGTCAGAATGAACGATAAAAATCTCTTTCTGGGCTGGTCTTCTGGAGCATACCCAGCTGTCGGAAGCAGCTGGGGTCCCCCACAGTACCAGGACAGAAGTTCTCTTCTACCTCTGAGGCTGCCGGGAAATGGATAAAAACTCATGAGTCCGATGCAATTCCAAAAGGCTTCATTATATTCCAATATAATGAAAGACCTCTAGTTCTGGTCAGAACTTAAACCATACAAGAGAGCCCAAGTGTCCCACCAAAGAGAGAGGATCTCACCCGAGAGGAATTCTACCCAAAAGAAGGAGAAGAAAGAAGGGCCAAGTGCCTCAAGTCAGTGTCCTTATATAGACCAACGTAATCTTAACTGTTGATGGGGAGGGTCCTGTCAACAAAAAACCCTAAACAGTGTAGAAGGGTGGTGCCACACCCTATTACAGGTATAAACAAAGGGTTATGCCAAGGACTAATCCCTTCTTCTGAGATATCTTTTATGTAAAACACTAGAGTGAGAGGGCTGATATAAAGTAATATATCTTAATTTCATGGCATATAATCTAGATGATACTCACAAGGTCCTACTTATTTATTATATGCACCAGGGTGATTCTGAGTATCTTGATCTCTGTATACTGAAAACGCCACACTCTCCTGCATGAGGGCAAACTAGTATCATCCTTCCTATAACCTTAAACGATAGTCTCAGCCTAGCCAGGGTGGCAGTCTCCTGGTAAATTCTAACTGTCCCACGCTGGGTGCAGTGGGTATAAAGAGGAGCGGTGCCCAATCTAGAAAACATAAAAGTCTTAGTAGATGTATAATAAGTCAGGAGTGTTATTCAGAGTCAAGGTGACTTCTGTAACTGCCACACTCTCTATCAATGTTTACATAGAAGAGAGATCTCATTAGAATGAACATTGGCTTAAGAATATGTGAGTACAATGTGTAAAATAAGAGGGAGAGAGATGCAGAGACAGAGAGAGAGATAGAGAGAGAAAGAGAGGAAACTGGGGTACCTGCTATTAAGGCGGCCTGGGGCGGGAGGTGGAGGGGTACATTGGTGGTGGAAATGGGGCACTGGTGGAGGGATGGGTGCTGGCATACTGTATTACCAAGAACCAATTATGAACACCTTTGTAATTGTATGTTTCACGGTGGTATAATAAAAAAATAAAAAAAAGTATATGTGAGTAAATTAAGCTGTGAGCAAAGCTCCTGAACTAGCAAAGCCTGTCATCCAACACCCAGTCTGATCTACAAATTATTTTTAAGTGAGATACACAGTTGCAAGTTTTCTGTGTATTGATTGGGTTTCAGTTATAGAATGTTCTCACACTTGTTGACACCTGTCCCCACCTGAATATACTTGTCACAATTAGTGTCCCCAGTTTTCCTCTCCCACCCCCCTGCCGCCTCTGTGGGAGGCACTTTTCTTCTGTCTGTCTGTCTGTCTCTCTCTCTCTTTCTCTCTAACTTTTGGCATTATGGTTTGCAATACAGATACTGCTCAGTTATACTATATTTACATGTATATCTACAAATCTACACTAAATAAAAACAAAATGAGGAACTTATCTCAATCTGGAGGGGTCAGTTATGGTCTGGAGGGGTCAGTAAGAGAAGGCCTGGTATTATGGGAGTTTTCTGAGTTTCCTTGCTCCAGTTCCACAAGGGTGCTGTAAAATTGAAAAAGTCGCCAACAGAGAAGAGAGGAACCGCTAGAGTAGTATTCTAACGATGAGAGTAGAAAGCAACTCTAACCGTTAGAATACCAAAGCAACCTTTAGAGTAGTATTGCTGATTGCCCACTTTGGAACTCATCTTGGGGTGACCCTCAGAAATTACCTGTTTGTATATTTTTGGACCAGACTGTGTGATGTACAGGGATATGCTCAAGAATTACCCCTGATGGTCATCAGTGGACTGGCTGTATGTGGTAGCAAGGATTAAACCAGGGTTGACCACATGCAAGGCAATTGTCTTAACTGCTGTGCTATCTTTCTGGCTCCAGAAATTAGGCAGGAAAACCAGTAAGAACCAAACAAAGTCTTGCAATATGAAATCATCCTTTCCTTGGCTGTGAGACCTACTTCCAGCTTCCCAGGCTCCTAATTACACCCGTCTTCAGCACAGGATGTAAATCTTCTGTGGTCCAGTATACATTGGAATTTAGAGCCACGTAAACTGTCCATACACCTGAAACTAAATTGGGCGCTATTCTTTTACTAGTCTCTCTACTATTTGTTTATTTGGTTCTTCTCCTGCCCAAGAGGAGCCCAGAGGGCTGGAACGATTTGCCCTATATCCCAATACTGACTTAGGACAGTCGCCTCCCTAGGCAGGAATAGGGGCAGACATCATTCTGAGGGGGAGGTGGGTTTGAAAAACCACAGTTGGTGGAAAAGGCTGTTGAGAGGAATTCTGGGATATGAACCAGCAGGGATGGATGCAGTCAGTGTGTGTGGGGTGTGGTGGGGAAGACTCTTCTGCCCTGTTGCCGTGGGGAGTCGGAGGGTTTTCAGTATCACCTGTAAAACAATATATTCAGTGTTTTTTGGGAGAAGGAGGAGAGAGAGAGGGAGAGGAGAGGAGATAAAGAAACTGCCATTTAGGCGGGATGTGGGAGGGGGAGGGAATTGGGGACATGGGTGGTGGCTGAGGGGCACTGGTGGAGGGCGGGGTGCTGGAACACTATGTGACCGAAACCCCCAAGCGTGAACAACGTTGTAATTGTATATCTCCACGGTGGTATAATAAAATGTTAAATAAAAAAAAAACAAAAAAAAACAATATATTCAGTGTAGGTGAATTCTCCCTCCCAGAGAGCCTCCTCCATGGCCCTCCTCAGCATCCCCCGACCGCTCAGCTTCTTCCCGCCTCAATCACATGCTTTGGGATGTAATTATACTCTGTCTTGTTCACCATTCCTGTGAAATTTTTCTCTCCCTTTATCTTTTGCCAAATCTAAAGCTTTGTGACAGCGAGGACTGTGCCTTTCACTCCAAAAAAAAAAAAAAGTCACTGTCTTTTAGCAGCGTTTCTCGAAGTCTAGTGCACATACCATCTGTTTCCAAGTAAGGTGATTTCAAGTAGATGCTCACACTCTTCTTTGAAATTATTTTTCATACTATATATTGTAAACATTTATTTGTTCCAGTGTGTAATCAAAGAATTGCCATAGGTCAACTAAGCCCATAGTATTGCTGATGGTTCTGTTTAGGATGCAGCAAACACATTGAGATTTAAATAATAAAATTTAGTTATGGGGACCTTGGACATGGCTCAAAAGATTGGAGTGCAGGGCTGGAGTACACACATGAAGCACCAAGTTGGATCTCTGGCACCAAATGGAGCCCTGAAACCACTGGGTGTGGTCCTGGTCGCCCCCCAGAACCACTGGCTGGAACAGCTTCAGATGGCTAGGCCTTGGCATATTTAGACCTACCTGCAAGGCTCCGTGGGACATTGCTGGGAGGAGCCCCAGCCCTCAAGCATTGCTGGAGGCCCCGCCTCCAAGTCAGCTCATTCATACTTTAAAAGATACTGGTGGCTCTTAGATCTAGGGAAAATTGCAAAGCCCAGCAGTTGGTATTTTACTCTGCATTGGAAGTTGCCAGTAAGTAGTTTACAAATAACTCTTGGAAAGTGAACTTGATTTTAATTCATTTACTGTTGCATCTTTGGGAGAGTTTGCTTGAATGATCACATTGGCAAACTTCCTTGGGAGGGAGGAAGGAAGGGAAGAAAAAAGTGAGAGACACAAAGAGGGAAGGAGGAAGAGAAAGCTGGGAAGAGAAGCAGCCAGTAGTGGGGACATGCCTGGAGAAATTTCCGGGGTCTGTACTGCGGGGGCTGTGGAATAGTGAGTGGGTTGATCCCTGTGTGTAAGGGGCCAAGAGGAGGCTGGACTTGGTGCAAGGAGAACCTGAGGGAGGGGGACCTGTCAGCACCCAGGTTCCTCCTCGAGGCTAGCTGTGCCTCATAGTTCTTCTGCCTCAGTGGTGACAGTCTCCTCTCTTCTCCCTAATACACACAAGCACACACGCATACACATGTGAACACATGTGAGCAGTTACAAGTGCACCCTTCTCAAGACGTGCTCCTTTCAGTAGGAAGCATGCTGATCCAAGAAGTCTGACCCAATAGAAACACAATCATGTTCATGTCTATGGGTGGTCTTCACATGGTAGACATTGGGTACCCAAGGATTTAAAGAGGAGGTGGTCCCAGCTCGACTTGTCTTCCATTCATTTCTGCAAGGTGTCAGTCACAAATGGGCTGTCTTCATCCTCAGATGCACCCACACACCTATCGCCACTGTTGCCACATTCGCCAGAACCACCTGTCTGAACCCTGCTGCATCTGAGAACCCACAAAGCCATGAGCTGCAATGAAGTGTTGGTGTAGCCGTGTTCAGCACTACGGTTTCCACGACTGACTCCCTCTGCCTGTGTATCTGTGGTGGTGTGTTTGTCCCTGCTGCAGTCTTGC
Source organism: Cryptotis parvus (assembly GCA_021461705.1). Classification (NCBI taxonomy): domain Eukaryota; kingdom Metazoa; phylum Chordata; class Mammalia; order Eulipotyphla; family Soricidae; genus Cryptotis; species Cryptotis parvus. The sequence goes on from JAJIBD010001833.1 coordinate 301,630, forward strand.
AGCTCAGCTTTATTTCCTTATGACTGTCTTTCCTCAGAAGAAATAGAAGGTAGGAATGACATATCATATTTCTAATATATTGCATCAGTTCTGCAAAACATATGGTCTTAATGATTATTATTTCTTAAAACTAGGGTTAAATGGAATGAAATGGACTAGAACAGAGCTGATTGCAGGTAGGTGTCCATAAAACCACATTTGCTTGGCCCTATTTCCCTGGTATAATTATGAATAAAGTCATCCTTTATTCTCAAATGTGAAGGGTAAATTATATGAACACCGCCATTAGGGGAATTTTGTGGCAGCAGGAGAGGGGACTCTGAGCTGCATACCCATAAGATTCATTTGGCGCTGATTGGCTAAGAATGTTGAAATTTTAGATAAGAAACTTTGAAGAGTGACTATTATTACCTCTGCCACCATTATACTTTGATTATGTGCTCTATAATTAGATGTTGAAAATGCTAATGTATATTAATTCTTGATTGATTTGATTACCCATCCTAATTACACTTTGATCACTTTTTATAAATATATTGATTCATATTTTATTTACTTCACAGTATTCTTTGTATAACTCTGCTATGATAATATCTGATTACATCTTAATATTTGATTGCTTAGAGTAGCTTCAGCTTTAACCATTGGGAAGTTGGATCATATTAGCTTTGATGTACCTAGTGATTAAGAACGTGGATTTTGGGGATGGGGTCTCAGGTCACACTTGGCTAAGCTCAGGGCTTATTCCTGATTCTGTGCTCAAGGGTCACTCCTGGCAGTATTCTGGGGACCATGTGGAGTGGGGATAGAAGCAGAGTTGACTATGTGCAAGGCAAGAACCATAACCCCAGTGATATCTCTCTGCCCCCTTAGCAATGCTTTCTTTAGTTCTGTTTTTAGATGTGAGACCATGGAAATGTTAGCAAGCCAGTAAGGTCTCTCTTTGGCCTCCTCTGGGGCTGGCCTTTTCTCTGACACGGACAGCGGTCCCAGAGTGCAGAAGGAGACCCTGCAATGGGTAATGGCCCCTGGAACTGGGCCACCAGAGAAGGGGCCAGCTCATCTCCCTGGCAGCTTTCCAGAAGACGCAGGGGCCCTGGGAACATGCAAAGCAAGACCAGACACATCCCATGTGTCTGCAGTGCCAGAGACACCACCCATGCTTGAAGGATTCTTCAGAATCCCAGAGGAAACTTCCTAAATTTACAAGCACCTTCTTTGTCTTCCTTCAGAGAAACCTGATTTACCTCTCTCCTGGACATGGAGACATCATTAACTTGTTTTCTTTTTTTAACCATTTTATAACTTCTTGAGTTTATAAAGCCCATACAGTGTGGAGTACATTTAGGATTTTCAAACAAAATTTTTGCTTTTCTCCTTTATTCATAATGGCAAAAAATTTTATTTTTGTTATGCATGGAATAAAAAGACAATTTATAAGATTAAGAGTTCAAATGCTAGCAAGCCTGAGGGGGTGGCTGTGATTATGGGTTGTTTTTATTTGCTATTCTATCCTCATAAGCATGCCTTTGTTCTTATCATCTGAAAGGAATGGGATTTTTGTTTGTGTGGATGTTTCTGATGGGCTTTTAGTTCTGCGATTTGCTGCTTCTGTAAGTGTAATTTTATTCTGAAACACACAGGCGACTTTCCTTTTGAATGGTCATATATTCTGTGTGTATTTCATTTTATTTCAAATGGCCCCCATGCCAGGGGCCATTACCCATTGCAGGGTCTTCCTCAGACACCTCTGTCCAGCCAAGAGGGAGATGGGCTCCTGAGCACAAGCCTAGACCGAGCCAATTTCTCATCTTCCCATTGTGGAGACTGAGGGTGATTCTAATCTGATGAAAATCAAGTTCCTGGGGCGGAGTGATAGCCCAGCGGGTAGGGCATTTGCCTTGCATGCAGCCAGCCTGTGCCGGCCGGGTTCGGTCCCGGCATCCCATATGGTCCCCCAAGCACCGCCAGGAGTGATTCCTGAGTGCAGAGCCAGGAGAAACCCCTGAGCATTGCCGGGTGTAACCCAAAAGAGAAAAAAAAATCAAGTTCCTCTGATAGAACGGCGGTCTGTGTTCCTTCTGGAGCAAAGCTCCTATGACCCTATGACATCTTGTAGAAATGTCCAGAGCTTACTATTAGCTCCGCAGTGAGACAGCTGCCTTTGTTAGCATAGTTTTGTTGAGATTCAGCTGTAGACCTATCTTTCCACATTCTCAGTCAAAATTAGCCAGCATTTGTGCCGCTTGGCTAATGTTTGGTGTTATTAAAATGATGTCATCAGCTAAGCGGAGGTGGTGTAGTTGCCGACCGTCTATCTTCACTCCCATTCCTTCCCATTCTAATTGTTGCATGATGTTCTTGAGGGTGGTGCTGAAGAGTTTTGGTGAAATGGTATCACCCTGCCGAACCCCTCTTTTGATATTGATGATCATTTCTTTGGTAGAATGGTGAGATCCTAGTGGTTTATCTGTAATACAGCTCACAAAAGGATCTTTATGTATTGGGTTTGAATGCTCTGTTCGGCTAGGGCTTCGATGACTGCTTCAGTCTCCACAGAATCAAAGACTTTCTTTAAATCAATGAACATGAGACAGAGTGGCATCTTGAACTCCTCCTACAAAACTCAATAAGCTTGGTTACTGTGTGGACATGGTCGATTGTGCTGAATCCTTTTCGGAAGCCAGCTTGCTCACATGGTTGTCCTTCATCTAATGTTCTGCCAATTGGTATTATAGTATGTACATAGATAGATAGATAGATAGATAGATAGATAGATAGATAGATAGATAGATAGATAGATAGATAGATAGATAGATAGATAGATAGATAGATAGATAGATAGATAGATAGATAGATAGATAGATAGATAGATAGATAGATAGATAGATAGATAGATAGATAGATAGATAGATAGATAGATATGTCATGCAAATAAATGCAGTCATTCTATATCTGTCTCTCTCCTGGCCATTTTCACTCAACATGATCCTCTCCATGTCCATCCATTTATAGGCAAATTTCATAACTTCATTTTTCCTAACAGCTGCATAGTATTCCATTGTGTAGATGTACCAAAGTTTCTTTATCCAGTCATCGATTCTTGGACACTCTGGTTATTTCCAGATTCTGCCTATTGTGAATAATGCTTCTCTGAACATAAAAGTAGGGATGGTGTTTCCACTGCATTTTTTGGCTTCCCAGGGTGTATTCCCAGGAGTGGTATGGCCTGGTCAAATGGGAGCTCAATTTCTAGTCTTTCCAGGAATATCCATATTGTTTTCCAGAAAGGCTGTGCCAGTCGACATTCCCACCAACAATGGATGAGTGTCCCCTTTTCTTCGCATCCACGCCAGCACTTGTTGTTCTTGCTCTTTTGGATATGTGCCAGTCTCTGTGGTGTAAAATGATATCTCATTGTTGTTTTGATTTGCATATCTCTGATTATTAAGGATGATGAGCATTTTTTTCATATTTTTTGGCCATTCAATTTCTTCCTTGCTGGAAGTTTCTGTTCATTTCTTCTCCCCATTTTTTGATAGGGTTGGTTGTTTTCTTCTTGTAAAGGTCTACCAGTGCCTGATAGATCCTGGATATTAACCCCTTGTTAGATGGGTATTGGGTGAGTATTCTTTCCTATTCTGTGGACTGTCTTTTTATCTTGGTCACTGTTTCTTTTGAGGTGCAGAAGCTTTTTAGTTTCATGTAGTCCCATATGTTTATCTTTTTTTGTAGTTGCTTTGTAAGTGGTGTTTCACCTTTGAAGATGTCTTTAGCCTCAATGCCATGGAGGGTTTTTCCTATATTTTCTTCAATGTACTTTATGAATTCAAGTCTGATATTGAGATCTTTTATCCATTTTGATCTGATTTTTTGTGCATGGTGTTAGACAGAGGTCCAAGTTCATTATTTCCTTTTTTTTTTTTCTTTTTTTTTTTTTTTTTGGGTCCCTCACACTCTTTCTTTCTTTTTCCTGTTCCTCCCCCCTCAGATTTACTTTCTGCGCGCCGGCGGCCATCTGGGTCCCTGATCGACCCCTCCCCCCCCCCCCCCCCGGCTCCCCGCGGCTAAAAACCCCCCCCCCCCCCCCTCCCCCCCCCCCCCCCCCAAGTTCATTTCTTTACGTGTCACTGCCCTGTTTTCCCAATACCACTTGTTGAAGAGGCTTTCCTTACTCTATTTTGGCCTCCTTTGCACTTTTATCAAAGATTAAATGATCATGTGTTTGAGGTTGGGTGTCAGGATACTCAAATCTACTCCATAGGTCCACAGGTCTGTTTTATTTCCAATACCATGCTGTTTTAATTACTACTACCTTGTAGTACAGTTTGAACTTGGGAAAGGTGATTCCTTTCATCTTCTTTTTCCTGAGGATTGCTTTAGCTATCCGTGGGGGTTTATTGTTCCATACAAATTTCAGGATTGTTTGGTCAATTTCAAAGAAGAAATTTTAATGGCCAAAAGGCAAATGAAAAATGTGCTATCACAGCCTAGCTCAAGGTTCATCAATAAATGCTGGATTTAGAGATGACTACAAGAGTATGCCACCTGCAGGGCAAAGTTTAGCTAAGCCTCCTGTGTCATATTTGATATGCAAATACCTAAATAATTATAGACCTCATTCCCAAGACCAGATGGAATGGTTTGAGGCTCCTATATACTTGGAGCAAGCAGGGGCCTTTGGGCTCTACTTGCATGAGACAAGATGATATGGAGATGTAACTGTGCCCGCTCAAGCAACTGAATGATGAATGGGAATACAGTGATAAGGTGTAATATATATATTATGATAACAATATCCAAGGTCAGGTGAAATGTGGATCAGGAGGTCTTGCCAAGGTGGAAACTACCACAAATGTGTGGGAGCAGAGGTTAGGTAAGACATAGAAAGGAAAAGTGGACCAATAATTGTCAAAATCTATTACAATCCATGACACGTAAGAGAGGGAAGAAAGAGAGAGAGAAAGAGAAAGAGAGAAAAAGAGATGGAGAACCTGCCATGAAGGCAGGCTAGGGAGGGGGAGGGTATCAGGACATTGGTGGTGGGGGTGGGCACTGGTGGGATGGGTGCTGGAACACTATATGGCTTTGAGCAAAACATGAATATTTTTGTAATTGTCAAAAAATAAATAAATAAATGTAAAAAAAAGAAAGGCAAAAAAATTTCTTCTTTGAGAAAATTTCTGTTCATTCATTTTCATTTTTAATGGAGTTGGGATTTTTTTTAAAAAGCTCCATCAGTGTCTTGTATATTTTTTGATATTAACCCTTATCAAATGGGTTTTAGGTAAATATTCTTCCCATTCTGTGGGCTGTCTTTGTATCTTGGTCACCATTTCTTTTGCAGTGCAGAAGCTTTTCAGTATCATATAATCCCATATGTTTAACTTTTGTTCCATTTGCTTTGTCAGTGGTATTTGTCTCTGAAGATACCTTTAGCTTCAATGTTGTAAAGGGTTTTTCCTATATTTTCTTTGATGTACCTTATCAGATTCAGGTTTGATATTGAGATCTTTAATCCATTTTGATCTGATATTTGTTCATGGCATTAGAAAAGAAATCTAAATTCATTTTTACATGTTAGCTACAATTTTAATAGCACCACTGGTTGAAGAGAATTTCTTTGCTCCACTTTTATATTTTTTGCTCCTTTATCAAAATTATGTAATTGTATTTTGAGAGGTGTGAGTCAGGATATTCAGTTCGATTCCATAGGTCTACATGTCTGTCTTTATTCAAATACCATGCCATTTTAATTACTACTGCTTTGTAGTACAGTTTGAATTGGGAAGGTTAATACCTCCCATATTCTTTTACTCAAGGACTGCTTTAGCTTTTCTTGGAGCTTTATTATTCCATACAAATTTCATGAGTGTTGGGTCAATGTCTTTGAAGAATGTCATGATAACTCTTAGGGACCACATTGAATCTATATAAGGATCTAGGATCATACTATTTTGACTATGTTAATTCTCCCATTCCATGAGCAGGGAATGTGTCTCCATTTCCTCAGGTCCTCTTTTCATATCTTAAGCAATGTTTTTTATTTAATTTTCTTTGTATAGATACTTTATATCCTTAGTCAAACTGATTCCTAGCTCACTGCTGAACAACCAGTGGGTCATAGAATAAATCAAAGAGAAACTCAAAGATTCCTGAAAACAAATAAGAATGTAGACACAAACTATAAGAATTTGTGGCATAGAGCAAAAGAGGTGTTAAGAGCAAAGTTCATAGCTCTGCAAGCATTCATCAGAAAAGTAGAAAGGGCCCACATAAACCATCTGACTTCACATCTTAAGATCTCAGAAAGTGACCCACAAAAGGAGCCCCAATGCAGGCAGGGGAGAAAGGACACAATAAAACTTAGAGTGGAATTCAACAACCTGGAATACCAACAAACAATCCAAAAGATCAATGAAACCAAGAGATGGTCCTTTTAAAAATAAACAAGATCAACAAACCATTTGCAAGACTCCCAAGGAAAGGGAAAGAGAGAACCCAAATAAATAGAATCAGAAGTGAAAAGGGGATATCACAGCAGAAACACAGAAATTCAAAAGATTTCTTTTGAATTCATCAGTTTACTTTTGAGAGTCTATATGCTATGAAACAAGAGAACCTGGAACAAATGGACAAATTCCTAAATTCCTATAACCTCCCAAGGCTGAAACAAGACCTGGGACAAGCCTATAACCATCAAGGAAATTGAAACAGTAAGCAGAAGTCTGCCCAAACACAAAAGCCCAGATCCAGATGGATTCACTATTGAATTCTTCCAAACTTTTAAAACTGTCCAAACCTACTGCCAGTCATTTCCAGGCTCTTAAAGGAAATAGAAGAAGCAGAAACACTCCAAAAATAGCTTCCATGAGGCAAATATCACCCTGATTGTCAGGAACCGCTGGGGTCCCTAACAATATCAGGACTCATGACTCCAGCACAGTTCCAAAAGACTTTTATTAATTCAATAATAAAACAAGCTCTGCCACTACAATTAAAACAATTGGATTCCCCAGACCTCCAGCTCTTGGTCAGAACTTAGACCATACACTGGGGCCCAAGCCTCCCACCAAGTCAGTCCCCTTATATATACAAAAGTAATCCTATCTTCAGGGAGGGAAGTGTCAACAAAGATCAACGAATCAGCTTCTAGGGGTAGAAGTAGGGGTGGTACCATCCGAGGATGGTACCACACTTGTTTCAGATCTAAACAAATGATTATGCCAGGGACTAGTCCCTTTCTCAGAGATTATCTCTTATGTCAAAACACTGGAAAGAGAGGGAGAACTGGTATAAAGAAATACAACTAAATGGATGTATATTCATGGGGAGACACATCATAATTTCATGGAGTTCATGCCATCTAGATGGTACCCACAAGGTTTGTCTATTTTTTTATTCTGCACTAAAGTGATTATTTGTGTCTTGTCTCTCTGTTCACTGAAAGGGTCATGCTTTGCCTACTTGAGGGCATGATCCTTCCTTTTATCTTAAGCAATAGTCTGAATGTAGCCAAGTGGAGTCACCTGGTAAATTCTAATTGTCCCACATTGGTACCAGTGGGTACTAAGAGGAATTGTGTTCAATCTAGATAACGTAGAAATCATAGTAGATAATATAGTAATATTTCACAAGTTACTAATCCAGAGTCAAAACAACTCTTGTAACTGCCATACCCTCCATCAGAATAGAGATCTCATTAGCATGAACCCTGGCTTAAAAACATGTAAATAGCTTAAACTGTAAGTGGATTAAACAGCCAAGCACACAAGCTATCTAGGTCTCTTCATCCAACCCCTAATACCCAAAGAATGCAGAGATGAAAAAAAAAAAGAAATTACAGACAAATCTCCCTGATGAACACAGATGGTAAGATCTTCAACAGAATACTAGCAAATAGAATTCAAAGACTCATCAAAAGATTATACACCATGACCAAGTAGGATCATTCTGGGAATGCAAGGATGGTTCAACATTCACAAGTTCATCAACATAATAGATCATATCAATAAGAGTAAAAACTAAAAACCATATGATCATATCAAGGGATGCAGAGAAAGCACCTTTTATTAAGAGACTATCTTTTCCCTTTGGTATTGGCTTTTTGCCACAGGTTAGACATACATACAGGAGTGTTTATTTATCTCTGTTATATTTCATTAGTCTGTATGCTTATTTTTGTTCTGAAGTCACACTGTCTTAACAACTATTGCTTTGTAGTATAATTTCACGTTAGCACATGGTACCTTCATTTTTGTTCTCTTTTTTTCTCAAAAAATTCTTTAGCTATTTGAGATGTTTTGTGTACTCCACAGAGTTCTCAAATTCATTGCCTCTGCTCCCCTTGTGGCCAGGAGCTCTATTTGTCCCTTGTCCCTCCTCACTGGAAGGGCCAACGGCTCTCTGTGGTCCAGGAAGTCCCAGGGGTTCTGGGATCCATTCTTTGCTGATGGGCCAGGGGGAGCTACATTCACCCGGTGTCCTCTACCCACATATAATTCATTTGTTTTTATTTGAAAAGGAAACAACATACTTATGCTTTAGAATAGAAATTTACACAAAAAAATAAAGGCAGCACAGAGCGGTAGAGGTATTTTGCTCTATTATCCTCCACATCTTCTGCTCCTAGGTAGCCATGACGTATCTCACAGCTTCACAATGGTGAAATAAACTCCTCTGACCATAAATATCCCAGTGTCTCAAGAGGTAGTTCATTGAATACCTTCATTTGCATATTTGTTTAAAAAGTTCTTCATAGTTCTAGGTAGGATCACACATATCCCTGTGATTCTCTCATTCTGCTGTATTACAAAACATTGCATGTTTTGGAAATGCTAATGTTTTTTCCTTTTAATTATTTTTCTTCTTTTGGTTAATGTCTTCCTTTCTTTGTTTTTGGGCCACATTCTATAGTGTGCAGGGCTTTCTCCTAGCTTCTGGCAGTTTGGGGGACCATATAAGGTCCTGGACATTGAACCCAGGTTGTCTGCATTCTTTCCTTCGAAAAACGTTTCACCCTATCCAGTGCCCTACCCTATTCCTCCAGTATCTTATCCTCATGATTTATACATATATATGCACTAGTATCCTATCCTCAAACAGGAGATGCCCCTGCTTGCTATCAAGCAAACAGATGCGCCTGAGGTACACTTGCTTGCAACAGGACATATGGAGATGTTACTGGTGCCCACTCGAGCAAATCAATGAGCAACTGGAAGACAACTGAAGTGATACAAGTGATCCTATCCTCATGATTTCTTCTATATTACATTGCACATTTACATTCTTCAATTTTATTACCAACTTGTCAACATTGGATTTAATTTTCTGCGTGAGTGTATCTGTATGTTTTGTAAAAGAGCATAACAATATTTTTTTGCTTTTTTGGGTCACACCCGGCCATGCTCAGGGGTTTCTCCTGGCTCTGCACACAGGAATTACTCCCTGGCGGTGCTCGGGGACCATATGGGATGCTGGGGATCAAACACAGGCCGGCATGGCTGTCCACGTGCAAGGCAAACACCCTACCCGCTGGGCTATCGCTCCGGCCCCAAGAGCATGCCAATTTTTCACTGATACTACCATTAGAAAGACATTCATTTTCCTACTCATTCATTTGAAGAATACTAATTCAGACTCAAGCCCTGAAGGCACAGCAATGAATCAAACATACTTTCATAAAGTAGATGTCCTAACACTAACCACATGTGTTTATTAATTGATGCCCTGAACTTTCTTCCTACCATTCTTCCCTTTCTTATACACATGTAAATACCCTTAAATGTTAAGATCAGGAAACAATTCTGGAATTTTTTGATTCATGATGTGTAGTCATTGTTATAATATGAATATCAATAGAGACTAATATAAGAATCCTCTGATCAAGTTTATATCTTATATTCTCACTGACTCTGGGTCTTATTCTATTTTGGAGTCTTGGTCTTTTAACTGTGTTTCCAAAACCCTGGTGCATGGGCATTTGGTCTGCACAGTGCATTCTCTTAAGCATACCATGTTTTCTCTTCCTGTCTCAGAAACTTAGAACTTAGTTCTGTTTAAATCTGTCTTTAGTACACTGCATTGAACATTATTGCGCTTATTCCAAATTACGTCCAAAACTTGTTTTAGTTCTTCAGAACATTATAATCATATCCATTTCCTGAGTGTTCAAATATCACTGAGATTTCTTTGTATAGCCCAGTAGTCTCTAATTCTCCAGCTACAACATCAAACATGCTTAGTTCTTTTCCTTGTGAAAAATGTTTCATCTACAATTAAAAAATGTGTCTATTAGTCTTTTAAAATTAGTAAATAGAATTTGGAGCAAATACCTGCTTCTTTAGCAAGAAACATCTATCTCTACTGATTTTTCCCTAATCTGCCTTTTATTTCAATTTCATGTATAAAATGATCCTTTAGGGCAAGTGGACCCTGTTTTTCCATAGAATTCTAAGAAACTCAGTGGGTGCAAACTATTGATAATGGGATTCCGGTGCTACATTATCACTTTCTAGCAGCTCAGAAATCCCCACGAATCAACTTCCTTTTCCACTTTATTTTTCATTTCTTTTCTGTCACAAAGGATAAATAGTACTTTTATGACTCCTCCATCAATTTTGTCTCCTTAATAATATTATTTTTCATCCATTTAGTTTTCATGATTTTTTCTTTGTTTAAACACCAGGGTTTACACAGTTCTGTTTACAAAGTTGTTCTTTATTCCATTATTATGGGCATTCAATGTTCTAGCACCAATCCCATCACCAGAGTGATCTTTAATCCCCATTTTCCCTTACAAAATTATTTACTGTTGCTTGGTACAAGTAAATGGCTTTTGCAATTCCTCAAAAATGCTAGAATAAAAGAAAATTTGTAAAAATCATTATATCTTATCATGGGGTCATGAAGATTCTACTAAGTTATTTGTTGCTAGTTGAGCCTTTTGTTTTATTGTTTTTTCTATATCGAGCTTAGTTGGCTTCTATGTTACTTTTTATCTAATCTGGTGTGCTCCTACTGGATGCCAGTATTGTAGGATTTGGCGGTACTTGCTCATGTGCTCCAGAAACTCTAGAATCTCTGAACAGGGCTGATAAGGTTATATGATGGTGTCTGTGGGATGTGGATATGACTGTGAGCTCTGCTGGAAGCGTGGGCTGGAAGTGTAGGAAAGTTACCTACTTCCACTCTGAGAATTTTCTAGAATTTTCGTTGGTTTGGTCTTTTTTGCAGAGATTAGTCAAGAAGCAATTGTTGTCCACCTGCATGATGGCAGCTGTGGGGTGTGCCTGCTGCTGCCAAGGCTTGGAAAGGCAGGAAGGATCTCAGCCCACCTCTCTCCCGAGGGGGCCCAAGTGTTTGAACAGATATATATCAGCATAATTTAGTAGTTTAAAACCCTGTTAGTCATTCATTTATCAGTTTTATCTTGTCACTTGTCACTTGTCACTTGTCTTTCCGTTAATCATTAATTTGTTCGAGCAGGCACCAGTAATGTCTCCATTAGTTGGGAATGAGTCCATTATTGTTACTGTTTTTGGCATATCAGAATACACCATGGGTAGCTTGCCAGGCTCTGCCATGGTTCTGGGTTCATTCCAGGGGCTCAGTCTTTTCTGTGTCAGACCATCAACCTTCCAGGACCCACGTGGCAGAGCTCTGGGTGTAGACAAGTGTGTCACCTGTCTGCCACCTGTCGACGCAGTCAGGCACTGCAGCCACACCTGCAATACCTCGAGGGACAGCAGTTTTATCTAAATTAATATATTAGCCTTAGGAATAGGAGTGCATATGAGGATATAGAAAGGATATTTAAGATATTATGGTAAGGCAGTAAAACAGCTGAAAATAATCATTAATGAATTCAGTATCCTAAAACAATTTCTGACCCATCCTATCATTTTACCTGTAATTCTATCTGCATTTTCTACACAGATTAAATATACAAAATAAATCTTTTAAACACTGGATCCACTTAATCACTATTTACCTGTTCTTACAGTATTATGGATCCAGAACAGTGGGTGACCTTACCTTTCATGCCCATCTTTTACGTGGGTTGGGTAAATAGGCATGCATAGAGATTAATAACTTCATTACACTTCATTATGATAGCTTCATTACACAAAGGAATTAACACTTCCTGAATACCTTTTTTGCCAATTTTTCATATGACTCATGGGTATACACAAGTTTTTTAGACATGGCCCAACACGATATGACACTTTCCTCTCTTCCCAATAATGGGATCTATTCTACTCACCTTCTCTCTCACCATGCTGTAGTCAAAATAGTTTTATTGTTCGAATATTCTAACTATTGGGGCCAGAGTAATAATACAGTAGGTAGGGCACTTACCTCACACATGGCCGTTCCATTTTCAATCCTTGGCATACCATATGGTCCCCCTCACACAGCCAGGTGTGATGCCTGAGCTCAGAGCCAGAAATAAACCCAGGTGCGGCCCCAAACCAAAACAACAAACAAATTATAAGACTATCCTACCTCTGAACTTGACACTCACTGCTTCTTGTGCCCTGTCTGCTCTTCTTTTTTATCTCTGGCCTTAGCAACCCCTAAATGTATTTGTAGTCAGTCATGTTCTTGTCAAAATTTGTGAGAACCCAATGTAAAACAGCCCCCCAGTTCCCAGGCACCCCAGCTCTCTACCCTCTCCTGATTTACTTTTCTTCAAACTTATTATTATCTAGATTCATCTATCTTCTTAGTAGAATGCACATTTCACAAGGGAAAAGAACTGCTTCTTTTTTTTGCCGTCCCTGCATTCACCCCAAAATCTACAGATTGTTGCATTGTAAATGCTCAAAAATTTTCTTTTTTGAATGAATATATTAGAGTACTTACAAAACTATGAAGATAATATCTTTTTCACAGTAAAAATTGATAAACTGAGGTCAGAACAATAGCACAGAAGGTAGGGCATTTGTTTTGCATGCTGCCGACCGGATTTGGTCCCAGGCATCCCATATGTTACCCCAAATACTGCCAGGAGTAATTCCTGAGCAGAGAGACAGGAGTAACCCCTGAGCATCTCCGGGTGTGGCCCAAAAAGCAATAAATAAATAAAATGTTAGGGTTTAAAATAATTGATAAACTAGTATGAAATTAGATACATATCAAATGATATGATTATCAGTGGCCAAGCTAAAATTTCCACATAGCACTCTTATTAAAGATTTTATAGGTCAGGAGTGATAGTACAGGGGGTAGAGAGTTTGCCTTTTAAGCATATAACCCATGTTTGATTCTAGGCATCCCAAGTGGTCTCCCCAGCACTGCCAGGAGTAATTCTCTAGCACCACCAGGAGTAATTCCTGAGTGCAGAGCCAGGAGTAACCCTAAGCTACACCAGATGTGACCCAAAAGAAACAAACAAAAAATAAAAATAAAAGTGCAACATTCCAGGTTCACCAAGATTAAATTTCAATTTCGCTGAGGTATTTTTAATGATAAGGCAATATGCTTAAGAGGTAAAAATACCCTAATTGAGACTGTCTATTTGGCTCTTGTTACATAAGTATCTAGAATCAGCAACAGGAAAACTTTGCTTGAGTGCATGTGGGAGTTCTTATGTGTGTGCATGCGCCATTGTGTGTGTGTGTGTGTTTGTGCGTGTGTGTGTGTGTGTGTGTGTGTCTGCACTATAAATGATGATCTGGAGGTTGAATGCACATTAGAAAGCAAAAGACTTTTTATAAATTCATCCTCACAATAAGAAAACAATGGAAAATAAAAATTTTCAAAGATTTTCTTGGGTTTACTAAAAACATGTTTCAAAAAAATAGATATTAAGTTCTCAAAAAGACATGGAACAATTGAACTATTTAGTTACCTTTAACAAAAGTCACAGACATGGGGCAGAGCTGCTACTGGCTCTCCCTGTGACCAGCCACTCACGAGGCGCCCCGGGAGGGGATGGTGGGTTCTAGCCCTGGCCCACCACCCCAGCTGAGCCTCACAACAAGCCAGACGACTCCCCACTCCATGAGGGCCTCCATTTTCCACATCTGGACTTCTCTCTCGTCAGAACTCCACCCAGTAGACCAGCCTATCACAGCCCAGGCTAATCGAGTTCCACCCTGCAGTAGTCTTTTTTTAAATCCGGCTCAGGTATGCAGGTCCGGAAACTCACAGACATGGGGGCAGAGCTGCTAGTGGCTCTCCCTGTGACCAGCCGCTCACGAGGCTCCCGGGAGGGATGGTGGGTTCCAGCCCTGGCCCACCACCCCAGCTGAGCCTCACAACAAGCCAGACGACCCCCACTCCATGAGGGCCTCCATTTTCCACATCTGGACTTCTCTCTCGTCAGAACTCCACCCAGCAGACCAGCCTATCACACAGCCTGGCTCATCGAAGTTCCACCCTGCAGCAGTCTTTTTTAAATCCGGCTCAGGTATGCCAGTCCAGACACTCACAGACATGGGGCAGAGCTGCTACTGGCTCTCCCTGTGACCAGCTGCTCATGAGGTGCCCGGGAGGGATGGTGGGTTCTAGCCCTGGCCCACCACCCCAGCAGAGCCCTCACAACAAGCCAGACGACTCCCCCCACTCCATGAGGGCTTCCATTTTCCACATCCAGACTTCTCTCTCGTCAGAACTCCACCCAGCAGACCAGCCTATCACAGCCTGGCTCTCGGCCTAAGCGGCGCAGTGGTTCATCAATAAATGCTGGACTTAGAGATACCTACAAGAGTATGCTACCTGCACGGCAGAGCCCTGGCAAGCTACCCGAGTTGTATTTGATATGCCAAATACCAGTAACACTTATAGACCTCATTCCGGAACGGATTGAGGCTCTTTATGTTCCTGGAGCAAGAAGAAGCCCTTGGGCTCTACTAGCATGAGACAGGAGATATGGAGATGTTACTGGGGCCCGCTCGAGAGCAAATCGATGATGAACGGGAAGACAGTGAGACAGTGACAGACAGAACAAAAGTCACAAAAAGACTGATGCCAGAACGTCCAAAGGAGTTAAGTTGGGTAAAGTGGGACAAATGTAGCTCTGGGTTCATAGGATAATGTGTTGTTCTGAAAGCACATAAACAGAGGTGCTGGCGTTATGCTTACAAACCTCCAAAGACAAAGACTGGGATCACAGCAGATCTAAGGCATCTGTTAGAGTTTTACAGGTCCAGGTTATGACCATTCTCTGACCCTAAAACCCTAAAGTCCTGCAAGGGTCAAGGGAAATCTACCACTAAGTGAGCAGGGAAGAAAGTTTAGAAAACACAGTATGTGACTGCTCGTGGGGACAGATTAGAGTAAGGAAAAGAGTTTTGCAGTGATCATATGGAAAGCAGAAAGTAAAAATAGGGTGGGACAGCGTGGAAATGTTGGCATCCCCAAACACAAGCACTGGGTGTTTATCAGCACTGGTTTTATTTTGAGGTTTGTTGGTGCCTTGAATGCAGCTATGACAAAATTCAGAACCAGAAATATTGGCTCCACATAACTCCTCACCTAACGATTTGGCAGAAGATGGGTCTATTTCCAGGCTTGGTAATTTGTCACCTCATTTTCTACATCAACAAAATACTTAACATTCAATTTACACTTAAGAAACTGAAATGATAAAATCAAAAACAATCTTTTTTACAAATGGCATCAACAAGTAATATTAGAAAGAGAAGATTCATGTGTTGGAACTTTCAGAAAACACCTTCAAAATAACTATGATTAATATGGTAAGTGTCTTAGCAGAATGGCTAGGCAGTATTCATGAACTAGATAAAAATAAAACATACCAGGGAGAAAGTCTATTGAAAAACTGGAAAGGGAGTCAATTTAATAGAGTGTATATATAGCATTTAAATCTACTTTGCTAAATAGAAAATTCTGAGCTATACGTGTATTTTTATATATTTAATTAAGGCACTTTTAAAATGTTTAATTCATACTTACTGAAGTGTTAAAATAATAAGTTTATTTATAAATATGCTATTTATCTCAATAGTCACCAAAAAATTCCATCTTCCATTATATAAACTCACAGGGGTGCACTAACTGAAATTTCCTTATCTCTCCTTTCTTCATCTACACAACCTCTCCTGTAATTGCTAAACATAGACTAGGTCATAACTTAGTTATTTATTTTTTTTTTTGCTTTTTGGGTCACCCCCGCGATGCTCAAGGGTTTCTCCTGGCTCTGTACTCAGGAATTACTCCTGGCAGTGTTCGGGACGATATGGGATGTTGGGGATCGAACCGGGCCTGCATGGGCAGGCAGCGTGCAAGGCAAATGCCCTACCTGCTGGGCTATTGCTCCAGCCCCCATGACTCAGTTATTTACAATGCACATAGATTTCAGCAGGGTAATTTGTCATTTTGAGCTCCAATTTTCTTATCAGTACATTGAGATGCATAATAATTGCTAGTCCACACTTTGTTAGAATTGTAAATAAAATGCAAAATGTTTAGCATATAAAGATAAGATTGATAGCAGACATCAGTACTCCCATTTAGCATTGATATAATTCTAGTTGTTATATAGTTAGAGATGAAGGCAAAAATTTATCTGGTAACAAAAGAATATTTGGTACCCTGCATCTGATTGGTGAGACATCTGAAAATCAGACATCTGAAACTTCTTCATTGATGTCAACATAGTTACATCAGACTTTCAGCATCTCATTTGCTCAGAATAAAATGATCAGTCAGCTGATTATCAAGGTTTATTGCAATCCTAAATTGGATCATCTCAAAACTAGAAAAATCCTAAAATTATATATCTGAATAAAAGTATAGAGGTCTAATTTTCTTCACAGGAAAAAAAAAGAGAAATGTTTGGTATTTTTTTCTATAAGATAATTTAAAGTATGATGGACATAGATCAGAATCTGACCTTAATCTATGGTCAAATAAATGAGTGAAAAATGCATATATGTAAATGCCTGGTGTTCAGGTACATTCATTTTATTAAATACTAATCAACTACTTCATCTCTCCCTTTTTTGTTCAAAATTCTAGTTCAACTTTTTCTGTTTATTTTGCCCCTTATAAAACATATAAAGAGCTATAACTAGGCTTTTAACCACTATCTAATATAATATTATGCATATATGCAAATATAAAGTAATATATCCAAAATCTCCACTAAATTTGTTCACCCATAAAATTTCATTTCTCTTTACTCTAAACAAAATAGTTCTGCAGTTTTAGGTGTTTTCTTGAATTACAGAGTGAAGAATAATAAAACTGAGGTGAGATACACATTGAATTAACACAGAAAATTTGGTATTTGCCTTTCAGAAACCTTGAAGAAAAGAAAATTATAATCAAAACATTCAAAGATGGTTTAATCAGAAGGTTTACGTCTTCAAATACCTTCATTATAATTACTATCAAAACTAAACTAGCAGGTCTCTAGATTTCATGATCACTATATTACTGTCTTCCTGTTCATCATCGATTTGCCCAAGCGGGCACCAGTAACATCTCCATATGTCCTGTCTCATGCTAGTAGAGCCCAAGGGCCCATGCTTGCTCCAGGAACATAAAGAGCCTAAAACCATTCCATCAGGACATGGGAATGAGGTTTATAATTGTTACTGGTATTTGGCATATCAAATACTACACGGGTAGCTTGCCAGGCTTGCTGTGCATACTTTTGTAGTCACCTCTAAATCCAGCATTTATTGATGAATCACGCGGCTGCAAGTGGTCCCTTGAGCCAGGCTGTGATAGGCTCTTCTGCTGGGTGGAGTTCTGATGAGAGGGAAGTCCGGATGAGGAAAATGGCTGCCCTCATGGAGTGGGGGTCGTCTGGCTTGTTGCAAGGCTCTGCTGGGGTGGCGGGCCAGAGCTAGAATCTGCCATCCCTCCTGGGTGCCTCGTGAGCGGTTGGGCACAGGGAAAGCCATGTCTTGTGACTAAAATTGTTTATTTGGGACTAGAGTGATAAGTACAGTGGGTAGAGTGCTTGCCTTGCACTTAGCCAACCCAGATTTGTTCTGGGAACCCCATACAGTCCCCTGAGCCCTATCAGGAATAATCTCTGAGTGCAAGGCGAGGAGTAAGCCCTGAACACCACCTGGTGTGATCTCAAAATTATATATGTATATATATATACACACACCATATATATATATATAGACACCATATATACACATATATACACACCATATATATATACACACTGTATATATACACACACCACATATATATACATATATACATATATACATCTTATGTCTTAACAGGTTCTAACTGATTCTCATCATCCCAGTAAGCCTAGCAAGAAGCCAGAAAACCACACATCATGCAGTTAGTCATCTCAACATTCAGTCTCCATTGTTTCTCAGAGCTCCATCCAAGAGAAACCTGATCTTTCCCTATTAGTTTCATCAGTAAATGCTTGAGATGAGAGCCTTCTACTGATAGTATACCACCTACTCAGCAGAAACTGGCAAGCTACCCGTGTTTTATTTGTTATGCCAAAAACTAGTAACAATTATGGACCTCTATTCCTTGACCTAAAAGAATTGTTTGAGGCTCTTCCTGTCCCTGAGCAAGCAGATGCCCTTTGGCTCTACTTGCTTGCAACAGGACTATGGAGATGATACTAGTGCCCGCTCGACTAATTTGATGAACAATGGGAAGACAGTGATACAGTGATACAGTGATACATTATATATATATATATATGTATATATATATATATATATATATATATACACACACTATTTTTTAATTCAAATGTCATATAAACTCAACTCCACCAAGGAAAATAACTTGATATTTAACTAAGACGATATTCATTTCTCTTATACAGAGAAAACCTTGGACATTAATGGCTTTTACAAAAAAACATAACAAGCTGTGTTATGTTTTTCTGTGGAAAAGGTCAGATAATTCAAAATCAAGTGAATAGATGGATCGGGTGTTTTCTAAAAGAAATGTATTTCAGGCTCTTTCCCTGAGTATTTAGGGAAGCTTATCACAGAGGAAGGGATGTGGTGAGGAGGGCAACTGGGATAAGAAGACACCAGCAAGAGGATGATAGTTGGAAATGATGACTCTGAGCAAGAGCTGAGTGCTAATATTTTGGAAAGATGAAGTTTGGAGGCTGGAAACGACTTCACAGCCCCAGATCCAAAGCAGTTGGTTGGAGTTGCCAAATACACAAAGGCAAAGGCAGCTGCAAGGCCTGCAGTGGTAGCCTCGATACTATTTCTACTCTAACTTGGTGTGTTTCGAGTGGGCTCTCAATATTGTAGAATTGGATGATGTCCAGAGGTTTCAGGATCTATAAAACTGGGCTAGTGAGTGTGGCTGCAGTGCCCAGCTGTATTGGCAGGTGGCAGACAGGAGAAAGGCTTATCTACACCCAGGGCTCTGTCCCATGTGCCCCGGATGGTTGATGGTCTGACATAGAAAAGGATCGGGGCCCCTGGGATGAACCCAGAGCCACAGCAGAGTCTGGCAAGCTACTCGTGGTGTATTCAATATACACCAAAAACAGTAACAATAATGGACTCATTCCCAACAAATGGAGACATTACTGGTGCCCCCTCAAGCAAATGGATGAACAACAGGAAGACAAGTGATGTAAGTAATACAAGTGATTGAATATTGTAATTAATATACTAAGTAATTTTAGAGATATATTATCACTTCACATATCACCTATCTTCCGGTGTTCATTGATTTGCTGGAGTGGACACCAGTAACGTCCCCATTTGTCCCTGTCATGTGCAAGTGTAGCCAAAGGCATCTGCTAGCTCCAGGAACATGAAGAGCCTCAAAGTGTTTGTTCAGGTTCTTGATGAAGAAGTCCGACCATCTCGTAGGTGGGCAGTCACGTGTTCTTTTGACATCCCATGGAATACCACATTGAGGAAGTGGTAAAGAAAATGAAGAACCTCCGGTTCTGGGCACAACTTTTGACTCCACCATTTTTCCTGCACTAACTTATGCCTCAGAGACCTGGACCCTGTTGCAGGACACCTAAAAGCCTAGGCCTCTGCATCTGCACTGGATTGCCTCCTGCAGGTCACTTCATAGATAGGGGGTAGTCTGAATGTAGCAGTCTTATCTTACCATGTATTCTGTACTGGCTGGTATAAATATTCTCTCATGCTACCACAATCATCGTGGGACTAGCTAGATCTTACCAGCATATTTGGCTGGCCACTTTGGATCTCTAAGTAAATAGACCAGAGAGAAATGCTGTTTGCCTCTAAGCAAGCAAGCATGGCTCCCTGATAACTCAAAGGCAACTAAAATACAAAACTACCGTGAAGTAGATGAGACTCTTGTGAAGGCTTGGAGAAATATTTAACTGGCATTAGTATTAGTCTTTGGTACATGCCATCTCAGAAAACCCCTTCTCCACCCTATAAAGGCAATTCCAGGCAGATCTTGGCTCAAGATATTAGGTGAGGTGCTGGGAGAAATTACCTGAGGGCATTTGATCCTTCCTGCCAGGGGAAGTTACGTTTACCTTATAGCTTCTCCCAGCTCTGCGAGGAGGCTTTGAATTAGCTCTGGATCCTTGTAAACAGCCAGATGGTCTCCTGAAGTTGCTACATTTCTATAGAGCTATTTTCCTGTTTTCATCTCTAGATAGCCCAGCCCAGAATGGGCTGGGCTGGGGAGTTTGAGCAGATTTCTAGCTATAAAATAAGCTGCAAGAAGAAAGAAGCTCTCTTTCTTTTTTTCCCCCTTTTGCCATTTCGGCTTCCCTTGGTGTTTTGCTTCTCCGTCCCTCTCCATTCTCTGTTGGGCCTCAACACGTGGTGGCAGCCATCTTGGCCTACACCTGGCTGGGGCCTAGCTGGGAACGCAGAGTCCGGAGGTTTTCCTGCTCTTGGATTGTATATTGGAACCTGTGATAGTAAAGCCCTTTTAAAACTGCATCGGATTCCTGAGTCTTCATCCATTCCCTGTTGGCTTCGGAGGTAGGAGGGAACTCCGCTTCCCGGCACTGTCAGGGACCCCGGCGGAGCTCCCGGACAGGACCCTCTGAAAAAGGATCAGAAGGCTATTCAGGTAGCCCAAAGAGGACTGGAAAGAGTCATGCTGGGTGTATCATGCTTCACTCAAGTGAGAGAAGGAATCCAGAGTTCCAACCTCCATTGACAATCAAGAATCAAGGATGTTGTTTCATTTACCAAAATGATGAAAATCAAATGAGCAGGACATGTAATGCGATTTAGGAATGACCACTGGACTAGAGCTGTTATTGACTGGATTCCATGAGATATATTATATACTACATTAATTAGAAGAGGTTGTGGCTTTTCAAAGGTTACACAATTTTAGAATACATTTTAAGAGTAAATGTCTAATTTCCTTTGATGGCTTACCAAAAACAATAACTTGCTTAGAATATGACAAAAGGATCTAGGGAAATCGTGCAAGTGGTATAGCCAGCACCCTCACATGTGGGGTCCTGAATTCAGTCTCACATTCTGCATGACTTTCTGAGCTCTCCACCAGGGGGCAGCCCTGTGACTCCCCAAGAACTCAGTCTGAGGAACGTGTCAGGCAGGCCTGGACTATGGGACCAAAGTATTAGTAGGAGTGCTTTTTAAAGGGATAGTTTGAGTTGTACTTTTGTTTCATTTTGGGGTCAGAGTCAGCAGTGCTCAGAACTTGATTTTTTATTATTTTTTCAATTTTATTTAAGCACCATGGTTTATAATACTGTTAATGAGAAGGTGAAGGTTTCATGCATAACACAGTGGCACTCCACACCCTCTCTGAGTGTCTGTCTCCCTCCACCATTGTCCAAGTGCCCCCTTTTCCCTGCCTCCCTCTATTACCCACCATAGTAAGCTCCCTACTAAAGACGGTTTTCAGTCTTTCCCCCTACAATGTTTCAAATATCCCACATGTGTGAAAGATCATTCTGTCTATCCTTCTCCTTTTGACTAATTTAACTCATCCTGATAATCTCCAGATTCATATTGTAGCAGCAAATTTCATGATTTTATCTTCCTCACTACTCCATTGTATATGTATGTATGTACCATAGTTTCTTTATCTAGTCATCTGTTCTTGGATTCTTGGGTAGTTTCTACTATTATACCACTGAATAATCAAATGCCTATGAGGAATAGGATGAAATGGATCCCAGTCTAGAACTGCATTACAATTCCAGAGAGAAGAGGATTAATTCCTCTAAGGTAAGAGAAGAGCCCTGCCCCTTGAGGTGTTGCAGGTATGGCTGCGGTACCGGCTGCATTAGCAGGTGTCAGACAGGAGATAGGCTTGTTCTACACCCAGGGCTCTGCCTTTTGGGCCCTGGATGGTTGATGGTCTGACATAGAAAAAGACTGGGCCCCCTAGGATGAACCCAGAACCACAATAGAGTCTGGCAAACTACTGGTGGTATATTCGATATGCCCAAAATAGTAACAATAATGGACCTCATTCCCAACAAATGGAGACATTACTGGCACCCACTCAAGCAAATTGATGAATAACAGGAAGACAATGATACAAGTGAAGAGAAGAATCAGAAGTAATGAATTCAGCACTGCAGAGAAGAGAGTAGCGATAATCCTCAATCTATAATGGTACTATGCAGAGAGTATAGTAACAATACTCCTCAATCTATAATGACACTATGCAGAAAGCATGGTAACGATACTCCTCAATCTATGATACTATGCATAGTATAGTAATGATACTCCCTCAATCTATAATGATACTATGCAGAGTATAGTTATGATATCCTCAGTCTATAATGATACTATGGTAACAATATTCCTCAGTCTTTAATGATACTATACAGAGTATAGTAATGATACTCCTCAATCTATAATTGTATTTCAGAAAGCCCAACATAAAAATCAATGTGTAAATTATACATAAATTATTCATATATTCAGTAGACAAAACCTTAAAACTTTGGTATATCATGAGACACACTAAATTTTGCCATTCATTTAAAAAATTTGAAATGCCTGGAACATATCTAGTCAGGAAAAGGTCAAATTAAATACTTAAAGTTTTCCTTCTCTTTTCTTTTTCTTTTACATTTGCTCTGAATTTTTCTTTTCCCTCCATTTAACAACCCTCCCTTTTTTTCCTCTTTTAGTAAACAAAAAAAATAAACCATTCATCTTTTAAAACTTTTTTTCATTACAAAGAATTTAAATACCAAAAACATACAAAATAATTAAATACAAAAAAGCATATAAATTTTTAAAAAGTAAATATATCAATTTATTTTGAGTTTTGGCCACATCTGGTTGTGGCCTGGACTTTCTCCTGACTCCATGTTCAGGGATCACTCCTGGCAGGATCAGATGACCCTATGAGGGCCAGGAATTGAACTCAGGTCAGCAGTGTGCCCTCTCTGCTGTGCTATTGCTCCAGCCCACCAGTCATCTATTTTGGCAGGTCCTGGGTGACAATTGTGCTCTCTGAATGAACAAATAGAATTATCAATAGACAATTACTCTCTTTCTTGCTGCACAGTTCTAGATACCAGTCCCATACACTCTCACTTTCATATTCATCGTTTTGTTGGAGATTTCACTATAGAAGAAAAAATGGGGTTGAAAAGGATCATAGATCCATAGACTTGGCCTAATTTTAGAAAGGCTGGAAGCATGATTGAAAGTCATTCCTTCAGACTTTCTAATAATACAGATTTATATTTACTTTATAGAAACTAAATTAACCCAATGAGATATCAGAAAAACAAATAGTAAAAGTTCTCTGCTGAATTGATACATCCTCTTTGGGGCCAGTTCTTTAGTTCAGGTTCTGTCTATAATTCTTCTGAATTTGATCCTGAGTATCACCATATATCATATTAAAAGCCCACATTTAGGATTTGTTAAAAAAATAAGTCAGGGGTTATAGAGATACTATAACAGGTAGGGAACTTGCCTGGCATGTAGCAGACCCAGGTATGATCCCTGACACCCCACATGGTTCCCCTAATAACCGCCAGGCATGATTTGAGTTCATAGCCAGGGAGCAAATCATCTCAATAAGTACTCAAAGAATACACAAAAAGTAATACTGGGAAGCCAGTGGCTTATTTAGGAAAATTCTGAGGCACTTTAGAAACATACTGTAAGCTTGGCTTCTTAGACAAATTAAGTTTACACTACCTATAGAATTTTCAGGTAGAGTGACAGGCACTTTGTGTAAACTAACTGTTCACCTTGTCTAAATTCATAGTTTCAGTTGATCATATTTGGTGACACTTCTTGAGAAGTCCAACCCAACCCAACTGGAATTTATTACACTACATTGGTCCGATTCAATTTACGCAATTTCAGCAAATACCTTAAATAGGCCAATAGAAGCCAGTAATTGATATAAATTAGAAAGCTATCCCACATTCTAATTTCAGAAAATAAAATTATTAGCATAAATCCTGAGTGCTAGGTATTTTTCCATCTTATTAACTTTGCCCTTGGCTCTCCAATATATTCTCATTTTTGGCCACTAATGTTTTGTTACTTTGCAGCTCGCAGAACACATTTGTCGTGTACAATTCATCTTACAAAACTGGCCCTGTCAACTCAGAAATAAATGCTAAATGCCATGGCATGGGTTACCAAAAATTCACATTGAAATAAAATCATAGCATAATTCATAGGAATTTTTGAATATATGATTTCTCAGGACTTCAAACTCTAATAGGTCATCCAGAACTTACACAGGGATTTTTTAACAATTATTTAACTGTCTTGTATTTGAAACTGTATAGGATAAACTGGATCCTCTTTTTTCATACTATCACCAGTTATCATGGAAGTCTGGAGCTAGAGCAAACCACAATATCCCAAAACACAACACTAATACTAAGTCTAAGCCTAACATTAGCCCTAGCCCCTAAATAAATCACTAAGCATAAATTAGCTCTACCACTAACATTAGCCACAGCCAAACACTAATCCTAAATATAAGCTTAAACCAAACCTAACCTTAAACTGAAACGTAATATGCTAATAGTAACCTTAACACTAACAACAACCCTATCATAAACTAAACTCTAACCCTAGCCATAATCCTCATTAAAATTCTAATGTAACCTTTTTTTTTATTTATTTTATTAAGTAACTGTACCATACATTTAGAAGCATTTTAACAGTGTTCCACCTCCCATCCCTCTACCAATGTGCCCCTTCTTCTGCCATCCTCCCAACCTCCTCGCCTGTCTCTATGGCAGGCACTTTCCTTCTTTTTGTCTTCACTCTCTCTCTCTCTCTCTCTCTCTCTGTTTTGGGAATTATAGTATGCAATAGAGATAAAAGAGGTTACCATGCCTTATATTAAAATTTTTCTTCTTTTTATTATTTTTGTCATAACACCAATGACATAGACATTTACTAAGCTGCTCATGATTGCTTTTCAGTCATTGAACATGACCCAAATGCTGTCCTTAATCAAACCCTTATATCAAACATAGCAATGCCTGCTAACAATAACCAAAAAAATAATCCTAGCAGTAACATAACTTAAACTCAAACCTTAATCCTAAACCTTAATTAAACCTAACATAAATGCCAACCCACTTTAAATGTAAATTTAACCCTATCTAAATTTTACCCTAACAAAATGCTAAATTCAAACCAAGCTCCAATTATAAATATAACCCTACTATAAACCTGACCTCATTCTTGCCTGAAATTTTACCATAAACCTAAAGGTAACCTAATCCTAGTGCCAATCCTAAAAAGAAAACGTACACAAAAACCCTAGTCCTAAACCACTCTAACTTTAACAGTAACCATAAATTAAATCCTAACCAGAACCATAATCCTAATCTAAATGAGTCTAACATTAATCTAATCCTAATCCAAACCCTACCTTAACTCTAAATGTCACTTTACCTAGCCCTAACCCTACCTTAAACTGAGTGCTACTAGTTGTGACTACAACTATAATCCTAACCCTGAATATAACCCAAAACATAGCCCTAACTAAAGGTCAATACTTATTAACCCCAACATAAAACAGAACCCTAATCTTTAAATTAACTTTCACTCTAACCATTACTCTAGCCCAAACCCTATCCTTTATAGTTCTATTTAACCATCACAGCTACAGATATAAAGCGCATGTACAGGCCATGGGTATACTGGTGCCTAGGTTACAAAATAATGGAGAAATTGAAGAGTAAGAATTTCAGATATTTCTCTACATAACAAACCAAGCACTGTGATTACGGGAAAAACTTCATTTTATGATACAAAAACTAGGGACAGGTGGTGTATCAAGTTGGGCCAGATTGAAAAGAAGGATTATAAATACTCTACGTTTACATGATCTTTCATAGGCAATAATGGATCAAACCCAGAAGTATTTTTCCAGGGAAAATGTCAGTGTGAAAAGAAACAGGTAAAACCGATATCATACACTCTATTCTCTATACTCCTGAAGCATGCTTTTATGGGAATGGCAGAATAGTTTTAGAATGGATGAGTAAATAACTATATACAAATTCACTATAACTTTTTATATGTTCTACAAATATTATCATGGGGTCCTAAAAACCTATTATAGAAGTCTTATTATATAAGACTTTTCTTTACTCAAATATTTTGTAAACATTAACTTAGGTTCAGACACAGCAATATGAAATACCAAGCTGGCTCACACAGAAAAAGCACCAACTACTCTTCACTGGTCATTTGCAGCCTTGGTGAAGATACTAGTACTTGCAATTTGTCTCATATACAGCATCCATTACAGTGTGAATATGCTAGCTATTTCAGGCATGGATTTTATGTGTTTTGAAGAGAATTCATGTCATGTGGGGGCAGAGGTAATTAACTTCCAGAAAATAGCAAAAAAAAAAATTAAAATATCTAAGGCAAAGAAGTAGCCATGATGTTTTGCTTTCTAGAGGCTACCAAATTTCTGGAGAAATTAATCTCATGCTGAGTCGGCAGATACTAGCAGGAGACATATGGCTTTATATTACTTATAAGAGGGCCAAGAGCAATAGCCCAGCGGGTAGGGCATTTGCCTTGAACACGGCCGGCCCGTGCAGGCCTGAGGTTCGATCCCGGCATCCCATATGGTCCCCGAGCACCGCCAGGAGTAATTCCTGAGTGCAGAGCTAGGAGAAACCCCTGAGTATTGCGGGTGTGACCCCAAAAAAAGCAAAAAAAAATTAAATGTTATATTACTTATAAGTGAGTTCATTTTTATGCTCTTGTCTAACAAGGCAATGCAAGGGAAGAGAAAAAATACCAAGAAAATAATGTTTTTATATTAACAAAACCCTACCATGTAGCTCACTATTCTTCAATTAAAAAATTATTTTTAAAAAGAAATGAAATTATGCTTTATTTTATTAGGTAATTTTTATGAGTTAAAGAATGTGTGCCTTTTTTTTTAATTTTTTATTTTTACAATTACAAAGATATACAATTAAAAAGTTCATATTTGGGTTTTGGTCATACAGTGTTGCAGCACCCATCCCGCCACCAGTGCCCATCTCCCACCACCAACGTCCCCCGGTTCCCTCCCCCCCCCCCCAGCCCCTCCTCCATGGCAGGTTCTTTATTTCTTTCCCTTTCTCTCTCTTTCTCTTTTCCTTCCCCTCCAGACTATGGATTACAGAACATACATTAAAGGGTTGTCATGTATATCTTTTTGCCTCTATTTAATGCTCAGTTCTAGGTTGGCATAAGTACCCTCAACAATTGTTAGCACACTGTTCCATTTTCTGTCTTACCTAGCCTCTGACTCCCACACGTTTGTGATAATTTCCACCTTTGACAGGACCTCCTGATGTATGTTTCACTTGACCTTGGATATTGGTATCATAATATGTACCTATATATTTATGTTATGCAGATAAATGCAGTCATTCTGTATCTGTCTCTCTCCCTTCTGGCTAATTTCGCTCAACATAATCTTCTCCATGGCCATCCATTTGTAGGCAAATTTTATAACTTCATTTTTCCTAACAGCTGCATAGTATTCCATTGTGTAGATGTACCAAAACTTCTTTATCCAGTCATCGATTTTCGGGCACTCTGGTTGCTTCCAGATTCTGGCTATTGTGAATAATGCTGCTATGAACATGAAAGTAGGGATGGTGTTTCCGCTGCATATTTTTGGCTTCCCAAAGTAGATTCCCAGGAGTGGTATGGCTGGGTCAAATGGGAGTTCAATTTCTAGTCTTTGGAGGAATGTCCATATTGTTTTCCAGAAAGGCTGTACCAGCCTGCATTCCCACCAACAATGGATGAGTGTCCCCTTTTCCCCACACCCATGCCAGCACTTGTTGTTCTTGTTCTTTTTTGAATATGTCGCGAGTCTCTGTGGTGTAAAGTGGTATCTCATTGTTGTTTTGATTTGCATCTCTCTGATGATTAGTGATGATGAGCATTTTTTCATATGTTTTTTTGCCATTTGAATTTCTTCCTTGCTGAAGTTTCTGTTCATTTCTTCTCCCCATTTTTTGATGGGGTTGTTGTTTTTTTAAAGAATGTGTGCCTTTTAAGAGGAAGAAATCTAGCATACACCTGGATCCAGAAGGGAGGCTTTTTGACAAGAAATTTCTAAAACACATAAACACCTCTTTCAGATACAACCGATACTTGGCAACAAGTATATGCTTATCTATATTATAAGGGCTTTGAGGAATACCTATGTAGAATCAAATATTGTCAAACTCATATAAATAGGGAAAATATTGGTAGTTGACAGTGTAAAGGAGAAGGGTGAGGTGAGAATGAGTGAAAAGAAGGTATGAATTCCCTTATAACTCCCTTATAACCAGTTGGAAGATAAATAGCTCCAGGGATATAATGTGGAATGTGGTGTCTACACTTAGCAGTTGTTGCATATTTGAAAATTGCTAAGAAAACAGATCTTAAAGGTCCTCATCAAAAATTATGGTTGTGTGAGTTCTTGGACTTTAGTGAAACTATAGTAATCATTTTGCAGCATGAGCCTATATCAAATCATTACATTGTGTAACTTAATTGTATATCATGTTATGTAAGACAAATGCATCTTAAGAACTTTTTGAAAAAAGAGGAAATAAAAGATAAGACAAACCAAACAGCCTTAGAAGCCACAGTATTCAGAACTTGACTCACCGATGTTGAGTACATTTTCTTCAGGTCTTTTCCATACCAAAACACTGGCACCAGCATATCAAAAATACCGAAGGTATGAGCAATATTTCTGTGGAGAATAAGAAAAAACAGAATTTTTAATTTATATTATTCGTTCTTCTGTCAAAGTCAATATGGGACTAAAGTTAACTTTGCATCTGAATCAATACACATCTATGCCAGGTATCCCATTGTTAGCATTGTGTCACCTAAAGAAGGAGGAAATATTGCCCCACAGAACAGATAGAAACACAACTCTTACTTGTGTTTGCTGTCTTTGTATTTTAACCAACATACGTCATTATATGTAAAAGCCTGGCAAGCTACCTGTGGTGTATTCAATATGCCAAAACCAGTAACAATAATGGCCCCATTCCCAATGAAGGAAGATGTTACTGGTGCCTCTCGAGCAAATCAATGAATAACAGGAAGAGAAGTGAAGTGATACGAGTGAGGCAAAACTGCTAAAATATATTTTCCATTTGTGTTGTCAATATTTGACTGAAGTAACCCCTTACAAAGTGAAAAAAGGGAGAGAGAGAGAGAAGAAAGAAAAGAAAGAAAGAAAGAGAAAGAAAGAAAGAAAAGAAAGAAAGAAAGAAAGAAAGAAAGAAAGAAAGAAAGAAAGAAAGAAAGAAAGAAAGAAAGAAAAGAAAGAAAGAAAGAAAGAAAGAAAGAAAGAAAGAAAGAAAGAAAGAAAGAAAGAAAGAAAGAGAGAGAAAGAAGAAGAAAGAAAGAAAGAAAGAAAGAAAAGAAAGAAAGAAAGAAAGAAAGAGAAAAGAAAGAAAAAAGAAGAAAGAAAGAAAGAAAGAAAGAAAGAAAGAAAGAGAAAGAAAGAAAAGAAAGAAAGAAAGAAAGAAAGAAAGAAAGAAAGAAAGAAAAAGAAAGAAAGAAAGAAAGAAAGAAAGAAAGAAAGAAAGAAAGAAAGGAGAAAGGAGGAGAAAGAAAGAAAGAAAGAAGGAAAGGAAGGAAGGAAGAAAGAGAAGAAAGAAAGAAAAGAAAGAAAGAAAGAAAGAAAGAAAGAAAGAGAGAAGAAGAAGAAGAAAGGAAGGAAGGAAGGAAGGAAGGAGGGAAGGAAGGAAGGAAGGAAGGAAGGAAGGAAGGAAGGAAGAGGAAGAACCATCAGCTTATTTTGGAAACACAACAGGCAAAAATATCAGAGCTGACACTTTTCCTAGTTTAAATAATGAGCTTTCTGTTACTTTAGATTCTAAAGGCATGGCAATGTATCACTTATGACAAATAAATAGATTCCAAAAGGTTAGAGTTACTAAGGCTATTTCAAATATAATTTTACATCTTTATTCACTATTGATACCAGAAACCTTATTCAAGTAAACATTGTATCTTGAGATAGCAGCTACAAATATAAGAAGCCAGTCTCACTGAAAAGTTAACTTTCCAGTTCTAAACATCGATCTCTACAATGTTACAGTGAATCATATTGTTCTTAATCCAGCCTATGACAAGGTTTTATGGTCTGTAATAAAATAAATCAAAATGTTTGTCTCAAGACTTTTTATTGGACAGTGTGAGTCAAAGAATGGGCATGTCTCCAGAACATTTGGTCTACCAGAAGCAGTGAGAATGACTGAAGTAACACGGAACACAGTACGGGCTCTAAAAATCCAATTTCAGCTTGTAATACTTTCAGAAGCTTTATAATGTATTGCATAAATATTGAAGAAGCAAGCATTAGAATGCTATATAAATAGAGGTGGTGTTTTCACTGCTGCATCCAAGAGAAAATTAGAAACAGGACAGCATATATTTTGTATGCCACTGTTTCATCAAATCAGTACCTCTTGTTAATGAACATTGTATGAAAAGTTGGTACAAAGCACATGTATATATTCTCAAGAAAAATAGTTAATTAAAATTCACTTGATCACTTGACATCCCGTTATTCATCGATTTGCTCTAGCGGGCGCCAGTAACATCTCCATTTGACCCTATCACGTGACAGTGTAGTCCAATGGCATCTGGTTGATTCAGGAATACGAAGAGCCTCTAACTGTTAGTTCAGGATCTTGAGAAGAAGTCTGACCATCTTGTAGGCCGTCGGCCAGGAGAGGCCACATGATCTTTTGACATCCCGTGGGATCCAGTCGGTAATGGCTCTAGTCCAGCAGTTGTCTCCAAATCGCATTACATATCCAGCCCATCTGATATTTGATGCCTTGGCAAACGAGACAGCGTCCCTGACTCTGGAACAGTGATGGAGGTCGAAACTCTGAATTCCTTCTCTCACTTGAGTGAGGAGTGATTTCCAAGCATAGCTCTTTCGATTCCTCTTTGGGAGACCCTGAATAACATTCTCATCCTGCTTTCCTAGGGTCCAGGTCTCTGAGGCATATGTTAATGCAGGGAGAACAGTGGAATCCAAGAGATGTGCCCGAAGCAGAAGGTTCTTTGTCTTTTGCTATTTCTTCGATGCTTTTGAAGGCATTCCATGCCCCTCTCTTCCGTATTTAATTAAAATTACAGCCTTGTATTTTAAGAAGTAGAATCTCTAATAGATTAGTTAACTTTTTAAATTTTTGTCTGTTCACTAAGATTTTTTGAAACTGAATATTATAATTTTAAAATATTTAAAATTATAAAATTCATAATTAAATATCCACACGCAAGCCTGGCAGCTACCTGTGTCATATTAGATAGCCAAAACCAGTAACAATTATAGTTCTCATTCCCATCTGATGGAATGGTCTGAGCCTCTTATGTCCTGAGCAAAGGCCTTGGCTCACTACCATGACAGGACATAGAGATGTACTGGCCCGCTCAAACAATTGATGATCAACGGAAAAGTGATAAAGTGAAAATATTTAAAAAATATAGCATAATTTTAAAATATTTCAAAAGGCCTTGTAGGCTCTGAGTTTCCTTCTTAAAAATGCAAAATTTACAAGTTCAACTTTGATTACTTTGTAAGAACATATAACACACTCACACAGAATAAAACAAAGATTTTCTGAAAATTGTGCACAATTTTTTTTTAAAAAATGGATATGATTTTAGACCAGTGTTGAAATATAAAAGTTCATAGTCAAGACACTTTTCCTATCAAAGAATTTTTAAAACTGTTGGCCTCTGGAAATTCTAAGTAGTTTCTTTATCAGGAATAATACATAGTCACTACAAATTTTTTGCTTTCCTCCTCTCTCTCCTTCTGTATCATTAGTTGCTATTGATGATTATATTAACTATCAGTATTACTACTGACATAATAAAACTATAACGTGAACCCTAGATTTTTACCATACAAACTGAAGAAGATTTCTACAGTGCTTACATAAGAACTCTTGCAAGAATCCCATTATCAGTAGGAAGTGATAGTGACATACCAAATATATATGAGCTACTAATAGATTGCCCTCATCCATTTATCTCAGTGTGGCTGTATTCTGTCTAACACCATGATGTATCACACAACTTCATATTCTCTTTCTTTCCCTAAAAGTTTGGAATTTTACATATTTGTAAGTGTGCTTATTCCCAGGAAATGGTCGATCATAAACTTGGTTGGAACATAAGACTTAACACAGAAAGACTGTTTACAAGAATAGTAGAAGACTTGAAGTCCTCAGAGTCAGAAATCAGGTTATTCTGAGGCTGAATGCGCAAGGTAGGGAGCAACCTCTTCCATTCTTTCTGTTCTGATGTCAATTTTGTGGTTGTCTTCCTTGATATTATTCACCAA